>VBSM01003200.1:8929470-8971350 GCA_008086735.1 Cheirogaleus medius
TAATATTTGTACTCCCATAATATGCTGAAATAAAAAATAAGAGAAATAGTCATAGGCTCAGTACACAAGAGGAAGTCATGCCACCAGATTCTGTTATCAATCTCAAACCTTCAAATTCCTGGAGAGCCAAAAAGACACTCCCTCATTATTCCTAAAGACAATCAAATTTCCCTTAACTTTATGTTCTTTAGGCCAGATTCCAATTTTATAAAATCATATAAAAAGAACTAAAAAGAGGATGTGACTGTCAATGGGTTGTCTTAATTGAGCCAGATCTACTACGAATGCTTCTCAACTTACGATGGGGTTACATCCCCAATAAATCCATCATAAGTTGAAAATGTCATAAGTTGAAAATGCATTTAATACACCTAATCTACCAAACATCATAGCTTAGCCTAGCCTACCTTAAGTGTGCTCAGAACACTTACATTAGCCTACAGTTGGGCAAAATCATCTAACACAAAGCCTATTTTATAATAAAGTGCTGAATGTTTCATGTAATTTATTGAATACTGTACTGAACATGAAAAACAGACTGGTTCTATTAGTAGTTCCCATTAAGGTACACAGCTGAAAGCACACTGGGCCTGAAGAGTGTTCGAAACATTGAGCTAAAATTAATTGCTAGATGATGGGGACACTATAGCTATAGAGTTATCAACTTCTATCTTTTCTGATGAGGCCCAAGAATAGCTGCTATTATAGAAGGCCCTGGGGCATCGGCACTTATTGATGGTTTAGTAGGCATAGTGTTCTTTAGGAAGATAGCAAGTTTTGACTGCACAGTTTATTCTTTTCATTATCATTTCCAAAATGTTGGCAAGACGGTACGCTGTGGAGTATTGGTTGTTTACTCTCACGATCACATTGCCCACTGGGAGCTACGGCCCACTGCTTCTGTCCAGCACTGCGAGAAAGTATTGCACAGCATATTGCTAGCCCAGGAAAATATCAAAATTTAAAATTCAAAGGACATTTTGTACTGAATGCATATGGCTTTTGCACCATCATAAAGTAAAAAAAAAAAATGTAAATCGAACCATTGTAAGCTGGGGACCCTCTGTACTTAGATACAGCTTCAGCTTAACATGGTATTGGTTGTTTGCATTTACTGGTGTTCTTGAAACCTGAGGTTACTTTTGTAGGTAAGCCCCTAGATTAGATGTTCATCCACTTACTTATGGTGTACTTTAGGAGTTGTTAGAAAATGAGGAATTATGCATAAGTGGAATTAACCTCTTTTTTTCCAATAGCATCCTCTTACGCATCTGCAAAAATCATCTAGCTACCAACATTTCCCTGCCTCTTTTGGATAACACAGAAGCTCACACTGGCAAAATATAAAAGTTCTCATAATCTGCCCTTTCTCTCTCCTACATTTCCAATTTCCCTTAACCAAGAGTTAAAATTCTAGACCAGGGCAAACGTATTTTATAAAGGGCTCTATGGGTTGAATGGTGGCCCACCAAAAGCTATGGCCACCTGAAACCTGTGAATGTGATTTTATTTGGAAAAAAGTTATTTTTAGATGTAATGACATTAAAGGTCTCAAAATGAGATCATCCTGGTTAGCCCTAAATCCAATGACAAATGACTCAGGAGGAGATTACACAGACAATAGCCAATGTGAAGACCAAGGCAGAGGTTGGAGTGATACAGCCACAAGCCAGGGAATGCCTGGAGCCACCAGAAGCTGGAAGAGACAGGGCTTGGAATCTTCCCTGGAGTGTCCGGAGTGAGCCTAGCAGTGCTGATTTTGGACTTCTAGCCTCCAGAACAGGCGAAAACAAATTTCTGTTGTTTTATAACACTATGTTTGTGGCCAATTGTTATGGCAGCCCTAGGAAACTAATATAAGGTCTAAATAGTAAATATTTTAGGTTTTGTGAACCATACAGTCTTTGTAGCAACTACTCAACTCTGCCTTGCAGTGTGTAAACAAGCATAGACAATATGCCAACAAATGAGTATGGCTGTGATTCAATAAAACTTTATTTATGGAAATTTTAATTTTCCTGTGTCACAAAATATTCTATTTCTTTTGATTTATTTTTTTACACACTTATAAATATAGACACCATTTTTCGCTCATGAGTCATGCAAAAACAGGCAATGAGCCAGATTTGGCTTGTAGGCAGTAGTTTGTGGCCCCCGCTGCAGAGTATAATAGAATACTGACCACAAAGGTGGGACAGCGCTGATCATATAGATCATACCCACCCTGGAAGCCAATTTGAACATTTGATCCCTTTCCTCTTTGGAGATGCCCTGCATCTCCAAACTCAATGTCTGATGCCTTTAGGAATCCACACATGGACTCCTGTTAAGAGTTTTGATAGTACCTAATAGTAGATAGGCCTCTACCAATGGTTGATGGACCTTGGCCGCACTCCTAGTCTCTGTCAGCTCACATCAAACTGACATCCTTCCCTTGTTAATGTTTTGGAAAAACTGTTCAAAACCTTGCATACAGATTAAAACCAAATATGATTCTGTGTGTGTGTGTGTGTGTGTATGAACAGGCCTCTGAAAGATTCTGATTTTACTATTCTAAGGTGACCACCAGGCATTGGGATTTTTAAGTGCTTTCTAGGTAAGATTAGCTTAGGGTGATCTGATACTAAGAAGCATTTGTTTCCAGAGATTCTAAGCCTGTGAGTCATGCCCTTAGCCACCAGCCCCACATGTGCAGCTGCAGAGGAATTTGCTCTCATGCCTTTCAGAATTCTAATATGGCTCACTAATTTACCAACACAATATTCCAGCACAGTGTCTTTTCAGTGTTCCAGAGGAGAAATGTTACAGCTGTCAGAAGCTTGACAGACTGTTGAAAACATAAAATCAGCTATGTAAATCGGGAATTACAAAATGCTATGGGGATTTTTCCTGTGACAGCATAGAAATTACAGACTTTTATCAGAGATGAAAATTCAAATAAAGAAATGCTCTACATTTGAAATAAATGATGTAAAGATATACAATACATCGTACAAAAAATCTGTTTCCCTCTCCATCAATTCAGTCACACTCTGCTCATGCACCATTGAGCACACCTCCCACCAGCCTTACCCCCATGTCAGACACAAAAAGCCTAATAAGAATCAGATGGGAGAGTTGACTCTACTCTCTAAGGAAAGAGCCACAGCTTCTGAAGCTGTTTGTTCATTTTTTTTTTTTTTTTTTTTGCCTTCCTATTTCTTCTCTCTCTTTTCTTTCTGAATCCCTTTCCCTTTCTCCTAGCATGTATTGCCAATTACTGTTAATCTTCTCTTGGGCACTCTCTCGACAAGTATGACAATGGAGAATGACTTTGAATAAAGCATATTCTATGCTTGATATTGTCTTAGGCTATGGGTCTAGGGTCCTCAAGCCCACAGTTTCTCATAAATTTATAAAAGTGAAAATAATAGGATTGGATATAAAGAATCTAGGTGATCCACTTCTAACTTGTGCAAAGATTCATAAAGGATATTCCTATATATGAAAATTAATCATAATAATTTTGTTAGTCTTTGAAAGCTTTTTGTGGCTTTTAATATAAAGAGTATTAATCAGTGGCTTTGAATTTATTTAAGGCTTTTGCTGAAAGAGCACCATAAAACCATATCAGCTGGAAAAAAATGTGTTTCCAGAGTGATTCAAGGGGTTGTGTCTAATTGTTCCTCATATTATAGGTATCAGTAGTAATTATGATAATAATAATAAAGCTGCACTGATAAAGATAATGACCTTAAGACATCCACCCCCTTATGACTAATTCATAACCATTGGCTTACTAATAGCATGAAATCACATATAACTAGCACAGAATTCTAGATATGTCATCAATATATTTTCTGAAACATATTTTTTATTGATTTATCCATAACCTATGCCACTTTTTATAATAATGATTCATACTTCCAAGTAAGCTTTGCAAATATTTTCATAATTTACTGACTGAAAAACTTTATTTTTTCTTTCACCAGAATGCTAGCCTTAGGAGTATGCAAGGGTATTAAAGTGGCTTAATAGGCAGAAAAGTAGCTAAATTGTAGCATCTGCAAACTGACAATGAGAACAAAAAAAAGTCTTAAAACTAGTAAGCAATTATAGAAAGACTGCAGTATACCAGCTCAATATACAAAAGTCAATTGCTTTCCTATAGCAGCAACAAACAAATGAAATATGAAGTTAAGACCACATTATCATTTACATTAGCATCTCTCTAAAAATGAAAAGCTTAGTTATAAACCTAACAAAATTTGTACAAGATTTATATAAGGAAAACTATAAAACTCTGATGAAAGAGATTAAAGAAAAGCTGGATCACACGTAACTTAAACATTTGTACCCCCATAATATGTTGAAATAAAAAAAGAAAAAAAAAACTAAATAAATAGAGAGATATTACATGTTCATGGATAGAATACTTAATATTGTCAAGACATCAGTTCTTCCAAACTTAATTTATAGATGCAATACAATCCTACTCAAAATTCTAAGTTGTTGTATGGATATTGACAAACTGATGCTAAAATTCATGTGAAAAGGCAAAAGACTTAGTAGAGCCAACACAATATTGAAGAAGAACAAAGTCAGAGTACTGGCACTGCTGGACTTCAAGGTTTACTTTAATTACAGTAGTCAAGATAGTCTGGCATTGGCCAAAGAAAAGACAAAGAGATTATTGGAACCAAATAGAGAACCCCAAAATAAATCCACATCATTTAAATCAACTGATCTTTGTCAAAGAAGCAAAGGTAATTCAATGGAGAAAAATAATCATTTTAACAAATAGTGCTGGAACACCTGGATATTTACATGCAAAAATAAATCTAGTGACAGACCGTATGTTCTTTAAAAAAATTAGCTCAGAATAGATCATAAACTGAAATAAGCAACATTAAACAATGCAGCCAGCAGAAGAACTTCTTGTGCTCTCTCCCAGTCAGCGGCAGGCCCCCACGATTGTGCCTGTCTTAGGTCGTCCCTCCCTTGAGGGATCTTACCCATCATTGACTACCAACCATCTTATGGGGCCAGACCTTAGGAATGTTCTTCTTATCTTTATGGCCTCCAGACTCCCACCACGGTGGCCCACCGTGTGGGAACTGGGCAACATTTGTTTACATGCAGAAACTCAGGCCTCTTGTTATGTCCCAAGGCAGTAACCGTATCTGAAGAAAATACTGGTTACCGCTACGTCATGCAGCACACGTACATTGCAGGCTATAGTGAATGATTAATATAAGGCATAATGCCAGAATCAGCCCCCAACAAATAATATGTCATTATTTGTTCATCAGGTGTAAGAAATTTGCCATACTAGTGCAAGATAGTAATACTAGGGGAAATTGTGAGGTGGGAGAGACAAAGTGTGTGGGAAATCTATGTACTATTTGCTCAATTTTTTCTAAAGGTAAAAATACTCTAAAAAATAAAGTCTGTTAATTAAAAAATAAAACAAACCAAAAAAAGCATTGAGCTTCAATCAAAGGCCCAAGTTGTTTACATATCCCAGTCTCATTTCTTCTGAAGAATATGACTTCCTCATCATGACATTCAATTACTAAAGTTAATCAGTAATCTGATGCCACACTTGTCTGAAGAACCTCACTGTGTGGGAGATCAATACTTTGAAGTCAGTAGAGTATGCAAGGACTCTGACCAAAAAAGAAATGACAATATTTTCATTTTTGTGTTTTTTCTCATGAAATAATTTTCATTTTTAAAAGATTTAAAACCTAATAAGGAAAGAAAATAATTTCAAGTCCACTGTAGCTTGAAATTAATACAAAATTACTGGTGGCAGGATTGGTATAAAAAGAAAGTCTTTTTAATATACACAAAATGAATCACAACATTGTGCACATCTGTGCTGGAAGTTGTGAAGACTCTAGGTGAGAGAGATGAAGTGTGCCTTATTAGTTTTCCTATCGTCATAAGGACAACCCTATCACCTTGATATAAAATTTAATTAGATGAACGGTGTCATAAAATTTTAGCTACACACACACACACACACATACACGTACACCCTACTAGAGAGATTACTTGCTTTTCAAAGTGACCCAACCCAGGAATCATCTCTCTGGAAAATAGCAACAATTTGGTACAAGCCTAGTACACTGATTTTTATTGTTCCCTAAGGCATAAGAGCAATTGTCTGGTTGTAGATCTTGCCACAGTGCCCTGAGTGACATTAGTGTCTGACTTTTATCCATCAGTGATAGCAAGCGAGGTTTCTTTTCATTTCATTCATAAAGTGTTACACTATATTAGTTAGCAGAAAGTCACATGTCCTGAGAGAGGAGCCTTCTTAAATATAGCTGTAGCATGTGCTATCAAGTCACACAAATATCGCTATTACCCGTGCAAAAGGGGCACGAGCTAGAATGAAGCTGATTAACTATTTGAACTTTCCCCTAACTCTTAATTTATATATTATGATTTGCATGATGTTGTCCTAGTTTCCAGAAGATATCATTAGTTAAAAGCACCATATAAACTTTGTTTTATAGTAATAGTCTGCAATGAAGTTGACATCTGACTTCTTTAGTCTTTAATCCTCTGTAGTCAGTAATAGTAATTAAAATTTCCCCAAGGAAATATAACACCTATTTTGAGAACAGGTAAAGCATACAAGAATAGGTGGCAGATATCTGAGCTGTTTGTGTTTTATGTTCATTAAAAAGGGAAAATTACCAAAAAAAAAAGTATTGTCTTTTTTTTTCAGTAAGGTTAAGAAAACGAATAACATTTAATGTGCTTCTACTAGGTACCAAGTACCCTCACATAATTTGCCTCATTTTAGATCCTCACAGCACTCCAGTGGAAAAATATTACAATATTATCACCATTTTCTTGAGAAAGTTGAAGCTCAGAGAGGTTAAATTGCATTTAAAAAGTTTAAAAAAAGTGGGAACCAGATCCCTAATATGAAGTTCAGGTCTTACATGTTTTGAATAAATCATTCTACCTCTGATTGCCAATGAATTCATGGTCTTCTCTGCTTTATATTGCTAAAGACCTGTTCCTCAGTCCCTGTTAGCCATTTCCTTTGGATTTATCTTTTTCTTTTTCCTCATTCTTACATCTTTTACTTACTAAATAAGGAATGAAATCATTTAGCCTTTGATCCCTTCATTCCCTTTAGGGAGGTGGATCCTGAGGACATGGCCCTCAGGGACAAAAAACAAGGCAAGTGACCAAGTCTAATCACCTTGTAAACTGGACTTTCAGGTAAATTGATTAATGACATTTGCTAGGAGGAAGAGACCTATGTTGGAAATGCCTTTAGCAGGATCTGTCTTTTTACCTTTAGTAAATAGGACACAGGAACTGTGAGGCATGGCTCCCCAGAGAACGTCTATGTGCTGTGCAGCTCTCTTTAAATTGCTCCCTCTGTCTGAGGAGCTCCATGAATCTCACTTAGAGACTTCATCTTTCACTCAGAAGTGCATTTCTGACATGGAAGGGAGGACCTGAGGATCTGCCTTTGAAATTCGAGATTTATTTCTGCTTTGCATGAGCCTCTTGGTAGCCAATATCCTGTAATATTTTTTTAATATAACTTAATACAGATTTCTGATTTGCATTTAATTTGACAATCTAAATCTGTGTGTTAGCTAACTCACTAAATTGTTTATGTATAACTGTAACTGATAAAGTGTGATTGGGAAGAGCTATTAGGAACTCCAGAGTAGTTGTACAGATTCCATAATTATGAATGACTGGTGTGTCTGTGGCCCTGTTTCTATGTATCTCCTGAGACTAATGCTAGGTCTCTGGAAATGTTTTCATGCAGTTCTAGAAGGCAGCAACCCCTGGATTGCAGGCCCGTAGCCCAAGAGACTGGTGGCATATTGCTATCAGCAGATGGTGAAAGAAAATGAACATTGTGGAGTTAAGCTCCAAGGGAATTCTAGTCAGGCAGGTTAGAGCTATTCAATTACATGGTAGTAAGAATTGGATTCTGCCAAATATGATGTGAGTAGACTGCTTACTGAATCGCTCACCTTCAACAACTCATTTCCGAAGGACTGGGTCTTGTGTCTATTGCAGAAAACTTTCAAATTTTTAAGATATACAGCAAGCACAGCAATAACTTCGATAATCACAAATAACTAAGAAGTTATATAATAGGACTTAGACCAGCTTGAATGTCTTTTTATAAGCAATAGGAGATTTGCTCATTATCTGACATTTTCTTAGATAAGCATTAAAATTAGATTGATATTTTGGCCCCTTTATACTGGGATCCCAACAAAAATAGCAATATCTTTAATATTTAGTATACTATCTGTGTCATTTGGATGCTCTGAGAAACAAATGCCCAGATGGAATTAGTTGTGCAGGATATTTACTGAGGGAAACACTTGTGAAGAATAGGAGTCTGCAGGGAGATTCTCAAGACTGCAATGACGGTCTGACTTCTGTTAAGGAAGAGAAGGAAGTATCATGGAGGAAGAGCATACAGTGCAGCACCACTTTGAGAAAGCTTCAGTCGTGGTCATGGGAAACATCAAGCAACATTAGCCCATTAGAAGAATCCCTCATCAGACATCAATGGGCCAGAATCATAATCAAGTCTTTGGCTGGGAAAAGCCTAGGAGAATGAGGGTCTTTGATTATTTTTATTATTTGTTTTCTCTCTTGGCCATAACTCCCTGCACCGACTTTGCTTCTAAATTTTAATTCTATGCCAGATATTGTGTGTAAGAGAATTGAAGACCCTGCAGTCCTGCAGGAGTGTTACTTTCCACCAGAAGTGATTCTTTTTTCTCTGTCAGGCAAATGTCATAGGCTGTTTATGTCCCCTTAAAATTTTATATATTGAAATCTAATCCCCAATGTGATGGTATTTGGAGGTGGAGCTTGGGAGGTAAGTAGGTCATGAGGGTGGAACCTTCATGAATAAGATTAGTGTCTTTACAAGAAGAAGCCAGAGAGCTAACTTGCTCTCTTTCTGCCATGTGGGGGCACAACAAGAAGTCTGCAGTCTGCAACCTAGAAGAGGGCCCTTTCCAGAACGTGGCCATGCTGGCACCCTGATCCCGAACTTCCAGCCTCCAGACTGTGAGAGAGAAATTTCTGTTGTGTATAAGCCACCCAGTCTGTGGCACTTTGTTACAGAAGCCTGAGATGACTAAGACAGTGAATAAGGTGACAGATATGCTGGTAACCCTGACCAATCAGAAACTGAGCTTGTTTGGACCGAGTTGCAGTTTTAGAAAGATTCTGTCCACCTCATTTTCCTCAGGCATGGCTCTCCTCTTTGTTTTGGTCGAATGTGATTATTTCTGTCTCTTTAGCTTTGGTTCTCCAGAAGAATCAGTTCTGCCCTTTGGAGGTTTTGAGTTTCGCTTCTTACTGTCCACTCACAAAACTTCAGAATCTGGCTCACGTCTTAAGAGAGAGAAAGACTTTGTGTCTTTGAAGCAGGACCCTTTTTCTAGTGGGACTCAGCTTCCTAAGCACCGTAAGACCACAGAGATTTCACTCCGTCCTTTTAGGAGTTCCAGACCTGGACCTCCAGCTTTCTGGTCTACTACAGATCTCAATAAATTTTTTATGGAGAAAGCCAGGTATATATTTGGGGCTATTCTAGATAATGACCTGTCACATCAGTGTTCATAACCATCACAGACTCCACTGTTTCTCTTTTCCTCAGCTAAGTCCTCCTGCTTAGGTCATGCTTAAACTTAAGGCCATGTCCAGAATTGATACAGTGAAGAAAGTGGTTTGCCGTTGTCACCTTTCCTAACAAGTTGAATTTTAATTTATCGAGTTCTTGTCATTTGTACAATTTTATGATGTGTATAAAACACAATTCTGGGCCTACCCATTTTTATAGTTGTTACAGAGAATCATGGTCTCAGCATGTGATGTATTTAGAAGTTTATCAATTTATTCTGTTATGCTTTCTGGATTCTAAAATATGATTTCTAAGACCTTCACACCTCCCTTTGTATTATAAAGGAATTTTCCAGTGTCTTATTCTAGTAGTTAAAAATATTATTTCTAACTTAAATCTCTGGTCCATGTGTAATGTATGCTTCTGTATAATGTGAGACATAGATCAAAATTAGTTTTCAAAGGGCTAATTCAGTTGTCTCAACACTATCAATTGGATAATTATAACTTTTTCTACTTTTATATTGTATTATATACCCATACAGATTTTGGTCTATTTTTGGAATTTCTATTCTTTTGCATCAGTCTATTTGCTTACTAATGAAGCTGTTCACTGTGTTTTAATTTTGAGACTTTAAAATATATAGCAATATCTGGAAGAGGCAGTCTCTTCATTTTTCTTCTATTTCTGAGTTTTCCAAGTTTTTCCTATTAGTCTATTTTTCCATATGAATTATAAAGTTAAAGAAACAAAAATAGCATTTTTATTGGGATCTCATTAACATAAAATCACTTAGGGAAAATTGACTCCCTTATGATGCTAATAGAATATTCTATTTAGTTCCATTTGTTCCAAGTCCTCTTTTTTGTCCTTCAACAGTGCTTTAAAATATTCTGTGAATTTGTTTTTTACTTTTCTTATTTATTGTATTCCTAGGAGTTTGATTGTTATTGTTGTTGTTATGGTAAATCGTGTCTTTTCATTTATCTTCTAAATTGTTGCTACTGATATATAGAAAAGCTATTGATGTCTGTACCAATTTAATACCTCAGTAATTAGCTTGTTAAATTTTTAGATTTTTCTTTTGGATGTCACATCTATATAATTATAGAGTCTATGCAAATAATGAAAGTTTTACCTCTTCCTTTCAACATTTGCTTTTAGTCTTTGATATCATTCTCCTGTCCAAATGTATTTCACAGTACTTTCAGCAAAAAGTTATTTTTAAAAGATCATGTTAGGGGACTATTTTTTTTGTTTTTGACTTGATAAGAAATGCTCTACTGTTTTCTCATTAATCATGTGGCTTGACAAGTGAGGTTAATATATATTATAGTTTTAAAAGGATTAGAAACTTTCTTTTTACTTTTTTATTATTGAGTATTATAACTATACAAGAAGACACACAAAACATAAATGTGTACACTGAAAAATAAATTGCTACAAAACAAAAACCTATGTAATTATCAGCAAAGTCAAAGGAAAAAAATTTGCCTGCTTTCTAAGCACTGCTTGCACACCCTCTCGATCACTATTCCACCTTTATTCCCAAAGTATTTTCACTTCTGTGTGGTTTAGTATTGCTTGTAAGTTATTTTTTAGGTTTTATTTCTTTTACTTGACATTAAGGTTGTAGGATTCATCCATGTGATTGAGTTCATTGTTATTGCTATACGGTATAGATTGTATAAATTTACTACAATTTGTACACCTCATTTATTGTTGATGGATATTTGGGATGTTTGCAGTTTGAGGATATTATAAAAATGCTACATGAATATTCTTATATACATCAGCTTAGTAGACATGTGCATGTTGAGTATACATCTGGGAACAGATATCAAGTAAAAATGTCAGGATTAATAGAATTAATGAATTAGCCACTATTGGCGATCTTTTAACATATTTCTCATAAACTAATAAATCATGAAGCTTAAAAGTTGAATAGGAATATAGAAAATTTGGATAACATGATTATCAAATTTGAGCCTATTGACTTATATAAAATCCTTCTACTGAAATATTGACATACACATTCTTCTGAAGCAAATCCAAAGTATTGAAAAATGAATTTGAGATATCATAAAATCTAAACACTAATAAAAATAATGAAGTAAAACAATTTTTAAGTGTAAATACTTTTTAAATGATCAAACTATGAAATGAAGTACAGAAAAGTAAAATGTCAACAGTAAATATTTTCCAGTCCCCAAATTCTGATTCTTCATTGCCACTCTTTGGTAGTAGCTAATAATAATTTCTAGCATATTCTTTCAGAAATTTCTGTTTAGAAATACATAATTGTGTATTCAGCAAGATACAATAAAATATACATTATATATATTTTTATCGACTTCTCCATTTTCTTACACAAATGATTCATAGTTTACAAATGATTCTTACAGTTTAGTTTTTTCACCTAATAGCTAATATACTTTGATTTTAACAATATATTACTTTTATATTATTCATATATATAATTCATATACATATCTTGACATGTCAAGATAGACTAGATATGGATTTAAAAAAGCAAGTTGTGAGACTTTTTATATATAAATATATATGTTATATATAAATACATGTACACATACATATACACATTATTATATTATATTATATGTGATATATACATATATGTTATATATAAATACACATACATATACACATTATTCTTTTTATAGCTGTGTAGATTTTTATTACATAGAGGTACCATGATTTACTTAGCTAGTCCCATGTTAAAGACTATTTTTCTATTTTTGTTTTGTTATAAAATAGGCATCAGTGAACATTCATAAAACACTTTCTGCATATTTAAAATTAATTTCTTGGATTTTCTACAGGCCCGTATAATTCAATAATCTACTACAGAATAAGGGTTGTGGAGCATCTAAACAAAGCTATTTCCAGAGTAGTAACACCGATTTTTCACTTAAAATCTCTCTCTCAAAATTCAAGAACTGAATAGATTCAGGCAGAAAATCAAGGGGACTTTCTTTATGAACTAATTCCAGAGAGGAGCTTGCATCAGCTGCGTATCTATGAATATTCGTAAAGCAGTGCCTATGTGACTCATGAAACAGGACAAAACCGCACTGGGCCTCATTTTACTTGACACCCTTCCCATTAGTTGTACTGGTTTTATAAAAAAACAAAATATAAATCTAATTCAAATTTTGGGTGTCATATTGCACACATACAGTTTATACTTGTTATTCTTTATCTGTGGGGGATACATTTCAAGACCCCCAGTGGATGCCTGAACTGGCAGACAGTCCCAAACTCTAAATACACAATGTGTTTTGGTCTGATAACCTAGACAAGCTGCTAAGTGACTAGCAGGACAGTAGCATTTACGGCTTGGACATGCTGTAGAAAGGGATGATTCAAGTCTCCGATGGGCTGGAGTGGGATGGTATGAGGTTTCATCACACTACTCAGAATGCTACACAATTTAAAACTTATGAATTATTTATTTCTGGAATTTTCCATTTCAGTTTCAACAATTGATTGCAGGTAACTAAAACCATAGAAAGTGAAAGCTCAGATAAGGGGGGACTACTGTATTAAAGATGTGATTGATAACTAGACTTTCAGGTTGCTGGGATACTTATAATTTGAAAAAAAAACATAATTTGGATAAGAATAATCATTAGAAGAAAAAAAGAAATTTTGGGGGCATTTTTACTAACAATTTTGCCTCCTAAATATTTTTGGTGTCCACTACTTTATTTCTTGCCTCAAAGTTCCTGTTTTAACTTCTCAATATTGTCTTTTGACAACATTGGAGTAATATTCTAGCACTATGTTTCTCAACCTTTTTTCCTTATCCTCTCCTGAGAGAAAAAACTTAATATAATTTAATTTAAAATCATTATTATTTAATTAAAATATTTAATTAACTGTATTCTTCCTAATAAAATTAACTTTATTTTCTCTAACAAGAGAAATGAAATACCAAGCAATAAAATTTTGTTGGGTAGGATTGAGCTTTGGAGGTCCACAGACCATTAAAATATCTAAGTTCCCATTCCCTAACGAGTTTCTACCCCCTTGAGGGCAATATTGCCCTCATTGAAAATGCATGCTCTATCCCTTTTGTGGTCTCCCTATTTCTAATTCTTGCCTCTTCCAGCCAATTCCCCATACTACTGCTAGGATTATCTTTCTAATATGCATATCTGATAATATTAATTCCCTGCTTAAAATTCTCATTGACTTTTTGACACAACTTGATAAAACACAAACTCCTTATAAGATTTTTCAAAATTGAATCTGGCATCACTTTCCACCTGAGTTTGTGTCAATCTGGAATTACAGCCTACTGAACCAACAGTGCTTCCCTGAATGCACATGACTTTGCATGCTTCCAGAACTCTGCATGTGCTTTCCTCCCAGATTGGAATGCCTGTTGGAAGCTTTTCTCTTGACATACTCCAATACGTCTTTAAAATGACCCCTGTACTGTGTCACCTTTGCATCAAGTCTTCTCTGATGCCTCCTCACAAACTTGGTCACTTCCTCTGTTTTGTTTCAACCAAGACCTCCATTATTATACTGCATTATTTCTCCATTGTTTTACTGCATTATACCTGAGTATTATAATATAAACTATATAAATAATTACATATCCTCCCCCCTGTACTCTGTGAGTTCTCACAACATGGGGACTGCCTCTTGTTAGTTTTTATATCTGTATTACCTAGCACAAAGCTTAGCTAAAAAATTGACACAACATTTATGAAATTGGAATGAATAACTGAATATCTTTATAGTTCTGGTGGTAACACTTTATGTTTCCTAATGTTTTGCTCTTTCACCAACCAGTGTTGCTTGGATGATCTCATTAACTAATTCTTAAAAGAAATCAGATTTCTTAATGATGCTTCTTACATTCCCTACTTCAATCTTACTAGAAATCCTAAACACTTCTGCAATATCCTCTTTTATTCTTTGAAACAATCCTCAGTTATTTCCTTCCTTAAAATCCTAATTGTTCTCTATATCCTATAAATCAGAATTGTTTTTCTCACTTTACTATCAAAGTTACTATTCTTTTCGAGAAGGAATACATTGCTTTCTAAAACAACCCTACAAGCATTTGCCTGCTTTGTTCTTGTTTACATACTGCCTGCTTGACTTATCCCATGCTATATCTGCAACACTTTCTGATGTACAAATCTTACATTTTCCATTCAGTGGGAATCTTACATTTCTCCTTTCAGTGAGGTTCTTCTTTCTCATAAAGCTTTATTTATAAATTAAAGCATACATTTCTTAATGCCAATAACAGAATTCTCTGAGCGATGTGTATATTTCATTATTTTAAAAGAATTGAAACATCATTTTAATTGTTTTGTAGAATGACACTGTCACTTGGCAAACCTTATCAAGAGCAAATAATGCTATCTTAGGACAATATTCCAGCTTAAGAAAAAAATGGGAATATAGATAAACATATATTTAGATGTTCAGTGCAGGGTTTATTACAATAGTAAAAAATTTAGATATAGCTCAAACATCTAAAATTGGGGCTGTTAAATATCATAGTGTGTATGCAGGTATGCCTGTGTATATCATGTAGCCATTAAAATCATGCTTTGAAGACCATGTACACACAGTCCCTGACTTACAATGGTTTGACTTATAATTTTTCAGCTTTAAGATGGGTTTACTGGTATATTAAATGCATTTTGACTTAAGATATTTTTGACTTACATTGGGTATATTGGGACTTAGCTCCAGCATAAATCAAGGAGCATCTGTATTATATATTAGGCGAATATAGTATGATCCAATTTTTGACATAATTGATAGGATCTTAGGAATAAGATCAGAAATAAATAAAACAAAACATTTATTCTTTCTTGAAATATTTACTCATAGATTTTATTTTTTCCTGTTTTTCTTTATTTTCAAAATATTTTACAATAAGCATTTACTATTTTTATAACCAGAAGAACATCTAGCTGCAGTTTAAATATGAGAAAAATATAACATTAGTAAAAATACACAAACCACTTATAATCTTTTGGGCCTCCACAGATACACCATGCTTGCTTATTCATACTACATAAAATATATTTACATAGGCATGCATATCAGAAGGGCTATTTTCTATAATTATAATTGGTTAGTAAGTATGGTATAAAGTTTAATAACCATTGAATACAAACTTGAAAACTTTAGTTGTCTTAATTTCCTATGTCCATGTGTGGTCAAAAATTTGAATAAAAGGTAAACATTTCAGTGAAGCATCAGCCCACATATGGACACAGACTTCATCGTGTTTGTTTGTTTTCTGGAATTATCATGAAATTGCTTCATCTCTCACTTTCATTGTGACCTCTTGGGGTGTGTAATGCCAACGATAAAAACATTTCTATAGTGAATTAAATATAGGTTGAAAAATCCCAAATAATTGACCCTTATCAAAGAGACCAAACATCTGCTGTTTTTCTTCCTTTTCTTTTTGTCTTCTTACCTTTCAAATATTAATATTGTTAGTTATTTCAGAACAGTTTTTACCAAATTGGTTTTATTTTATATGATTCCAACCTTTTAGAGATAATCAATTTGTGAATTACCTGTATTTTAAGCAAATATAAGCAGCAGAGGAGAGCCCAGTTTAGTGTCTACAACATTTTTATTCAAAGTTGAAGCCTTAGTCTTTGATTGAGATTCAAAAAATCTGTCCCTGTGACTTTATAACTCTTCTATTTTAAAAATGTTAAGTTCCTATATGGAGCTTGCAAAGCAAGATATAGCTTCAGTAGCTAAAAGTCTCATCCCTAGGAATATAGTTACTCGGTTTTAGCTGAGAGTTAATAGAGGTTAATGAATTATTGAAAGTTATTATTTACTAAAAGAAAATAAATCCAGCGATGCACAATTATAAAAACTATTAATACTTTTTTCATACTAGCTACAAAGGAGGATAAAATATTTCTTGTCATTGAACATATGGTCATTTACATTTATGTGTTCTTCTTATTTTAAAATAGGTTAACTCCTGCCAGTGTTTTGTGTTCCAGCTATGAATTTCATTGTTAGGATTTTATTATTTGTTGTAAAATTCCATAAGATACAGAACTTCTAGGCCTGGACTTGTTTTTCTGGAAGCAGTAGAATCCAGATGGCATCTAGAGGAATTTGAAGCTCAATTCTTAAGGAGAAACAGATACTTCCTCTTCACCAGTGATTTGGTACTAACTGAATTTCCTAACAATTAGATTGGAGCTATGCAATTCCTTATGGCCAATGAACTGTGTGAGCAGGATTAATGTCATTTCTTGGCAGGTGTACATTTCTCTTTCTTCCCTGCTGCCATAACCTTGGAGGCTACATGCTTCAGATGGCAAAGTTAAAAGATGGAGAAAGACTGGCTAACTTCTATCAGATGTTAGGGGTTCATTTGGCACCACAGCACACCAAACCTGACCTAATATACCCATGCTTTAGAATTATTATAATCTCAGGTCTTAATGAAATGATGTATACTAAGGTGGTGACACAGTCATTAAATTTAATCAAGACTCCGCCAAGACATACTTGACTAGAAAAGCACATTTTAAAGAAAGATGCAGATACACATAGCCCCCAAAATTTATTCCACCATTTTCTCCATTTTTAATACTCTAAGTCATTAAGAGTCCTGAATATTGGAAATACAATATAAGAAAGCAATCAAGTATATGGCTTGGGGTACAGATGTAAACACTAGATGAAACCATTAATGTGTCACTAACCTGAAGTGTAACTAAAAGAAAATACCAGATAAGAGCATTGCCAAAATCCATCCTAGCAAGAGACAGGCGGCTGTTTCCTCTTCACAGGTGAAGACCTGCAGGATCAGACTTAAGGAATCGGGCAAAGATCACACAATTACCAATAAACAATATATCCTAAATGTTAAGTTAATTATACTCACTGTCAATAGGAATCCAGTTGAATCAGAGCATATCAAGCTCCCTGGAACTACCAAGTAAAACCTCTGGCAAAGTGAAAATATAAAACTCAGAGAGAACAGATGTGTTACGGGAGAACATGCTGTT
Organism: Cheirogaleus medius; assembly: GCA_008086735.1. Classification (NCBI taxonomy): domain Eukaryota; kingdom Metazoa; phylum Chordata; class Mammalia; order Primates; family Cheirogaleidae; genus Cheirogaleus; species Cheirogaleus medius. The sequence continues at coordinate 8,947,147 of VBSM01003200.1, forward strand.
TTTATAGGCACTAAAGTTTCTCTTAAAATAAATAGTCATTTAAAGTCTTTGAGTCATGGCTGGAGAAGCACCACATGGAGGTGATAGAGCAATTAAGAGTCCTGTGGGAGAAGGAAAGAACGGGAAGAGATTCTCTATAGAGCAAATTTTAAAAGTACAAATTAAATCATCTGTGAATGGTAGATTGAAACTTGTCTGAAATTGGTTCCATAATAACACAGGATTCTATAATACACCAAGTCTAGTCTTTGATCAATCCTGATCTAAGGAAAATAAGGAAAATCATAGTCATATTTCAACCCCTGATCTATCCCATCACTCTTTCTCAATTTAGTATAAGTGATTGGTGTATTTCTGACTCTGCATGGATGATCTCATCACTCCGTGGGCAACCAAATGGGAAAGTTTTTAGAGCTCTTTAGTGAAAGAAATTACAACGGCTTTTAGATATGAATCCTATTTCTATTTCTTAGTTGGGCATCTTTGGTTAAGCCCCTTGATTGGTTGAAGGCTGTTTCCTTATTTTTCAAACAGAAACAATACCTTCTACTCAAACGGTTCTTGGGAGTATTCGAGGTAGTCAGGATTGCAGACTCTCAGCCATACATTAGGAACTCAATATTATTTTTCTTTTTTTCTTATGAAAGAACACAAATCGTATGGTCAGGTTCAAAGTGGCCTGGAGTGAAGCTCTGAAGTAACTTTTAAAATTTAGTATTTTGGTTCTAAAAATTTATATATTAAATGGGTTGGTAGAATTCCAAGTGAGACGTGCTTTGGGGATTACAGTCCTTTTGAGATATCTAATAGTTTATTGAAAATTTAAAACTATACTTAATATTAACCATGCTGTTTTTAAAGACTGTTGCAATATATACTTTTAAATGGACATATAATTTTTAGGATACATTCAATGCATTTTTCTTCTTGTATATTCACATGGATGTGTAACATATAAATTTGAAATGTCCAAATCAAACCTATTTTCTCTTGTACCCAAATAAAAACTTTTTTCCCCTCAATCTTTGTAAATGTTGACTCTATCCTATTAGTTGCTAAAAGCAATATTTACTTTTCCTTTTATCTTATATTCCAAAGTCAAGCCAAAGCTCATTCTTTCAACTACCTTCAAAATACAACATCTCTTCTGCTCCCATTAAAGCACAAGTCATTAAAGTACATTAAAGTACAAATCATTCCTGAATTTCATGTGGATTAGTGCAATTATCCCCTAAATGATCTTCTTCTACATAGAGCTTATTCTCAAAAGATAAATCTGAGTGGTATTTTAAAAGCATGACTCAGGTTACTTCAGGTCACTGCACAAAGGACTTCATAGCTTCCAATCTCATTCAGAATAGAAGTTGTTGTTCTTACAATGACCTAGGAGACCCTTAATGATCTGGTCTTCATTAACTCTAGACTTCTACCAGGCTCTCCTTTCCTGACTCATTCCAGCCATTCTTGCCTCTTCTAAGGACCTCAGATAGTACCATGCTCTTCATCAGTTAAACCCAGAATGCTCTTCCCCACATTTTCACGTTGTTCACCCTCTCACTTCTTCTACTCAAATATTGTCTTCTCAGTGAAATGTTCCTGACCACATTTTGTAAAATACCAATTAAAGAAACCCGTCCCAGGCATCCTTATCCTCCTGACCCGGCTTTTTGTTTCTCCATAGCACTTAGCATCATGTGGAACACTGAATATTTACTTGTTTATTTTTTAACTATTTGATTCTCCTACTGATATATTCATTCTCATCTATTTTCTTTTTATAGGTACTAGAGTTTTTCTTAAATTACTATATCCTCAGTGTCTAGAATAGTGTTGGGTCCATCTAGTCTCACAAACTATTGGTTAAAAGAAGGAAGAAAGGGAAGAGAAAAATATTTTATTTCTTTTTTTCTGTGTCTTCAGATTTCTAAAAAGAAACATGCTTTGGAGATTAGGATCCATTTCTAGTATAGTTTCTCCAAGATATCTATCAGGTGTCTTGCAGAGAGGAAGAATAGATTGAGTCACTTTTCTTATAAAGAAAGCCTCAAGACTTTTTTCCCTATAACAATTTGAGCAACTTGAGCCTTGAAGGAATAACATAGCCTTAGTAGTTTTCCAAGCTATTTTGCTGATTCTGCAAGGTGTAACCCACCACACGAAGGGAGCACTGAAGGTTATAAGCTTGGATTACCTCACTGGGCAATAAACTACCTGTCAAGTACATTGTGAATTTTGTGTCCTAGAAACAGGAAGATCAGTAGTTATTTTCTGTCCTGTGATAATTTTGTAGAGCCCTAAGGGACTTATTTATCTTATCAATGGTAGTCAATATTAATAATAAATTAGTGAACACACAGGCATACATTTGATATGAGAAAAATAATATTGGAAAAAGGAAGTATTAAATGGTAAATAGCTTATTTTTCCTTCATGTGATAAAAGGAGAACTATTATTTGTTGATTGTCTACTATAGTATAGGTAATTTACAAATCTTAATCTACAGCAGCCCTGTGAGGTAACTATTAATATTCGTACTTAATAGGTTAAAAAAAAATAGGCTGGATAAAGTTAAGCGCTTGAATCATGATTGTACATAAAGTACACGTTCAGGCTAGGAATCAATCCAGCATCTATCTGAGCTCACAGCCTGTGAATTCTCTTGAACATGCTATCTTATATCAGAAGTCTTGCCTGCAGCATCCCTTTTCACCCAATGGAATAACTGGCCTGTCTCTACAGAAGACATTGGAAGTATATTAGAAAATATTTTGTTTTATAATTAAAAATGAAAAATTGTTACACTATTATAAAATAAAATAATCCAGAATAAGATATCCTTACATAGCAAATTAGGTTCAAAGAAATTTAATCTACTCTCAAAGTGAAATCCTACCTATCACTTTCATCACTTCCAAACTGTAAGATTATGTAAATAAATTAGGAATTACCTCTCATTATTTTATAAAATGAGGTTCTGTAGAGTTCATGCTGAATCAGAGAATGAACTCTACGTAACACTCATTAATTTTAAGGATTATTGCAGTCGTTAGTTTTTGTCAATTCACAATTGCTTTAAATGAGTCTACGATATTTGAGTTTTTCAGGTTGTGCTACAGCTACATTTGTCTTAAAAATGTAATGCTTTATCATTTCACCTGGCAGTTATTTGGCTTTCCCCACGCACAGCATTTGGCAGTACTCATAGGAGTAGTAAATCTTTTCTTCCAAAACAGTCAGTTATTTCTTGATATTTTCAGTGTGATGCATTTTTCCTTATGGGTAGTTAAAAAACCTTTTTAACTAACATGGTTAGCCCAAAACTGAAGTTAGTTCTTTATGATATAATTTACCTAAGATATATATCTTCTATGTATAGGTTATATCTTGGATAATATCTAGAACTATATCATGCATATATTTATTCTTTCTATGCTGTCAGGTAAGTATGTGTACCCTCATTTAACTGTGGAAAATGAACACTGGCCAAACCAGTATACAAATCCAGGTGTGACTGCTCTAGAGATTGCACTCATTGTCCTTCACTCAATCTCTCTGTAACTTGAAATTTTTATCCACCAAAATAAAATAATGCTTGTTTCATTTAATACACAAAACTATAGTGACTGTGAAAAGTAAAAGGAAAAATATCTTTTTTCCCGACAGATGAAGGATGCTTTCACTAACAAGGAAACTACTATAAGATTAAAAGAAAAAGAGTCAAAATTACTAGGCTACCTCTAGACCTCCATGAGCTAGAGAGAAAAGTCTGTCTGCCTCTGTGAAACAACTTTCCATCTCCCTGAAAACTATACAGTCGCATTGCAGGGGAGTGTTCACAGCGCATTCCAGTGGGAGTAGACATTTGGCAAATGAAACTGCTAGTTAAAAGCCTTACTTCGTGAGAACAAACTCTCATTACGTAATAATGCCCTGAGAGCAGGTCCCTGTTCCCAAAACTTACTAAATCCTGCCTTTTGTCAAATTACCATTTTTATGAATTTCACATACATGGCACAACGCTTCAGGTGATAGAACTCAGTCTGATCCATGTGATTCAGAATGGTAATTTCACGTAGGCAATTCATACCCATTACCAGCATATTACTACTTCGTTTCCCCAGTAACATGGGACAGCTAAACTCAGGCAGTGTCACATATTGGAAGCTATAAAAATAAATTTCTTAGAATAGTAGAAGTTTTGAGAAGAAAATAACTTGACTAAGGCTGATTCAGACTTCTAACCTGGGCTAATATATAATTTCAGGCCAAACATGAGAAACTTCTATGCATAATATATTGTGTCTTTCTAGTGCCAACAGTGGGTAAAGGCATGGCAAGAGAAGTAAAGTGCAGAAGATAGGAGCTATCTACAAGACAGTACTGAGTAAAACTAAATTTTGAATCAACATCCATGAGGTATGATTTATCTCCAACATTCTTCATTCATTTAAGGGGCACAATTCGATGAGTTCTGAAAGATGTACACTTGGAATAATCAGGATACATAATATTTTATATTACTCCAAAAGTTTCCTTATACACCTTTTTGATCCCATTTCTCCTTCTGCTCCCAGACACAGAAAACTATCAATCTTCCTCACTATAGATTACTTTGTAGTTTTTATAATTTTATATAAGTAAAGTCATACCGTATATACTCTGGCCTCTTTCACTCAGCATATTAATTTTGGAAGTTATTCATATTGTCATATGCACCAGCAGTAGTTCATTCCCTTTTGTTCTTGAGTAGAATTCAATCATATAGAATTATGTATGTTATTTTTCTATTCAACTTTTAATGGATATTCACCATTTGATGAGTTGTTTCCAGTTCTTAGCTATCGTGAACAAAACTGCAAGGAGCATTTATATATGTCTTTTTGCAAATATATGTTTTAATTTATTAGGGGAAATACCTAAATATGGAATGGCTAGAAGAGCTATTAAGATGCTGTCAAATCATGCTGAAAAGTTTCTGTATAATTTTTCATTCCTACCAGCATTAGAGAATTCCAGTTGCTCAATTTCCTCATCAGTAGTATTGACAGTATTTGTAATTTTAGCCATTTTAATGGGTTTGTGGCAGTGTCTCACTGTGTTTTTATTTTTTTAATTGTTTTTATTGAAGTATAACACACATATAGAAAATACAAAAATTATAATTGTACATTTGGATAAATTTTCATAAAGTGAATACATAGTGTAACCACCAGCCAGGTCAGAAAATGAAAAGAAGGGAGCTAGGTTATACACAATATAATTTGTTAATGTTATAAGTGATTTAAAGTAAAACAGAGTAAGAGTTTGAAGATTGTAGAGGGTGTTATCTTGAGTCAGATGGTTAGGGAAAGGTTCTTTAAGGAAAAAATGTCGGAACAGACGATATATGCATAGCAGAATGGAACAAACCATTCTTAAATCTGCAATAGGAGAGCCCCAAGCAGGAGGATGGCAAGTGCGAAGGCCAAGAGACTGGGGTGTGCTTGGTGTGTTCCATGAAGAGCAAAGATGCTGTTTCTTTGTGAAAAATCTTCCTACAGCTTTCACCTAATTTCAGGGATGGAGTGGACCATGCAGTTACCATTTGTTTTCCTCTTCATTCCTTTATGCAAGTCCATATTTTAATGTGGTATCATTTTTCTTCTTCCATTAACATTTTTCATTCAGTCTGCCAGTGATGAATTCTTTCAGTTTTGTATGTCTGAAATGAATTTTTTTCTTAAATTTTGAAATATTTTTGTTGATTTGGGCTTACATATTGACAGTTTTCTTCTTTTGATACTTTAAAGATGTTACTCTATTGCTTTCTCACTTGTATTGTTTCCCACCAGCAATCTTTTACCAGCGTCATTCATTAAACATTTGTTAATTTTTAATATGCAGTTTCCTTTTTGTAGTTTGGAGTCAAACTGTAAAAAAAATTGACATCAAGAGCTCAAATAGATATCAATAAATAGGCTGAACAAAACAAGGGCAGAAACAGAGCATTGGAACACAGTGCTAGACAGTTTCCACCTGCTTGACACTAATTCCTAAATTACCACCCTGGGTTTGGGCACAGAAGCAGGCTCACATCCATCCAAAGCATTATCAGCTAGTCCACACTGCTATGGCTTGTCCACAAGGACAACTGAGAAACTTTTCAAATATTTTTCTAAAATCCAGATGTGTTATTTCTGGACATTTCTCTCATGTATCAGTCTGGTAGCTGTATCAAAAAAGGAAATAAATTTAGGTTGTCATGTTTCATTTACTGGGATCATGCTGAGACCAAATGTTATGTGTTTCCTTTCGAGCATGCTCACAAACCATCTGTTTTGTGTCTGGACTAGACATTTTGGAGAGTTTACATTAGGTGCTATAATCTCAGGTATATTTAGTGTTTACCTTTTTGGAAACTGAAGAATTTATCCATTTACAGTTTCTAGTTGCTTCTCCTGTTTTCTTTCTAGAGACCTAAAACATTCTTTGCAATTTCTGCAGTTAGTGGAAACTTTCAGATTAAAGATTATTGTTCTTGCAAAAGAAAATAGGAGCAAAATCGAAGCCCCGGCTCTCTGTTTGATATGTATTGCCTATTAACATTACAGCTCAAGCTCTGGTTCTATTCCTTCTTATACATCTTTATTCTAAAAGCAGCTATAAAAGCCTTACACTATTCTTAGTATGCTTTGTTACAGTCCATTCTGGATTTAATCCTCTTTGCCTGTTTTTGCAGTTTTAGGAATTTATTTTGTAATATTTTTCTTGCTGTTTTATATTCCTTCCTTTTGAAGTCATGACTCATTGTAAAGTTTTTTCTGTGGCCAAAATGATTTCTTTAGCTATTGCTCCACGTCTTCTTACTGTGATCATTTGTGATTTCATCACTTGCTTTTAATTTTTCCCCCTAGAATACCACACATTTCCCTTGAGTCTTAGTTTCTTATAAAGCCTCTGCTCAGAGGATTTCACCTTTTCTCTGAGAATATTGACATTTATTTTTCCAAACATACATATATTGTCACTGAATGACAGTAGTATTCCCTTCCCTGGATAGTAAGAATTCTCAAATGACATGGTCATTTTTTTTTTTACACCAAGGTTCCCTTAACTTCAACTTTATCAGTCAGTTTTTTTTGGTCAACATATCCACATATAAATTGATTTCTTCATCAACATACTATAAGATTAGGCTAATAATAATAACAATAATTCATGGATTGTTCCCTTTGTGTCATAGATGTTTTAGACATTTAGTATATATATTTAATATATAAGACATTTAATATATATTTAATATATAAGAACACATTTACCTGTTCTTCCTCCACTCCCTACGAAACTCTAAGTAATAAGCACAATAGTTATTCATGTTTCAGTCAACTGAGGCTTTGCAACTTTAAATAATTTATCTCAAGTTGTAACTAATTAAATTATATTGCTAATATTCAAAATGAGGTAGGCCGACTTTAGAGTCCACATACTTATGTCCTTGTTAAAGGGATTCTATCATTTTTAATACCCTTTACTTTTAATAGAATAAAATTATGAGCATTTGAAGCCTCTCATAGCCACTTATTTTTTCTCTTCCTCTCCAGTTTGTAAGTTTGGGACATATTGCCCATATTCTTTTCCCACTTACTTGTGTGTGTGTGTGTGTGTGTGTGTTTTATAACACATCATTTTCTAATTTTTAGTATTCCCAAATGCTATGCATTATAGTAACATCCATGTTATTACTTTGACTCTAGTGGTCTGATATAAATTACCTTATGTAGGCATAATAATACAGTGGATTTCAAAACCTGGTTTTAAATATCTCTCATCTGACTTATATCCCAGATGGGTTTCTATGATGTCTAATATAGCAGGAAAAATATTTTTAACTATTGACCTCTGTTTGTAAAAGTTTTTCTTATATTTTTTCATATCTTCTCTTAGATAGCTATATATGAATGAAACCATTAGTAAATATTCAAATTGTCCTGGTTAATTAAATATATATTAATAAGTAGTACCCATTTCATCTCTAATGTTGATTCTGCTTTAATGTCTGTATTGTTTGATATTGGGAAATTTATTTTGGTACATTTTTCTTATTTATCTTTTCAATATTTATACATTTATATATATTTCAATATATATTTTTCAATATTTATATATATTCTTTGCCTCTGGTATCTGTCATTCTACTCTCTACATAAATGAGATCAACATTTTTAACTCTCATATTTGAGTGAGAACATGCAATATTTGTATTTCTGTGCCTGGCTTATTTCACTTAACATAATGACCTCCAGTTCCATGTATGTTGCTGCAAATGACATTATTTCATTCCTTTTTATGGCCAAGTAGTATTTCATTGTATATATACATACACCACATTTTCTTTATCCATTCATCTGTTGGTGGACACTTAGGTTGATTTTGTATCTTGACTATTGTGAATAGTGCTGCAATAAACCTGTGAGTGCAGGTGTCCCTTTGATATACTGATTTCTTTTCCTTTGGATAAATACCCAATTGTGAGATTTCTGGATTGTATGGTAGTTGTAGTTTCAGTTTTCTGAGAAATCTCCATACTGTTTTCTATAATGGCTGTATGAATTTACATTCTCATCAAAAGTATAAAAGAGTTTCCTTTTCTATGCATCTTGGCCAAGATCTGTTATTATTATTATTAATAATAATAGCCACTCTACCTAGGGTAAGATGATCTTATTGTGGTTTTGATTTGCATTTCTCTGATGATTAGTGATGCTGGGCATTTTTTCATATACCTGTTGGTCATTAGTCTGTCTTCATTTGAGAACTGTCTATTCAGATTTTTTGTCCACTTATTAATGGGGTTATTTCTTTTTTTGTTGTTGAGTTGTTTGAGTTTCTTGTATATTCTGTATGTTAGTCCCTTGTTGGATGAATAGTTTGCAAATATTTTTTCCCATTCAACAAGCTACCTCTTTACCTCTTTATTCTGTTAGGGATTGTTTCCTTCAGATAGTCTCATTTGTTTATTATTTATTTTTGTTTTTGCTGTCTATACTTCTAAGGTCTTAGCCATAAAATCTTTGCCTAGAAAAATGTCCTGAAGTTTTTTCTTATGTTTTCTTTTAGTAGTTTTATAGTTTTGGGTCTTATGTTTAAGTTTTTGATCCACCTTGAGTTGATTTTTGTAAATAGGGATCCAGTTTCATTGTTCTGAATATGGATATCCAATTTTTCCAGCACCACTTATTGACGAGGGTGTCCTTTCCCCAATGTATGCTCTTCGCACCTTTGTCAAAAGTTAGTTGCTGTAAATATGTGGATTTCTTTCTGAATTCTTTATTGTGTTCTATTGTTCTGTGTGTCTGTTTTCACACCAATACAATGCTGTTTTGATTACTATAGACTTGCAATGTATTTTGAAGTCAGGTAGTGTGATGTCTTCAGCTTTGTTCTTTTTGCTCAGATTTCCTTTGGCTATTCAGGCTCTTTTGGTTCTGTAGAAATTTCAGGATTGTGTTTTTCTGGCTCTGAAAAATAACATTGTATTTTAATAGGTATTATATTGACTCTATAGATGGCTTTGGGCAGTATGATCATTTTAATAATATTAATTCTTGCAATCCATGAGCATGGAATGTCTTTCCATTTGTCTCCTCTTCAATTACTTTCATCAGTGTTTTGTAGTTTTCCTTGCAGAGGCCTTTTACCTCCTTGGTTAAATGTATGCCCAGGTATTATTTTTGATAGCTATTATAAATGGGATTTCCTTCTTGATTTCTTTCTCAGCTAGTTCATTATTGGTGTATAAAAATGCTACTGATTTTTTAATATTAATTTTGTATCCTCCAACTTTACTGAATTTATTTATCAAATCTAAGAGTTGTTTTTTGTTTGTTTGTTTTTTGTAGAGTCTTTAGGTTTTTCTAGATATAAGATTATATCATCAGCAAAAAGGGTGAATTTGACTTCTTTTCCAATTTGGATGCCTTTTATTTGTTTCTCTCGTCTGATTTCTCTGGCTAGGATTTCCAGTGGTATGCCGAATAGAAGTGGTGAAACCGGTAATTTTTGTCTTATTTCATTTCTTAGAAGAAATGCTTTCAACTTTTCCTCCTTCAACATGATATTAGCTGTGGGTTTGTCCTACATGGTCTTTATTAGGTTGAGATGTGTTACCTCTATACCTAATTTGTTGAGAGGTTTTATCATAAAGAGATATTGAATTTTATCAAATGCTTTCTTGCATCTATTGACATCATGTGATTTTTGTCTTTAATTGTTTTTATGTGATGTATCAAATTTATTGATTAGTATATGTTGAATTATACTTGCACTGCTGAGATAAATCCCACTTGATTATAATGTATTATCTTTTTGATGTGGTTTGCTAGTATGTTGTTGAGGATTTTTGCATTTATGTTCATCAGAGATACTGTTCTTTAGTTTTCTTTTCTTTTTTGTCACATCTTTTTCTGAGTTTGGTATTATGGTAATGCTGGCATCATAGAGTGAGTTGAGAATTTCTTCCTCTTCAAATTTTTGGAATAGTTTGAGGAGAATTGGTGTTAGGTCTTTGAAAGTTTGGTAGAATTTGGCAGCGAAGACATCCAATCCTGGGTTGTTTTTTTTTTGTTGGGAGACTTTTTGTTAGTGATTCAATCTCATTACTAGATATTGATTTGTTTGGGTTTCCTGTTTCTTTCTGATTCAATCTTAGTAGATTGCATGTGTCTAGGAATTTATGTTTCCTCTATGTTTTTCAATTTGTTAGTGCATAGTTGTTACTAATAGTTTCTGATGTTCTTTTGTATTTCTGTGATATCAGTTGTGATGTCTCCTTTTTGATTTCTGATTTTGTGTATTTGGAATTTTTTCTTTTTTTCCTGGTTAGTCTGACAAGTGGTTTATCAATTTTGTTTATCTTTTCAAAAAAACATTTTGTTTTACTTATCCTTTGTATTTTTGTAGTCTATTTCATTTAGTTCTCTGATTTTTATAATTTCTTTTGTCTTGCTAATATTGGGTTTGGTTTCTTCTTGCTTTTCTAGTTCCTTGAGGTGCATGATTAGATTGGTTATTTGCAATCTTTCTAACTGATGTAGGCGTTTATTGCTATAAATGTTCCTCTTTGGATTACTTTGGCTGTATTCCATCAGTTTTTGTATGTTGTGTTTCAATTTTCATTTGTTTCAAGAAACTTTTTGATTTACTCCTGAATTTCTTCCTTGACCTAATAGTCATTTAGGAGCATGTTCTTTAGTTTCCTTGTATTTGTATAGTTTCCAAAATTACCATTATTGATTTATTTTTATTTTATTGTGATCTGAGAAGATACTTTATATGATTTCAATATTTTAAAATTTGTTTCATCTCCTAATATATAGTCTATCCTGGAAAATGTTCCATATGCTCATGAGAAGAATGTGCATTCTGTACTATTGGATGAAATGTTCTGTAACTATTAGGTGCATTTGGTCTAATGTGCAGTTTATATCCAAAGTTTCTCTTTAAATTTTTTGTCTAGATAATATATCTAATGCCAAGAGTGGCATGTTGAAGTTGCCAACAGTTATTGTATTGAAGTCTATCTCTCCCTGTAGATCTAATAATATTTGCTGTATATATCTGGGTGTTCGGGTATTGGGTGCATATAGGTTTAGAATTGTTATATCTTCTTGCTATATTGATCCCTTTATAATGAATTTCTTTGTCTCTTTTTACTGTTTTTGACTGAAAGTCTGTTTTATCTGATACAGCTAGAGCTACTCCTGCTTGCCTTGGTTTCTGTTTGTATGGAATATCTTTTTCTATCAATTTACTTTCAGTGTATATTTGTCTTTACAGGTAAGATGAGTCTTTTGGAGGTAGAATATAGTTGGATCATGTATTTATTCATTCAGGCAGCTTATGTATTTTAAGTGGAAAGTTTAATCCATTTAAATTCAAGATTATTATTGATATTTGAGGGCTTATTCTTGTCATTTTATCACTTGATATCTCATTGTTTTATATATGCTTTGTTCCTTTCTCTCTCTCTTTTTCTTTATCATTATGATTTGGTGGGACTTTGTAGTCGTTACATTGACTCTTTTCTCTTCCTTGTTTGTGTACTTACTCTACCAGTGGTTTTTATATTTTTGTGTGTTTACACCATGGTAGATATTGTGCTTTTGCATCTGAGTGTAAAACTCCCTTAAGTATTTCTTGTAGGTCCAGTCTATTCATGATGAATTTCCTCAGTGTTTGCTTGTCTGGGAAAGACTTTATTTCTCATTCATTTATGAAGGATAACATTTTGGGTTTAGTATCTTTGACTGCAAGCTTTTTTTTTTTTTTTTCTTTTAGCACTTTTAATATATCATGCCATTCTCTCCCTGCCTGTAAGGTTTCTGCTGAGAAACCTACTCTCAGTCTGCTGGGTTTTCCTTCATAAGTGAGTAGATGCTTTTTCTCTGTTTTTGAAATTCTCTCTTTTTCTTTGACTTTAAACATTTTGATCACAATGTGCTGTGGAGAAAATCTTTTTGCTTTGTATCTATTTAGGAACCTCTGAGCCTCTAGTAGCTGAATGTCTAAATCTCTTGCTAGATTTTGGAAATTTTCATCTATTATTTTGTTAAATAGGTTTTCTAACAATTTCATTTTCTCTTTTTCTTCTGGGACACTGAAAATTCAAATGTTTTGTCACTTTATGGTGTCCCACGTGTCATATACACTTTCCTTTTTCTTTGTTATTTTTTTTCTTTATTTTTGTCTAACTGGCTTATTTCAAAAGACCTGTCTGCAAGTTGTGAGATTCTTCTGCTTGAGCTACTCTATTTTTGAGGCTTTCAAATATATTTTGTGTTTCATTCAATGAATTATTCAGTTTTAAAATGTCTATTTGGTTCTTTTTTATGATATCTATCTCTTTGATAAATTTCTCATTCATATCCTGGATTATTTTTCTGATTTTTTTGTATTGATTTTCAATATTCCCTCATATCTCACTGAGATTCTTTAATATTAATATTTTGAATTCCTTTTCCATGATTTTATTCATTTCTTTTTGATTGGGATATGTTGCTTCAGAATTATGGTGTTCTTTTGAAAATGTCATATTTCTTTACTTTTTCATGCATCCTGTGACCTTATATTGATATCTGTGGATCTATAGTATAACAGGTGTTTCTTCTGATTTTTTTGAATTTCCTTTTGTAAGGCAGGACTTTTTACTGAAGATACATCTATGATATTGGTTAAGTAGGGAACTTTGGCTTTGATTCTGGGTGCATGTAGTAGTGGAATCTCTGTATAATTTTTCCAGCTTTAAATGGCATCAGCAATGTCTATGATTTCCTCAGTTGCTTAGTGTGTGGCTGTTAGTGGAGGCCATGGCAAAGTTTTGTTAGAGACTGGGTCACTAGGTGGGCCAGTCATCACGCGCCAGTGGTGGCAGCAGTGGGTTGAGTATGCCTATCCTTAGGCTTCAGCATGGCATATGGTGGCACCAGTGTTAGTGGGTCCATGTGAGCTGATTCTTGGCCCTCCAAGTGGTTTACTTGAGTGCCAGCAATGGTAGTGGTGGGCCAAATGAGTAGGCATATTCTTGAGCCCCTGTGCAGTGGCTGCAATGTGGATGGTGGCCGTAGCAGTAGTGGTAAGACAACCCTCTGAGACTCAAGCAGGCCATGCTAGTGTCAGCAGTGGATGCAATGGGCAGGGCATGCCAATCCCTAGGCCTACCAGTGGCACATGCTAGCTGTGGTGGTAGTGGCAGATTGGGTAGGTGTAGTGTCAGACCTTGAGGTAGGGTGCTCAGGTGCCAATGATGATGGACTGTGTTGAGTGATCCCCAGGTTCCTGGACAGCCTGCTTTTGTACTGGGGCTGGGGGTGAAGCCAGGCTGGGTGGACCTGCCCTCAGGCCTCCCAGTGGTGCATGCTTTGTAGTAGATAGGGCCAAGGTCTGTCGTCCTTGCTTTCAGTGCTTTCTATTTCTTCCCTGTTGAATTCCACTGTTCTCTTTTAAATGATCTATTTGAAATGAGATTATCATCTACTCACTATTTTGATCCTTCTTTCTGGAAGAAGAAAGTATCAGATATATCTACTAAACTATCTTGAAGCTTCTCGCTATCCATGTAATTCTTTATGGGCATATCAACTGTTTACACTATATTGCTATTGTGAATAAAGCTGCCAGAAACATACTTTACATTATTATTACTGCTTTTGGATAAATTGTTAATCACAGTGTAGATGTATGTTTAACTTTATAAGACACTATCAAATCATTTTCAAAAGTAGTTTTACAATTTTACATTTCCACCAACATTGTATGAGAGTTCCAGTTGCTCCATGTACTCTCAAATTTTTAATATCCAGCCTTTTTAATTTAGCCAATCTTATCTATATGAAATAACATCTCATTTTAATTTTCATCTCCCTGATTACTAGTGATGCAGTTTATCACAATTCTATTAGCCACTCTCATATCTTCCTTTGTGAATAATCTGGTTAATTATATTGACCATTAAAAAACAGGTTGTTTGCTTTTTATAATTGATTTCTAGGAGATCTTTATATATTCTGGATACAAGTACTTGGAAATATATATGCATTGAATATTTTCTCCATGTCTCTAAATTGTCTTTCATTTTATTAAGAGTGACTTTTCAAAAAATAAGCTCTTCTTATTATAGAATAGTTTAAAATTGACTGAAAAGTTGCAAAGATAGTATAGAGAGATGCTGTATACCCCACATCCAGTTTCTCTTATTCTTTCTCCCAAATTATACCTTATTATTGCTTAGTGATTTAGTATTACTTTATTTGTATTTTTTTAAAAAAAAAGTTTGATATTTTATTGTTAATGTTATTGTTCTTTGCAATCACTATTCACTTTTATTAGCTTAATTTGACTACAGTGTGGTTAAAGCTGTTTAGTGGAAAGGACCAATTTCAGGGTCTTCTCTGAATCCAGCATGAAGCAATTGTACCCAAAGATTCTGAGGAAGAAGTTCTTCATGTAGAAAAATAATCTAAACAAACAATAGTGATTCTCATGGCCTTGTCCTTCATGACATATTATGGGATGTATAAACTTCAGGATTATTTTAATTTCCATTAAATGTAGTAGTAATGCAATCAGCAAACATTTCAGTGAAACACAAGTACCTTGCCCTTTTTCGTGCTATTCCCGATGCTCACATTTTTTTATTGTATTCATGTTTCTTTAGTTTCTGTTTATCATCTGTCAAAAGATTTTTGATTGATTTTAGAAATATTTTCTCTTTGTGATTACTGGCTATAGTAATATGATTATAAGTCATGTATTTTAGAATATTTTGGAAATAACTTTGTAATAAACCTTTATTTATTATTCAATCATTTAATAAAAGAAAATATAATGGATGTTTATTAAGCTGTATGAATATCTAAGAAAAAATTAATAGCCATATATATAATACAAATAATATATATAATGTATATTATATATATTTGTTGCTTGTGTAACAAGTATAAACATAGAAGTGATAAATTATATTCCATAGCTGATCAGTGAATAGCTTGAGATAGGTGAATGTTTTCTCCATTTCCACTCTAAGTCATTTAAATCTTTTCAAGATAATCATTCATTCTAATTCTGGAATATTTTATAAAGTAGTATGATATACAGGATGCACTGTTTTCTTCACAACATTTTAATGTGATTCTCATAAAATAAGGCAAATTAGATTCAGCTTCTTTGTGCAATTAGAAAACACCTAAGATGTTCCAATCAATCAAAGCACTTGATCACTCTTTATCACAAGATGGGAAAGAGATGTAACTTCATGGTCCATTGCTAATGGGTTGTTCTACTCTTCTGGTTAATAGCATGAGTTTCTTCTACACCTAATTTAAAGTTTTTGAATTAAATAGATTAAAAGATTAGTGAGAGCTCAGTGATATATTAGTGTGTATGTGCAACAAATTATGTCTCTTTTTAACTTAGTTTTATCATAGTCTGACTTTATATTAGAAAACTTTTTGGCTTTGCTTGTAGAAGTCAATTTTTCAATCACATTGTTTTTGGCACAACAAGATATTTTCACGAAATTACAAGTTTCGACTGCTTCCCTTTAATTTCCTGAGTTAGCTGTCAAGAGCAGCATCATGTAAAGACAAATAAACATACAAACAGACAAATAAGCATTATTTGTGGAGATTGAAGATTTGAATTCTAATCCCATATATTTCCAATAAACTATGTGTCTCTGATAAAGTTATTTAATATTTTCTATTTAATTTCCACATTATTCATTAAAAGTGCCAAAATTCATTACTCCACTAGTCATTACCACTAGGAACTTGACAGAATTTAAAAGATTATGGAGCTCTAAGGCCTTTTGTCAGTCAAAAGCCAAGGGAATCTTTTTGCCACATGGAATATTATATCTCTTGGGTGATATGTGATGTTCTTTTCTGTACGTGACTCACAGTGAGAGGACTCACAAATATTTTTATCAAATTTCAACTTAAAGTCCCATTGTTTTTCCATCCTACTACAATAATTAGAATGAACCACATAAATGAGTGATAAAAGATCAGTAGGCAACTTGCTTTTACAAACTTTATACTTTTCCTGAGAAGCTTGATATTCCATAGAGGCATGGCCCTTGGCACTCCAGGCCATAAACATCCATTTTTAATCTTTCTCAATCTATAGTCAATTAGCTCTAAGTGAAAGCAACAGAGAAAAGCCATTATGCATATATATGCATTAAGAGTCATCTTTCTTTAAAGGTCAGTTGGGGTGGTTGGGAACAAATTGCCTGCTCTGACAGTTCTGCTTATTATTAATGTCAGGATTCTTCTTTGCATTCACATTATAGCTCAACATCTCAAAGTCTGACATTCCATGCTAGTACAATTCTGTCCTTACCACAGTATTTACAGAACAGCTATTATATGAAAGATCCTCAGCTTACAGAACTCATGCTTGCCGTACTCAAATTATTGAGAGTTGGTTTTGGATATAGAGATGTCATCCATCCAAACAATTCTGAAAGGTCCTCAGATGTGTATTAGTCCTGAGTCACATCTTTTGGAAATCTCAGTCAGTTGTTTGGATCCCTAAAATTTTAGACATTTTTGGCTTAAAGTCCTCAAGAACTCTTTTTTAAGAAAACAACAAAAAAGATTCTTGAGAATATAAAACACTTGTAAGAAAAATGATTCATAAGTTTACTTAATGGATAACTTGCTACATAAAAGTATTAATTATGGCATAAATTTCACAAACGGGCTGGATTTGTTTAGGCAACAGTCTTATTTTCATAGTATTGCTGGTTCTTCAGCCATGAGAACTCAGAGTTAGAGCCTTGGTTGACTTAGATCATGGATAGCTACTTAACTTTCACTCACTTTCCTTTATGAGTGTATTGTTACATTTTTATACTTGGGGATTCTCAACTTCTTTGGAAGGCTATTCTCTCTCTACCACCCTGCAGGCTAGTATTTTACCATTTTTTCCCCCTTTTTTTCCCTCACTTTTAAAATCCTCTTTGAGAGATGCTAACCACTCCCATGCTTAGACTGGCACATATATGTTAAGGAGAGCCCCACATATACTAATCATTTTCAAGTTTATATCTCCAGATCAGATCTCTCTTTTGGGCTCCAAATCCTTTGAGCCTTCTTCGTACGCTTGCATGGTTGTACCATCTACAGTGAAACTAGGTACAAAACTATACTCGGGATCTTTCCCCAAACCTCCTCTTTTTTTGCATTTCTACATTGGTGATTTTTCTATCCCCCCAATAGCTATCCCCAACTATTACAATTTATCTCCATTCATTGCCCTAGAGCTAAAAACAGATTCATGTAGGAATTGTTCTAAGTTAACCTTTATCCTTTTGAAACCCTTATCTCTTGTTTTGACCATTGCAATAATCACCTAATTGATCTTCTTACTCTTGATGGCACAAGATACCACAATGCTGCTGATCTGATTTTTCTAAATTGTGAGCCTTATTATGTTATTTGGACTACTTTAAATTCTTCAGTATTTTCTCATTTCCTCTGGGATAAATTCCAAATTGATTTCTGTGATACCTTGACTCATTAATTTATTTTTAGTAAGGTGATAATTTACAATGTCTAGGAATCTAGACTCTGGGGCCCTAGCAGTGAACAAAGCATAAGTCTGACCCCTGTCCATGCCTCTAAACTTTCTATTCTTGTAGCCCTTTTCCTGGACCATCACCCTCTACACTCAGGCACACTGAAATCTCTGCTATCCCAGGAAAGCAACATGATCTGAAAAACTTCTGTGGTCAGCTACTTCTTCCTTCTGTAATATTTTTCCCATTCCCCATCTACCTGACCAACATCTAATTATCTTCTAAAACTCTGCTTAACTAATGTCTTCTCCAGAATGTCAAGAAAGGCTGATAAGTTGAAAAATGAATGGTAAAAGAATCATGGGTCTTTTCAGGTTAGAAGAATAGAGAACTCTGTCTTCTAGGACTCTCAGGTATTATATACCTTCCTCTATTGGGGCACATTGTCTCAGGACAAATCTCTATTTCAAAAATATTGGCAGAATAAAGTTTATTTGACATGAAAACATGCAATAATGGTGGGAAAATCTCAATCATAGCATGTCTTGTGTCCCACACAGCTGTTCTTCTTAATGCCAAGAAAAAGCTCCCTAAGTGTATACCAAAGTCAAGTACACAGTGTGCACAGAGTACACTGCAGAACACTTCTGAGACCCTCTCAAGTTTTTTATCAACAACTGAGCACATGCACATTAATAAAAATTATGTAGTAAAGGCTTATATAAGAGTGATTTACCACTAAGTATGCACTCTTGGTGCTAAATATATAATATCATTATTATTGTATACCTGCACATCTACTGTAATGTTATTCTGTGTCTTCGGACAACTGATCCTAACTAGGCTCATGCCCTTCTTCTTGACCTTGCAAGCCCTCTTTGCCCCACCTCCTCTCCATACACCTGTAATATTTGATTGATCTTATATGTTCACATATAAATATCTTCTATTCCTAAACTGCTGGCTCCCTTTAGGCAGGAACAATGTCTCATCAGTCTATGTAATCATAGCCCTTGGCACAGAGTCTAAAAAATTCATGAAACTTGATAATATGTGTTGAATAAGTGAATAAATACTCATCTGTGAATATTTATTGAACACTCCCTACATACTAGGCTTTATACTACATGCTGAGGATACATCAGTAAACAAAATCAAAGATCCTGCCCTCAAGGATCGTACACTCTGGTTCTCAAAGTTTATAAAGACAAGGTTGCAAATTTGCACAACAGAAGCTTTGTTGTAGCTATTATTTCAGTACTTTGTGGACTGCCCTATGGACATCCCTAGAAAAAACTTATGTTTTTATTACTTCAGTCTGGGCTTGTTTTTGTTTATTCTTTACATTTTTGACTTGCCTTTGGATGTTTTCTCAATAAGGAAAGCTCTTGGTCCTTCATAGGAAGGGCCACTGAGTACCACTGTGTACAATATGCACCTTTTCACATTCACAAAGACTATGATATAATTGGCACCCCTGAAGTTGTGCCAGTCAACATCCCAGCTCATAAACATAGCTGACTGTCAGAATCACTGGTGGTGCTTAAACATACAGATTTTGAGGCTCCATCCCTCAAGAATCTGATTATGTAAATCTGGAATAAAACTTGACATGTGATGTGTTTTAAAGCTCATCCTCCCCAGTCTCTCTTCATTCCAATCCCTCATCCCTCATCCCTCACTTTGTGATCCTGATGATTTGCTGTGTCTGAAAACCACTTCTCTGAGCCACTGATGATTGGCTCAATGGAGACTTTTTTGAGAGTCACTGAAGCACTTCTGGCTATATTGTGTAATGCTCACTCTGCTATTTCAAGCCTAAACTGCCCCTAATATGAATTTAAATTAGCTTTGCACTCCATACATTCACCCAAGATAAGAATATACTCAGGATCATCTTTAAAATAATTTTGTGTCCCAGTCTCCATATTTAGTTACCAAGCAATTGGATTTGGCCACCATCATGAATTTCAAATTTCTCCTTTCATCTCATTTCTCACAGCCACTGCCCCAGTTAATTCTGAATCGCTTCTCTCCAGAACTCTTCCAATTATCTCTTAAGAGTTCTCTCTGTTCTAGTCCCTTGGCTTTCTAATCCAGTTCCTATATTTCCTCATGAGCAATTTATCTGAAAAACAAACCTGACCACTACACCCAAACTTTAAAATATTAATTGGTTCCCCATTGTCCATAACATTAAGTCTAAACTCCTTGATAGGAAGTTTAAGGTCATCCTCAATCTAGGTTAAATCTATTTTCTATTATGTTCCTAAATATTATATTTATTCTGTACTTTGTCCACTATAAGCTACTAACCATTCCCTAAACACATTATACATTCTGCTCATTTTTGTTTATGTTATTTTCTCTGCCTGAATGCCACCTTCTGTCTAATGTGTTTTTCTCATCCATCAGGGGACAATTAAAATATTACATCCACTTCTGTGCTCACATGTGTTTTTTTTAAGGTTTTCGTTTGTTTATCTGGGGGGTAGAATTTGATGGCATGGGTAAATATATCAGTAAGTTGAAAGAATATGAGGTTACTCATTTGTATTCCCCCACAACAAGAATTATACACTCGTCCACAGACAATAGTCTCTTTGTGGAAGTCTTTAGATTCAGGTAGGAGGTGGCAAAACCCTGATAGACTCCAAGGAGGGTTGTTTAGAGAGTACAGATAAGCACACATGTGGCAGACCCACCAATCATTCTCCTGAGTTCAAATGCAGTATTAGCCCTGTTCCCCAAATGGCTTGGCTACAATTCCATTTTGCCTTGAGTATGTAACTAAAACCATCTGCCAAGGGGATTCATCCACACTAGTGCCTTGACAGAAAGGCTTATCTACCTGCAGACATCAGTCTCAGCACTGAACCTGAAAGATAATTCATAACATGGCTCTAGCTCCTCTCAGCTATGGTCTCAGCTTAGTACTGCTTGTGCAATGACCCAGAGGGAGACTCACCCCTCTGAGCCACTGGTATAGGTTTGCCAGCCTCTGTCCCACAGCAGATCTTAAAGGGGCTCTGTCTTGGTTCTAGCTCCTCTCTGCCATGGCCCAGGAATTTTCCCACACATGTGAAAAATAGATTTAGATTTGCCTATTTAAGCCTACTTGCTAGGCTGCAGGCCTCCATCCCACATCAGATCCTGAAGCAGCCCAGTCTCAGCTCCAGCTTCTCTCTCTCTTTAGTCAGGCAACTATCCCAAAGGCACAGAGATCTGCTGGGAGACTTGCCCATCTGAACCATTGCCCGCCTCCGTTACATAGACGATCCTGAGGGGCCCTGTCTCATCTCCAGCCCCTCTCAGCTGCTGCCCAGGAATAATTCTGCCCATGCAGAGAACTGCTGGGAGACTAGCCTGTTTGAGCCAAAAGGACAGGATTGTCAGACTCCAGACCACAGCAGATTATAAACAAATTCTGACAACATGCATACACTAGTTTTTCCACACCCAGAAGTTTACAGCCAGCACTCCCTGAAAACACAAAGCCCATTCTCTGACCCCACCCAAGAAGCAAGGCAAATCTCAATTATGTATTTCTACTGAGCATACATGTTGGTCCATCCATCTCAATTCACTCAACCTTATGGCCCCTCTTGCAACCCTTTCTAACTGCTGAACTCGAATAGGGGTACTATCTACCCAGGGAATACACTCTGTGGCCCAGCCAGATCAGAGATGATTGCAGTGCCCATCCAGCAGTTCAGCCTGATTGCAGAGCTCAGCCAGCAGTCTTGCTGAATACCAGGACCTGGCCAGCTGCCCCACATGAATTCAGAGCAAAGGCAGCAGCCTAGACATCTAGAGAACCTAAAAACAAGCTCTGCCAGCCTAGAGTCAATACCAATTAGCCCATCCAGAATCAAAGGCTAGACTAAGTAGTAAAGCTGTATCTTTCCCAAGGAACTTCTGTACAAAACAAAGTGGCTGTCTATACTAATGCACAAACATCAACACAAAGACACAAGGATTACAGAGACTCAGGAAATACTGACACCTTAAAAAGAAACTAACAAATCTCTAACAATAGGTCATAAAGAAAGGAAGATCTATAAAATGACAGAAAAACAATTCATAATAATCCTCTTAAAGATGTTCAGTGAACTTCAAAAATATGTGGATAAAAATTAAATGTGTTCTGGAAAACAAAATGAGAAGTTTGATGAAGAAATAGAAATGATTTTAAAAAATGGAAATCCTAGACATGAATGATATAATGACTGAATTGAAAAATGCAATTAAAAAGCTTCAGCAGATAGCTTGATGAAGCTGAAGAAAAAAAATCAGTGAACTGGAAAAAAAATAAAAAAGAATGAAGAAAGCCTACATGCCTATAGTAGGAAAATTATAGTACATCATCAAGAGACATAACCTACACATATTAGGAATTAAAGAAGAATTAGAAGGAGAAAATGAGCCAGAAAACAAGTTTAAAAAATAAAGAATGAAAAATTCTCTAATCTGAGGAAAGAAGCTAACATTCAGGTACAGGAAGCACAGAGATCCTCAAATTCAATCCAAAGAGGAGTTCATCACAACACATAATATAATTATCAAAAATCAAAGACAAAAGAAAATTCTAAGAGCAGCAAGAGATAATAAATACATCACATATAAAGGAGTCCCAATGTGAATATCAGCAGACTTCTCAGCAGAAACCCTACAACCCAAGAGACAGCAGTAAATGTTCAAAGTGCTGAAAGAAAGAAAAAAAAACTGTCAACAAAAAATATTTTGCCCACCAAACTGATCTTTCAGTAATGAGACAGAAATAAAAAATTTCCCAGACAAACAAAAGCTGAAGGAGTTCATCACCACTAGGCCTTACAGAAACTGCAAAAGAGAGTTTTTAAACTGAAACACAAGCCTGTTTATTAATAGTATAAAACTTACAAAAGTATAGAACTCAATGGTATAAGTAATAACAAGCAATATTCAGAACACTCTAGGATTATAATGGTGGTAGGTAAAACAATTTTACACCTAGTACAAGGGTAAAAAGAGAAAATTATTACTCACAACTAGGTAAAATAAACTGTCAATGGATATATACAGTATAACAAAAATGATGTAAATTCTAACATCAAAAACATAAAATATGTGTGAGGAGAAAAAGTATAAAGTTGTTGTATGTAGTCAATGTAAAGTTGTTATCAGCTCGAAATAAACTATTACAAGTGTAGTATTTTCTTTGTAAACCTCATTGTAACCAAAAAGCAAAAATCTAGGAGATATACAAAATAAAAATGAAAACATTCAAAACATACCACTACAGAAAACCATAAAAGCACAAAAGAAGGCACTCAAAGATAAAGAAACAAACAAAATATTTAAAAAAGAGAGAAATAATTAACAAAATGGCAATAGTAAGACCTTATCTATCAATAATACCTTAAATGTAAATGGGTTAAATTCCTCAATGAAAAGACATACAGTGAATAAATGGATAAAAAGTATAAAACAAGACAACTATATGCTGCCTACAAGAGACTCACTTCACTTTTAAGAACACAAGTGGACAGAATGTAAAGGAGCAGAGAAAGATATCTTGAGCAAATGAAAACCAAAAAAAGAGGAGATATAGCAATAAGCAAATCAGAGAAAATAAAGTTTAAATGAAAATCTGTAAAAAGAGACAAAGAAGGTCATTATATAATGATAAAGGGATTAATTCATCAGAATATAACAGTTATAATTCTATATGTACCCAAGATAGGAACACCTAAATATATAAAACAAATATTAAAAGACCTGAAAGGAGAGATAGATTATAATACAATAATACTGGGGGACTCCCATATACCATATTTAATAATGGACAGATCATTCAGACAGAAAATTAATAAAGAAACATTGGATTGAAAAACACTTTAGACCAAATGGACCTAATATACATACAGAGAACACTTTATCCAACAACATAGAATATACATTCTTCTCAAGCACACATGGAACATTCTCCAGGGTAGATAATATGTATGTTAGGCCAGAAGGCAAGTCTTAGCAAACTTAAGACTGGAATCACATCAAGTATCCTTTCTGAGCACAATGGCATGAAACTAGAAATCAATAATAGGAGGGATTTGGGAAAATTCACAAATACATGGAACTTTATATGCTCCAGAACAACCAATAC
>VBSM01003200.1:8983332-8994659 GCA_008086735.1 Cheirogaleus medius
GTGAATTTGACTCATTAAGTTACTTCTTTGCAGTGTTCAAGCATTTAAACCCAGCCCCATTTGTGGAATTCAAGGGTGGTATTTCTGGGCAGTGAGCACCTTTCTATGTCACTGAAGGTATCATGGTACACAAAGAGTCACATTCTCTGCTAACATATGAACCTAAACTTAGTTGAGATAATATCATTCAAAACAAAAGATTATGGTCCAATAATTCTGATTTCATGCTTCCTTGAGATTCATTTCTCGAATCCTGCTTTTTTGTCTGACAAAGCTCAAATTCCTGAGTCATACTATCTAGGAAACCCCATACTCATAACATAGAGGTAACCACTGTTTAGGTATAAGCTTCCATTAAATTTTATATATATCTATGAACATACATATCATAAAATTGAGGTTATAATATAGAAACAATTATTTAATTTGTAATACCATGACTTTAATGGCTATAAAATATTTAATAACATAAATACATATTAACTTACTTAACTAGTCTTTTAATATCCATTTAGATTATTTTCACAATTTTGCTATCATAAGTAAGACTGAAGTGAACATCTTTATAGATAAATCTGTGTATGTCTGCCTGATTATTTCCTTAACAAAAATTCCTAGAAGTAACTCCTGAACTCTTCATGCAACACCTCTGAAAATCTAAAATTATTTCAAAATAAAAAGCTAAAAAATAATTCACTGAATTACATGTATGAATGTATGGATGTATGGATGCATGGATATATACACACACACAATGACTTAGGTGTTTTCTTACACTTTTCTGATCATTTCTTCCAATGAAGGTAATCCATGTCCTATGACTACTCCTAGAAGAATTGAATGAGTAATATGGCAGTTTGACTCACAGGAAACATTAGAAATATTTGAAGAATGAATGAATATATGAATAAATGACTTCCGTTCATGCTAATATGGCCAGAAATTCATACTATCTAGTGTTTCTTCTTTCTCTCTGCCACCCTCTACAACCACCCACATTAGTGCATACCACTTTTTTTCCCCACATGAATAACACATGAAACTATTAAATTAAGGCCTGTTTTCTCCCTGCTTACAACTAAGTTCCCTACATGGCTCTACTAATGGAATCTTAGTGACACAAAATTATTTCTACTGAAGTATGACATTGAAGCTATTTGACCTCTCTGTTAGGACAAAATCTGATATCATTATGTTAGAAATTCTGTCTACTTTGTGTAGAGTTCTCATCTTAGAATTTCTTATGTTCATTTTACATTAAAGAAGATTTTAAATAGGACCTCTGACCTAGTCTATAAGAAAAAATATGTATTACCACAACCTTTATGATGCTTTCAAAAGCTCTTTGGAACTCAAACATGTGAGTTGCCTACAAAATACTTAAAATTCTTTCTCACAGTATCGGATAAGAAACTTAAACAGTAGCTTTAGAAGCCTAAGGACTAGCCTCATGATTTTAGAATCTGTCTCACTGGCCCTTGAGTTGAAGCCTTTGAACTCTGAAAAATATTTTATTTTTCCTTCTTATTCCTCCCTGACTTTAAGTAATCAAGCCCACAGTCATCGTATAATTGCCTTTGCTTTTTTTTCTTTTGTCTTTTGTTATTAAAGAACCAGTTGCATGTTCATTGGAAGTGATACAATGGAAAGTGACTCCTTACTCTAAAAAATGGGTAGGCCATAGATGTATTTCCCTTCCTCTTCCTGCCTTTTTAGATGAGAATCAGGATTTCAGATATTCTGCTAAGCCAGAAATAAGTCAACGACTTGCATTTAATTCCTCCTGTGGAAGAAAATGTTCTTAGAGGATCAAATTTACTTCCTTCATTTCCAGTGAGTATCAGGCAGCAGGAGAAATCCATATAAGAATCTCATAATTAAATGAATTAGAATGCAGACATGCCAAGAAATAGAGAAAGAACCTTCACAGAGTTATGCACTGATATATTTGAAGTGACCTTCTTCCTAGATTACAGTATTTTTTGTTAAATATGAGCATCTAGATTTTTTTTTCTTCCAAAATGAAGAAAGGAATAAAATGTTTCCCTTTGCTTTGTGAGGTTAATGGCCACAGAGTGACACTGTGTAAGAAATCTGAGACACATTTTTTTTTTTCCTTACGGATGTATTACCTCCTTCCCATTTTTAGGGACAGGTCTTGACTAAGAAGGAGTCTTGTGTTCTAGTCTCAATTAATCTGTAATTCACTGGATATGACCTAGGAAAAATCACTAATTTCTTTCAAACTTTCAAATAACTTCTTTTAATGTTAAAGCTATTAATAACCCTAATAATCTTTAAAGTTTATTTTAATTTTAAGGTATCATGATTTGATGTGATAATATCTTTAGTAGATATCTATTTTTGCTCTTGCCCAAAATTTATCCATTTTTCTTCTGATCATCATATCTAATTTTCTTCTGGAGAACCACTCCTCAATCTACTCTCACCATGTTCTGCTTGGGTACTTCACTCCATCCTTGCTTCAGAGGTAGACATTTGACTATCTGAGCAGCATATTCTTCTGTTCACATGGATTGTTCAATGACAAGTGCAAGATGCAATCAGAGTAGTTTAGAAACACTGAGGTGAAATTTCTAAGCAAGAATTCCTCATCTGTTTCATGGGACTTGAGGCCGAGAATTTATGAAATCAAAAGCAATCTTCGAACTATAGTGGGGTAAGGATAGAGTTTCCAGGAACTACTGTATGAAAACACAAAATGAATGCAACAAAATGGAAGAGACCTAAGACAGACAAAACAAATCCTCATGTAAGCATTTGAGTTTCTGCATATGGCCATACTTGAAGGTAGAATATTTGGGAATATCACAGTATATAAGCCATAAGACAATAGCTGCTCTCTTGTGTCAAAGCCAGAGCATCATTTAGGATGGTTTTGAACACAAGTAAAAAATATATTACTATGAATGGCTTAAATAATAGAGAGAATTTATTTATTGGTTCACATAAGTAAAAAGTACAAAGGTAGGAAGAGCTTCCGGTTTGTTCCACTCATGTAGTCAACGATGTTATCAATTCCCTCTTTCTTTTGATTTCTCTTATCTAATTTTCACAACTACAACTTCATGTAAAGTCTTATTTCCTGGTAGCAATAAGATGGCCCGTTGCAGTCTAATTTACATGTTTCCTTATCCAAGGCAAGAGTGACCTTCCTTTTTAGTAAATCTGTCGGAAATGTATTTTTTCCCCATAAAATGCTATGTTTAGATCCTATTGACCAAGTTTAGTGAACTGTCATTCTTATACAACCCCTGTGGCCAGAGAACTGCCACAGCTGATGGGCTTAGAACTAAATTTCCTGAAGCAATAGCTATGATCTTGTGGCTTAGTCAAGTTTGGGCTCCCCACCCAGATACTGGAGTGACTCAATCTCATCCATATTACATGAGGGATATGTAATAGGAAAGGGGTGAAAATGATGTTGGGAGACAATCACAATGTCCATCACAGCCAGGTGGGTATGGATTTCGTTAAAGTCACTTGCACCTGACACTGTTCTAACACCTCAGTTTTCATACCTGTTTGAAAGCTGCGGATCAACCTGAGGGAGAAATTAGAAATCACAGTTGCTCTGTTTTCTTATTTCCCAGTCCTTTCTCTGACATAAAGCTTTAGGAAGCCCAAGAAATCTTGATGAGACAAGTGGGGAGGACTTTTTACAGAAGGACACTTTCTGGAAAGTGGACTGAAAGCCAAATAGGACAGAAAAAATTCCCCAAATTCAAAAGCTGAGGTCAATCCCTAGACCTGCTCTCTATCTTGTTCCTAGTCCGCCCCAAATCCTCTGATGGGTCCTGGAGGCTTCATCAGGATTTCAGGTAGTCTCAAATCCTAGCTGGATTTAAAATAAATCTTAGTGGAGATGCTATCCTTTGACTTAATATCTGAATTGTCTTCTATGAAGTTGCTATCAGGGTGTGGGGTGTCCACCAGGGGCCATATTGTATCAGTTAATGGTAACTTGCCTGACTAGAGTGGGCTGGGCAGAGTGGGCAGAGTGCCAGGGATAATTTAACCAGCTAATAAGAATGTGAACTAAGAGACAAAGACAGTTGGGTCTTCTCCTGTTGGATACTAGATTTTTAAATTATATCAAATAGAGATGCAGAGGAGCTGAAGTTATGGTAGAACAGAAATTACAAACTGCATGGAAGAAACTTTTCTACAGAGAGAAGAATGGGGAACAGGCACATAGAAAAATAAGAAGGGACCTTGCAATCCTGGAAAAAGAAAGATGGAGAAAGGGCTTGTCCAATGACTATCTTCCTGTGAAATACAGTTTGTACTAAGATTCCTAAATTCTGAAAGTACCTCTACCCTTACCCTATACATGTTTGCTGAAGCTCTTAAGCTAAATTGAGTGTTATTTTTTCTTTTTTAAGTAGTGAATAATATTGATTTAGATAAACTAGATAACAAATACAAAAAAAATAATATATAGGAGATTGATGCCTCCCGGTAACTGTCCTTAGACAGTCCCGGGGAGAAAAATAACACCCACAGAATTATAAGAGCTGTAGTTGGGAGAAAGTCTTAAAATTGTAGGAATGATGGTCTGAAATAAACAAAAAAAACTAGTATTTACTTTGCCCATAACATTTCATATGACCTTATTTAATCCTCATAACGACCACATGACATGGATATTATGATCCTCATTTTTACCGATGAGAAACTAAAACTCAAGGAGGCTTCATAACTTGCACAGAGGAAAGTGGTAAAGTAGAAATTCTTTCTCTAATGTAGGAGGAAAAAGACTATACCTTTATACTGTTTTTTCTTTCTCCTTCTTTCTTTTATGATAAAGATTATAAATCTTCTCTCTTCCACACCAGATACATT
This sequence comes from Cheirogaleus medius, assembly GCA_008086735.1. Lineage (NCBI taxonomy): Eukaryota > Metazoa > Chordata > Mammalia > Primates > Cheirogaleidae > Cheirogaleus > Cheirogaleus medius. The sequence continues at coordinate 8,988,199 of VBSM01003200.1, forward strand.
TTGTGATTTTATTATTGGTACAGGCATTAGGTAGCATTCCAGGCAGAGAGAATAGTAAATGCAAAGCCACATGGGTATTTGACAGCCCAGTATTTGAGGAAAGAATGCACAATTCGATTAATTTCATTTCTAGAATAGAAGGTTCAAAAGGAGGAGTGGTTGCCAATGAAGCTGGAGAAGTAGGGAGGAGGTAAGTTCATAGAGTCCCTTTTAAGGGATTCTAATGTTTTTAGTTTTGCCTGAAGAGAATACAAATTCATTTAAAACTTTAAAGAAAGCAAGTAGAGAAAATGCCACCAAAGAGATAAGTATGCTATAAAACCCACATAAAACATAAACATACACACATACAGAGAAAGAGACAAAGAAGACCTGCCTTGGATTTTTGAGACTAGAAGAAAAGAAAGGTAAGATGATGCAACACTATCTCTGTATGCTTAATTTTATTTTTATACACATAGTATAGGCCCTTACACATGTGGTAATGCTGACATCTTCACAACTAAATCCAGGCTTTTTTGGTTAAATATTTTGAATAAATCCAATACATTTCTTAACAAGTTTACAAAATGTGATTGCTGATAAAACAATGGTCTACCTGATAAGCACATGTGAAATTATTTTGCTCTCAAGACCCAGCTAACTTAGGCGTTCAATTCCCATTCAGTCTGGAAGCTGATTCCTTGGGCACTGCCTCTCTAGACACTTGCTGATGTGTAGATGGATGGTGTTATTTTCACGCTGGGAAATCCAGTAATGCCGTCCTGAACCCTGCAAACAATTTCAGACATTGGTGCAAGCTGTTGCCTTTCAGGATAATATATGCCTGTTTATTCTGTCTCTCACGTTGCTCTTTTGTATTTTGTCCCGAGATCTTTTTAAAGGAATTTTATATGTATCGGAGAACATAATAAATATTCTAATGTTTAAATTCCCTATGGTTTCCAACAGAAAAAAGCACGGGCCTTCCTTGGTTTGATTAGAGAGTGCCTTGTCATCAGGCTAGAAAGCGTCAGTTGTCTGGAGTATTGCTGAGAAAGATGTACATTTATGACAATTGGTCAGGGTGGCATTTAAGCTCTATAAGACCTAATTCTAATAAAAATTTGTAAAACAGATGACGTGTTTTTGAATACCTCCTAACTTCTTTTTGCTCCTGATTGCCCTATGATACTTCTCTTCCCCTCATGTTTTGATTCTTTTGTATAAATGAAAGATGGCTGACTTTGCCCTTACCATCATGTAATTAAAATAAACCAATATTTCTTAAGCAGCAATTACACAAAAAACTGTTCTGGGTACTGCAGAAGACTAAGATTGCTGCCCTTAAGGAGCTTTTAATTTAGATGAGGAGATAAGGCATTTACAAAAGAAAAGTTTAAGGACTACAGAATGTGCAAAGCTACTATTAGGTAGCTGTTCAGTAGTTTGGTTCCTGCTCCAGAGTTTGCCTGCGGTCCAATGGGAAATGGCGATGTAGAGCAATGAACATTTCTAACTAGCATAGTATCCTCTAATCTCACCATCACTAACATAGGAACTGACCGACCTAAAATTCAGAAATGGGGACTCCAAGATATCAGGCTTGGCTGAGAGAGTCAATGATTGCATTCTTCACAAAAATAAGAAGTAAATAAAAGGAGCAATTTTTGAAGAAAAAATTAGTCTTTAAAAAACTGCTCAGATGAGATTACTCTACTGCTCAAAACATGCCCATGAGTCCCTGCTGCCTGCTTGTTGAGTTTGGCAGAGCAAAACTATTACTTTTATCAGTTTGCATGCTACTGAGTGGTGGAGGTGATAAAGGATTTAATGAATTGTACTCTCTGCAACTGAACTCAGTATACGTAGAGAAGAGTTAAGAGAGTGGATGAAATCCTTGAGAAAAAGAATGATGTGAATCAAGCAAAAGAGAATTATCAGGAAGCACACACAGCAGCCTTCTCAAACAGCATCACTGGGGAAAACTCACAGAAATGGAAGCACTAGCAGTAGATATGCAGAGCTCTGTGGCTCTTTGCAATCTGTGGCAGCACACAAAGACACATTAGACTTCTGGAGAGGGATCTGACCATTCGTCTGGGGATTTCTAAGCTCCTTGACTGGGAAGATTCTAGCCTTCCATGGCATGATCAGAGACTGAGATCCAGCAGTGTGACATAGCAGAACCTTGGCTCAGTCATAATCTGATGTCTAAGCTCCCCTAGGCTAAGAGAACACAAGAGCTCCCCTCTCTCACAGCAATCAGGAAACTTGGTCCAAACCTTGAGTCTACAGATTTAAGAATATAAGTGTTCCGATCTGTCACTCCAGTATTCATGGTTACGGTATTCTTATTAACACAACTGGCGTGATCAAGGTGTGGGGCACAAGTTCTGTGGTCACAGCTATTCCACCTGGCAGAACCCTTGTCCTATAATGACATTGCAGCTTTCTACCAGGATCGATTGCCTTAAGCATTCAGTGTACACAGTTTCTATGAAGCTTTGCAGAAGCCAGTCTAGAGAGAATCAGCCTTGGGAAAGTTAATCCTAAACTTCAAATGTCAAGAAGAGAAATCTGATTTTGTAAATGGTATATTTAGGGAGCAGGAGAAGGCAGAACAACCTAAAGAGGCAAAAAGATTATCTAAAGGAGTATAAAGTGAACAAGAATATTCAGGGCCACAGAGGCAAAAAAGAGAAATGCATTTCAAGTAAAGAGGGTTATTTAAAATGCTAAATGCTACTGAGCCTATAGGGAGAATGAGGCATAAACAAAAGATGTAAGACTTATTTTTTTACAAAAGTTAAAAAGATTTATTTTCCTAGTTCTGTGACGATGAGTTGAATATTTTTGTAGCAGCAGACATTCTATTCCAGACAACACTTTTTGTTAGAACTTTTAGGGCACTTTCTTTCCCATAAGACTGGGGTTCCTTAATACCAATGAGAGAAATTCAAGATTTAACACACAATGCTTTTGGTGGCTGAGAAGTTCAAATCTCTCCTTGCTCAGTTTCCCCAGTAGGCTAATGGATATGAAAACCTTTCAACCTCCATGGGTCTTTTTCCTACTATGAAAGGGCTGGGCTGAATATATTCTAAATTCATCTCAAGCTGTAAAGATTTAAAAAGAAAGAGGGATACTGGTGAGTATATTTTAGCAGAGTTATGTAGTCAGAAACCAGACTAAAAGTTGCTAAGAATTGAAAAAGCGATAAGAAAAAAGGACAAACAAGTGGGTGGGGAGGATAAAGCAGTAGTTTGAGATAGGAAGAAGTTGTCGCAAAGGTTTTTCTTTTTTTCTAGAAGAGATATCCTGAGCTCTTTTGCAAAGGGCTTCTGAGGGTGGAGAAAGTTAAGCTTGTTAGAAATTGTGTCCTCTGACAAATGGTTTCTAGTTCTCATGAGTTAATGTAGATTGAAATTAAAGGTATCAATGAGGAATTGTGTCAGGTGATTGTTTTCATTTGACTAAGACAAATTTTATGATTGTATACTCTTAACTCATGACAGTATCTCTAATGGCGGCTTTTCAGTCACTGAGACAAGCTAAATGAATTGCATTTTGGCTAAGCCACTTTTCCATGACCCTTTGCATTTCTTTTACAATCTATTCCTCTCCTTACATATCAAACAGCTGTATCACCACAAAAGAGCATTAGCTCACATTTTTTTCCCTTCTCCCTCCAGCTCCCATCAAAACAAGTGTGGCCAAAATTAGTGATGGATAAATGAGATGGGGATTTTCCTTTCTTCTTAGAAAGTTATATTTCTAACTTTTATTTGATGCAAGGGTAACAACCAGGAAAAAGTAGATTGAGACTTTTAGATACTCAGAATTATACAAATGTGTTTATAAATTTGTAGTATTTTTGGAAGTTTAATATTTAATCAATAAATGAGGAAGCTGAGATAGAAGAAACTTAACATTTTCAAGATCACAAGAAAGGTGAATGAATGTATCAGCCAGATGTCTCTGGTCATTGTATTTTCAGTTTTTTAAACTTCTCTGTTGATATTGTGCAGCTGAAAATGGCTTGTTTCCAAGATGCAAAACCATCTTATCCCAGAGTCTGAGCTTTTTATTTTTGTTGAATTTTTTTTCCATTCTGGTTTAATTTTCTTCCCATTCTGGTTGGATTTTTTTTTCCTTTATGAATATTTCCACTATTTTGAGACTTCTGTAAGAAGGCTTCTGTAAGATATGTCTAGACAACACCATAACAAATAGGAAGCCCAACTAACTGAGTGTCAATGTCAGTCAAAATGATAGCTTGGCATCAATGTACAGACTTTAACCAGTTAAATGACTGTTGTTGTTTTTTTTCTTCATTTTTTAACCCATCATATAGAAACACATGCATACACCCTTAAAAATCATTTCATATACAAGATATTAATAACTTGCATCATATTAAGCAAAAAGGGTTAAAGCCATTTCCTGTTTCCTGATTCAGATTTTTGGTTATACCATTAGAAAGGATCTTAGCACATACTGAAGCTATAGATCTTCATTAGTTTGTATCTGGGATTCAGGCAACATTAGCTAGAGCCAGTAATAATTACATTCAGAGAACAGGCATATGGTCTAATTCACACCATCATTTTTTTCGTAAGATTGAAAGATGCTGGGTTTTTAAAACACATGACTATTCAGACTATCATGGTCTGCCTTGCCAATTTGTAGGTCACAGGCTCCTAGCATGCTAAAGCTGGAACTCATGAATATATTATGGGATATTCTTTCACTAGCAGAGACGGAGATTGTAGGGGCCAGATGGGACTGTATTCACCGTGAAACGTGGGACTAGAGAGACCATCCACTCTTTTTGTCATCTGGTTGCTCTAAAGAGCTTTTTTCTACTAACATTAAGGTACTAAAAATAAAGAAGCGTTGTTCCAAAGAGTCCACTTGCCATATATTTTTAAAAAGAATAATGTTTATATTACAAGGAGAATTATGATCTGAAAAATTCAGACATCTGTTCTCTTCAACTGGTTACTGTACCCCACTGATTCTACCTCAAAAATATCTTTCCAGTTGTACTACCAATATAGACAGTCAACATTTCCTACTTGGATTATTGCAACAGTTTATTCTATGTGCTCTCTAGGCTATGTCAGGATATATCACTGAACATATCCCCCTGTATGTAACATGCTATATATTTTACTTCTGTGTTCCTTTTATTTTTCTCTTTCCTCTACATGAACAAAAATCCCATGAAGGCAGATATGGTTTTATTCACTGGTGTTTCTTCAACTCCAAGAATGGTGCCTTGTAACTGATACATCCTAGTGGCCAAATAAAAAGTGTCTCATATAGTCATATCAAATTTCTCTTAATAAATATTTATTGAATAAATAAATTCAATATGTAGAAACTGTATATGTCACGTCCTAGAGAAATTTCTTAAGAATTGAGTGACAGACATTTTTTCTGACTTTTCTCTCATCCCCTTCCTTCTCTCTGCTCATTGGAGTACAGATCTGATAGCTTGAGCTGAAGCAGCTATTGAGGAACATGAGGTAGAACCTATTTATAAGGATATTGAAGCAACTAAATTGAAGAATATTAGAGTTACAGCTCTACTAAGTCAACATATTATGTCTCATAATGAGACAAAAATAACATCTGTCTCATTAAACAGTGTTATATTTGAGCTTTCCTTAGAACTGAATTTTCCTTTATGGGTGGCAATGTCATGTAATACACTATTTCAGGTTACATGTCCTGTCTGATTTTCTGGAATTTTTTGATCCTCTGTCACTGTCACATTTAATTTTACAGCTGAGGGTACAAACAAGAGGCTCAGCAAGATTTATATACCATATATATATATATATATATATATATTTATTTGACCAATAAAAATAAAAAAAATTTACAACATTAAAAATCAAGAATTACACCTATAATCTGACATTTTGTGGTCCAAATTCATCATAATAAGAGTTAGCTAGAGCTGAGTTTAGATGAGGCAAATATTCATCAGTCTTCACACCTTCCAATTAATCCCTGTTAATCATCATACCTAAACTGTTTCATTTATATCATGTGTATCATTTGTCTGACCACTGTAGGCATTTGAGTTTGTGACTACCAGCTTAGGAAAGAAATGCATTGGATGTATTATGGAAAAGTCCATATATAAACTTATCCTCTTTGTTTTTTCTTCTATACAACCCACATTTTTGAACCATAATACTTCAAATAAATAATGGGAATATAGTGGTTACAAGGACAGCCAAAGTCCTTACATTTTAGAGAAAGAAGACAGACAGTAATCAAGTAAACAGAAATATAACTAGACATTTTCTGATAATTCTTACTCTTATGAGGAGAATGAAAAAAAAATGCGAGGAGCTAGACAGTGACTACAGTTAGGGAGTCGAATACTGTAGATTAGATTATCATGAATCAGGAGAATCTCTCTGAGAGTAGGCCTTTTTTTTTTTGCTGTCAATAGGAAGATG
>VBSM01003200.1:8994759-9009273 GCA_008086735.1 Cheirogaleus medius
TCAAACTCCTGGCCTCAAGTGATCCTCCTGCCTCAGCCTCCCAGAGTGCTGGGACTACATGCATGGACTGCACTGTGCCTGGCCTAAGAGAAGCCATTTGAATTGAGACCTGAATGACAATAGGAGTTAACTATTCAAGATCTGGGGAAATGTTATTTCAGGTAGAGGGAATAGCAAGAATAAATAGCCTACAATAAAAATGAGTTTGGAATATGTGAGAAACAGAGAGATGATCGATATGACAGGAACACAGTGAGCCAGAGGAACTGTGATATCAGATGAGGTAGACAAGTAGATGGAGTTCATATTGTCCCAAAGTTTTGTGAACTGTAGCTACCAGAATTCCTCTAATTTTCCTGGGACTGTAAAAATGCCAGAAAGAAATGCTCATCTTTTTCTGTTTAATAAAATTTCATTTTTAAAGAAAAATTAAAAGACTGATTTTTGCATGTAAAAATGTACCTTCGATAATCCCACAGACTGATTATATATGTTAAACTTAACTAATAGAGGGTAACAGTGGCCATGAAATATTAGTTGTATGGGCCTAATAGACTGTTTGGTATACACATGTTTCTGTTCAGAGTTTTCTGTTTTTCCATTTTGTTTTATTCAAGATATGCTGCAAGTTATCAGTTAATGAATCTCAAGAAGTAGACTGATGCTCATCTCTCAATCATGCACCCCCAGGAAACATTTAAAGCATATATTCCATTTAAATATTGGCATAAAAACGGAAAAGCATAGTCAATACATTTAATGGTATGTCAACAGCTTTGAGAGGAGAATTGAGCCAACTGTTATTGTCACATAACCACAAACACACACACTCAGAAACATATATATGTACATTTTCATTTTAAACCCAAGTCCACTTAGATTGGCAGAAAATCTCCTTTTTAAACAGCAATTTGAAATTATTAGCATTTTTCATCAACTCAACAAGTTGATCTTAATTTTTTGCAGTTGCAAAAAAATTTGAGTTAAAAAAATTAAATCTTGGCATGCACCTAGAGTGGGGAACATATATATATATATATATAAAAGAACAGCCATTTTTAATTAAGGAAACACCATGTTGCAAACAATAAGAGCTGAGTCCTTTGAAATGTTCCCTCCTATGCCAGCATAATATTCAACCACCATCACATTTTCTGCATAATGTGCCAGTAATTAACCTTATAAACTTGTTTTCTGAGCAACTCTCATAGTTGATAAATGTAGTTAAGGGCAAAATGCAGCAAGGTTATGGAATAACAATCAGTATATCCAGAATGAAAAATAACCCACCTTCTGAAATAAGATATGAATAGACTTTACTCTTGTAATTAATGTTGCTGCAGTTTGCATGAAGATGTGGTATTTTTCATTTAAAGCCCATGTGTTAATTTTCCTTCATAGATAAGCCAAAAACCTTGACTCTGTCATCAGACCTTTGGCATCTCCTTCTGTCTCAGTCTTGGGCTTCTGCCAATGCAAAGCTATTCTGTATTTGAACTTCCATGCTAGGGTTGGGGCATAGAGAGTCACCAGAATGCACTTTGCTTTCAGTCAGATTCAGATTAAAAGAAGTCACATAAAAATCTAATGCTACACCTATTAACAAAGCATATGCCAAATATTCATCTGAAAGACAAGGAACACTAAAAGCCTGCATTAATGAAAGCTAAAGATAAAAGCTATTGTAGGGGAATGATGGTTGGGACCAAGCAGTGCCAAGCACTGACATTTTGCAACAATCTTCCCAAGTCACAGGGATTTAAAATCTCCAAATAACTCTGGAAAATTAATTAAGAGACTTGTGTTCCAGTCCAGCTCTGCACCTGGTTTGTGGTAAGACCTTAAAAATCTCATTAAGTTTCTAAGAATCTTAATTTCTCTATTGGCACAAAGTAGAGATTGCTTTTGAAAACCCCTATGGTTCTACACGAATGTAAAATTTGTATGACTTTAAGAAGATTCAATTGTTTATTTTTCTCTTTTGGAAATATGTTATATAACATATTTCCTAAAGTGAGACGTAATGTATGTGTGTGAATAACATTTTAAGCACAATTTCTGGCTTTCATAATCTCTTAGTGGCTTGTCATTGTCCATATTGATAAAGGCATTAGCATGAGTCATGTGACCCTGCAAAATCATATCATGTCTATATTCCAGACTCATCTCCCACCTTCTATGATAAATCTTCATCTCTCATTACAGGATGCTGAACTATGTATATTTTCCTGAATCTGCTATTCTACTTCACTCTATTGTCAATACACTTTTTTATCACTGCTATTTACCTGATTAATTTCTATTTATAATCAAAAGCCCAATTCAAGCAAGACTACTTTCCCAAAGATGATCTTTTGTCAAATATAGTTAATTCCTTCCTGTTTATAGTATTCTGTTGCCACATACCTCTTTTCTGTCATTTGCACTCATCAATTACAATATTTGATTTGACATGAAACGAGGCTTCATTTACATTCTTCTTTACATTACCTAGCACTATGCCTTATACATAGGAAATGCTCAGTATATATAGATAAAATTAAAATTCTTAATCTTTGTGATTTTGAATGAACATACTTTATAAGTGCCGAATTTTGTTCCATTTACTTTAATAAATTAGTTAGAGAATGTGCATAGGATTGAGTCGGTCAGTTTAGCAAAATATTTTAAAATAATCAGTTACTGTTTGATTGTTCAGTATTAGCCATTAGAGTAAAAATTACAATACCTGTAAGGACATTTCTGTACTGTTATTGGAAGACATCATATATTTCCCCAGTAGTCTTAAAGCTTAAATATATAGCCAAAATTCTTAATACATGGCCAGAGATTTACAAATACAATCAAATATTTTAATGGGACATCTAAAACAAATTTTTTAAGCTATGCTTCCAAATGACAGGTCAGTAGTTTTATATGCCATAATTTGTGGAAATGTTGGCTTGTGAACAATGTGCCCAGTTACACTTCTAGGTTTCTTTTGGTTTATTTCGTAATCACTGACAATAAATTTAATCTCTTGAGGCAGCAAATATTATTTCTTCATGTTTTTAAAAATAAGTTCCCTTAATAGATACATAGACACATAGATGTACAGATAGAGCTATATAGACCCATATGGCATACAAATGTGATAAAGATTAATATTCCCATTGTTAATCATAGATGTATCATTTGATGGCAAATGTAAGACATTATGCTAAGTGAAATGTCAGAAATAGAAAGAAAAATACTGTGTGACTTAACTTATACATGAAATCTAAAGATATTGCATATATAGAAACAGAGTTAAATAGTGTCTACTGGGGGCAGGATTGGGTAGAAATGGGGAAAAGTAGGTCAAAGAGTGCAAACTTGCAGCTATGTAGGAAGAATACATCTAAAGATCTAATGTACAGCATGAGGAATAATGTTAATAATATATTCTTTGTTGAAAATTTGCTAAGATTGTAGATTTTAGGAGTTATCACCTAATAAAAAGTAACTATAAAAGGTGATGGATATGTTTATATGCTTGACTATAGTAATCATTTCATTATGTATATGCTTATTAATACATCATGTTATATACCTTAAATATATATATAAAATAAGAAAGTACTATCAAACACTTTTAAAGCTCTCTTGATCTATGTGATGTGCTATAGGTGGTTCTAAATTGACATCACAGAGTATAAAGCTATCAAGCTTTAGATTTGTAATAATGGTTATTTGAAATCATTTAAAATTTAACATAAAAATTAAATATCTAATAAATAATGACCTAGAACACATAGTAGAGAAAAGAAAGGACCAAGTTAAAAATTGATGTATTATTTTTAATAAAACCTGTGCCTGTGTGCCTTGTAAATAACATAGTTGATATTCAATGTAGGTTTTTGAAATGAGAAAATACTTTCAAAAATTATTGCTATTGCAATGTAGCTTTTTGACTTTGTTTATTTTTATTCATTTAATTGTTTATTTTTGCTATATTTTCCCATTTGAAAAATCTGCCCAGGATCAATTTATACCTTCTCATAGCCATAGATATAATTTCAGAGAAAATGAAAGAAGTGATGATATTCAGAGTTGCAAATATTTGTTTCTTTTTTTTATATTACAAGTAAACTAAGAAGAACTCATCACTCTTTCTTTTATAACTCTTCTGAATACCATACATTTTTCCATTGTTATGTTTATAATGCATGATTATATGTTTCACATATCTAATTCCCCTATAAAGAGTAATTGTAGTGAGATAATGGTTTGTCTCTTTATTACTACCAACCATCAGAGAATACTTGGGTAGATACATGAATGAATGAATAGTTATATGATTGAATGAATAATGGTGGAGATGAATGACTGCTTATATAAGGCAAAGGAATCATCTAGGAAGTGGCTGACTAGCTGGGGACGCATATAGCATCCGAGAGTCTGTGTGTTCACAATGTTTCAGGTTTTATGCTTAGTTCTTCAATGTTTCCCAGATTGTCTCAAATTGATAAATAACAGCTACAAAACAAAACAAGCAAACAAAAAATCAAAAATATCCACAATATTTCTAATATCACACTTTATGGTAAAGGCTGAATAATTTTCTCATGAGATTAGAAACAAGGCAAAACTGTTCTCTCTCTCCAGTTTTATTAAATATTGTTTAACCAATGCAATAAATCAATATAAGAAATAAAAGGCATTTACATTGGTAAGGAAAAATAAACATATATTTATTTGGATATATGACTGTTCATGTTGAAGACTCTGTGGCATCTACCAAGAAAGAAAGAAAGAAAAATTACTGGAGCTAATAAATTAGTTTAGCAATGTTTCAGGTTACAAGATTAATATACAAAAATCAATTGTAATAAAAATATAACAGCAACAATAAAAAAATGAAATTTAAAATATCATTTATATAGCATCAAAAATGAAATATTTAGGAATAAATTGGACAAAATATACTCAAGAACGATAAGCTGAAACCCAGGAAATACTACCAAGAGCAATTAAGGGAAACCAGAATTATTGGAGAGTTACACCATGTTCCTGGAACAGAAACTATAGTATAGTTAAGATGTCAATTCTCAAAAAATTGGCTCATAGATTCAAAGTAATCCCAATCAAAATCTCAGCAAGTTTTATTGTAAAAATTAACAAAATGATTTTAAATTTATAAAGAATTTCAAATGACCTTAGAGTAGTCAAAATAAATCGGAAAAAAAAAAAGAGACAAATTAGAGAACCAACAGTACCTGATTTCAAGATTTCTTATTAAGAAAATGTAATAATAAAGATAGTACAGTTTTGGAAGCTACAAAATAAAATAAAACTACATGATAATAAATAGATTCATGCATAGGTGGTCAATTAGTTTTCAATAAAGATACTAAATCAATTTGGTGGAGAAAACAAACATTTCAACAAATTGTAAAACAATTAGTCATATACTACAACAAAATAAAAAGTTTTATAACTTGCACAATACAGAAATTAACTCAAAATAGACCAGAGATCTAAATTTTAAACATAAAATAATAAAACTTCTAGAAAATATTATATGAGAAAGCTTTTGTCACCAAAAGTTTGGCAAACATCTTTTGTCTGAAGTATATCATTCCATTTATACAAAGTTCAACAGCAAGAAGAGTTAATCAATGTTTACAAAAGTCAGAATAGGGATTACCTCTAGGCAGGCAGGGACATGGGTAGCAGTGATGGTATGTACTGAAAAGGTACACAAAAGAAATGAATGACGTGATCAAGGGAATGATAGAATGTTCTATATCTTTTTTGAAGATATTTTCTTTAAATTTTAGAGTGGTTTTAGATTCACCCCCAAATTGAGAAGGTTGTATACATACATATCATGAGGGCTCTGTCCTCATGATCTAATGACCTCTCAAAAGCCGCACCTTCTAATACCATCACATTGGTGATTAGATTTGCAATATATAAAATTTGGAGAGATACAAACATTCAGATAATAGCATTCTACCCTAGCTCTACCAAATCCATGTCCTTCTTAAATGTAAAATACACTCGTTCCGTCCCAACATCCCCAAAAGTCTTAACGTGTTCCAGCATCAACTCAAGTCTGAAGACCAAAGTTACACCTAAATATAATCTAAATCAGATATGGGTGATACTCTCTAGCTGTAAACCTCTAGAGTAAACAAGCGATGTTCTTCCAAAATACAATGGTGTGACAGGCATAGAACAGATATTTCCATTCCAAATGGCAGAAATAGGAAAGAAGACAGAGGTAAGTGGTCCCGAGTAAGTCTAAAACCCAACAGGACAAACAACATTAAATCTTAAGTCTCAAGAATCTTCTTTGACTCAATCTCCTGCTTTCTAGAAATACAGGGTAGGGGTTGGGCCCCCAAGGCAGTCCTGCCCTTCAAAATCTAGATGAAGGTAGCCACACCCCCATATGCACTATGTGCACTGAGGGAGACGGCATACGGTTGTTCCTGCCAATATTTACCACATGTGCCTACCAAAGGGCTAGCCAACTCAGTCCATACTGTATCTGGGAATTCAAGGAGTGGAGCCTTGAAATCAGTTTTGCCCCCGGGTTCCTTTCATTTTGGGTCTGTGATGGGAAGCATAGGCCCAATAATCACCAAAATGCCTTCCAGATTATTCCTCCATTGTATTGATGAACAGCAGCTGGCTTCTCTTGAGATGACAGATTCATACTAACCTCCTTAACCCAAATAGTCACTTGTCTACATCCTTGTGCTTTCTGGAACATTATCATTTTTTTCAACATTGGTAGGCTAAGAATTTTCCAAATTTTTAAGTTCTGGCTCCCTCTTGATTAAAAATTTTGCATTTAAATCATTTCTCCCTTCTCACATATTACTGTAAGAATTCAAAAGGAGCCAGGCCACATCTTAAGCACTCTGCTTAGAAATTTTTTTAGCCAAAGCCATGTTTTTTGCCATTTTATAACAAGGATTATCTTTTCTCTAGTTTCCAATAATATGTTGTTTATTTCTGTCTGAGGGGACTTTCTTCCAATATTTACTGTGAGAACCTGGTTGAACTCCTGTAAGTTAAACTCATAAAAGCATGGTGGTAGGAGTGGGGCTGTGATTGTCTCCATCTGGAATTTTTAACTCTCAGGCTTGCCCACACCTAACTTACAACAGTATATCAAATACAGTTTAGGTTTTCTTACCTTGGCACTGGTTTCCACAAAACTTTCTACTCTGATATGTTATGATTTCCTATATCCTCCTGTCAGTCTCTCTAATTTGGGGGACAGTAGTTTGCTCTGTCTTCTCACTTCCCTTATGGATCTAAGAAAAATTTTTTGATTTTTCAGTGTGTTTAGCTATCATTTTTTATTAGGATGGAGTGGTGACTTTCAAGTTCTTTATATGTAGAACTCAAGATTTTTTTTAGATATGACACCAGAATGATAACACACAGAAGAAAACAATATAAGTTAGACTTCATCGAAAATTAAAATTCCTAATCTTTAAAAGTTACTGTTAAGATGATTAAAAGGCAAATCACGATGGAAAAAATAAGCATTTGTAAATAATATTTTTGACAAAGCATTTGTATCAAGAATATATTAAAAAGTCTTTAAACTCAATAATAAGAAAGCAAACAACCCACAAAAAGTGTGCAATATATTGTTACACTTCAGAAAATATGCAGACATAAGCACATGAAAAGATGTTCAGTTAAATCAGTCATTATGGAAGTACCAACACACATCTTTTAGAATGTCCCATATAGTGCTAGTCAGAATATAAAATGACTCAATCCCTTGGAAAAGTTTTACATTTTCTTAAAAGATAAATACATATCAAACATCATTCAGCTATTTCTCCTATAGGTATTTATCCAGGAAAAATGAAAGCATATGTCCAAATAGAGACTTGTATATGAATATACATAATAGCATTTTTTAATATTATCTCAAAACTTGAAACACCCAGAATGCCATTCAAGAAGTGAATGGATAAACAAATTGTACTATATCCAATGTGTGGAATACTACTTAGCAATACAAAGAAACAGACTAATGGTAGATAAAACTTTTTGACTGGACCTCAACATATATATACTGAGTAAAATGATTCATACAAAAATGAATACATAGGATGTGATTTTAAGGTAAAAAATTCCAGGAAATGTAAAATAGAGTGGTAAAAAGCAGATCTTTGGCTGCCTGGAGACAGGGCAAGGGAGACAGGGATGGGCAGAAAGGTGGCATCACAAAGGTACACAAGAAAACTTTAGGTTTGCTATTTTGACTATCATGATGCTTTCATGAATGTGTACATATGTCAAAAATTATTAAATTATTGAATTGTACACTTAAATTATGTGTAGTTTTCTATATGCTTCTTATAATTCAATAAAACTATCAAAAATGGAATTTAAAACACAATTCAGGCAGAGGGTACTATTACCATCTAATTCTGAAACATAGTCTAGTGGAACTTCTATCAATAAAAAGTAAAATCACTGAAATTAAAGATTTCCAAGAGTAATGTTCTGGCTTTGTGACTTCATTTAGCCAATAGAATGTGGTTGAATCAATATTGTGCTAGTTCTAAATACAGGTTTCAAAAAAGCATTACAAAGCTTCTGCTCTTCCTCGTAAAGCTCTACTTCCATAAGGCAAATAAGTCCAGGCTGAGATGCTGGATGATGAGATGGCAAAGTGGGAAGAGGCCATCATATTCACTCATCCATGCGTAGCTGTAATAAAGCAGTCAGCTGATAGACCCTTCAGCTGATCATAGACACATGAACACACCTAACTAACGTTAGCTGAGCCCAGCCCTTAGGAGAAGTACCAACCACCTGATCATAGAACTATGAGCTGAATCAATGGTTATTCCAAGCTCAGAGTAGTTTGATAAATGGTAAAAGCTAACTGATACGAAGTCATACAAAACACAACACAGATAGACCCACAGACATAGAGAGTCTGAGATTGACTGTGAGACTTCAAAAGTAGCATGCAAAGACCTCATATCTAATTGGAATTATAGAAACAACAATAGAAAAGAGAAGAGATAATATTTGAAGAGATAAGGCTTGCAGTGGGTTAAATGTCATCCCACCTCTACTCAAATGTAATTCCACCAAGAATCTCTAAAATTGTGACCGTATAAGGGTCTTTGCAGATATAATTAAGGTAAGGATCTCAAAATGAGATCATTCTGGATTAGGGTGGGCCATAAATCCCATCACAGCTGTCCTTACAAGAGAGGTAAAATGAGAAAACAGAGAGGAAGGCCAGGTGAAAAAGAGGTAGAGATTAGAGTGATACAAGCCAAGGAATGCCAAGAATTGCTGGGTGCCACCACAACCTAGGACAGAAGACTGGAGCAAATTTTCTCTCAAAGTTTCTAGAAGGATCCAACCCTGCTGATATCTTAATTTTGGACTTCTGGACTCCAGAGCTATGAGAGAATAAATTTCTGCTGTTTTGAACTACCCAGCTTGTGGCAATTTGTTATGGTAGCTCTAGGAAACCAAGGCTATGAATAAGTTTTCAAAATTAATGAAGAATATAAATTCTCAGTTTCAGAAGTATAGCAAGTATTAAAAGAGTAAAAATAAAAACACAACTATGCCCTGCTTAACTCAATATCAAAGATAATGAAAAGTAAGTCTCCTGTATCCAATTCTCCTCCTCCTGAAGACAATTACTCTTACCATTTTGTGTGCACGTATATATTTCCTCCTAGATTTTTGTACTTGGAGTTATGATGTTTTAAAGATACATTTCAGAGTTAATTGTTCAACTTTGAAAGATATAATTTTCTCTAGATTGAGAATAGTCTTAGTTCTTAGGGGATACGTATCTGTTTTTGCCTCTTATTTAGGGTAAAGTAGGGGTATCTGAGCATGCTAAATCCTGGTTAATTTTGTTCAACTTTCTTTTACCAACCGAAATATCCACAGTTGGTTATTTTGGTGTAAAGGGTGACAAAGTAGCAATCCCCAGGCAGTATTTAATCAGAGGTGAGTTTGGTTTGGCTAGTACCATGATTTTTATTTGTTTTTATTTTAAATTAAACTTAAAATCCATTAAGCTAAGCTTGGGTTCCCTGTTTCTTTTACAGGCCTCTATTGTCTAATTTAGATATATTTAAGTGACCTGCTTGGCCTCTTCTAGGCATTTAAGTTTTCTCTCTTTTATAACAATTAAACAATTCATTATTAATTCATAAATAGAATAATACAACACTGTTGCAAGTGATATTGGAGGGGATTTTTATAACATAGAAACATGTTCTTGATTTATGGCTTAGTGAAAAAATAAAAGCATGTACTGCTCATGTAACATTTGACTAACAATATGCAAAGAAAAATATCTAGAAGAAACTTAACCAAAATGTTAGTAATAGTTATTTCTAGGACAAGATTGTAAACATTGCAATTCTTTTTTAGCTTCTATAAATTTTCCAGTTTTTATGTAATAAAGGTGTATTACTAACATGATTAATTATTGAAAAAATTATTGAAAAATAGGAAATAGGCATCCCTTCTTTTTTTATTGGACTCTGAAATATATTTATTTTTATTTAATTACATTCCATTTTCTATTAGGAATGATACATTGATAACTAAAACAGTTAATTAAAAATACTACAAACTAAAATACAACTTGCATTGTAGAAGAGGACTCAAATTTTTCCTTTTCAGTTGATATCAAATGAAGAAACTCTGAGTGTTATGACACCAAATCTAATGATCTTTAGTTTCCCTAGATTTTTAAAAAAGAGTTATGCTTCTGTGTGATAGATTCAGGCAGTTTTTAAATCATTACAATAACATGGATATATATTGCAATTTTTATATATTTTTCTATATACTTTAATATTTCCAAAGGTTAAGACCACATTTCTATTTTTCTGCTCTTCTACACACGTTAACATATGGGTAATTTTTACCCATAGAATATACCTTATATTGATATAATGTGTGGGTAGCTCTCTAGGGTAAGACTTTCTAATTTTTCCTCCCTCTCCATTCTTTGTATATATAGAACATTCATAGATAATAAGGCAAAAAGGTTTTTGCAATGTAAACATTTATTTACCTTCTCCCTATCTTTATCTGCCTTTCTGTTCTTTCCTTTTCTAAGTTTAAGAATCTCGAACTCATTGCAAGGCATTAATATTTTGAATCACACTCCTAGCAATGACCCAGAATCCCATATTCATATATGTATACAATCTGGTTATTGGAATTCACATAAACCCAGTTTTTAATGCTTAAATTGAACCACCTCTCAGAGCCACCTCCAAAAGAAAAGAAAAGAAACGAAAAGAAAAGAAAAGAAAAAACTGCCCTAATGTATTGTTTTTAAAATTTCATCTACCCTTTTATACTAGTTTGATTCATACCAGTTTTGACCTGTGAATTTTTCATAGCTTAGGCATTTCATTGTCCAAAGGGCTAAACTGTAAGTTCCTGTTGTACGCTCAAAAAATTTATCACTTGATGAAGAGAAAGATGTTTTTTAAAAAAAGAAAAAAACCTTGGAATAATTGATCTCCTACAAAGCCTTCTATTCTGTATCTGCCCCACTAGGGAAGTACTAGAATCGAGAAGAAAGAAACCATCAGTATGCTTTCCCAAGTAAATGAAACTACGTAATAGTAATTGAGATTTAGTATCACATTATGGTTTGAACTTTTATTGACTTTCTCCCAGCATAAACCGCCAGAGATATTTCTTCATAATGTTCAGATGTGCTTCTTTTTTTTTTATTTTTCAATTTTACTCTGGGAACTGATTTTGTTACAACAGGCAACGTAGTATTAATGTTATTCAAACTATTTTAGGTTTAATAAATAAATCTATAATCTGTCACTCTGTCTACACAAAACCTGAAAGAATTTCATTCCTCTGATTTGAAAACATAGCAGACTTATGTCTTATTTATACAGTATTGACAGAGGTCATTCACTTCCTAGAGCCACGGGCATCTATAAATTATAGTAAGCACAGAGTTGTGTAATGAGTTATGCTGAGAAAGGGGATGTTTAATAGAAAACTGAGATTTCGCTCAGAAAATCAGGTTGAACATTTATATTAAAAGAAGCAATAAACACTTTCCCAAAGCTATAAATGTATTTAACTATATTTTCTTTTGAGTTCTCACTCCAGATGTTTTATTTTATTGTATTGTATTTTTCTTAATCAATTGCTGAATTGCAAGATCATAGTCAGGACAAAACTTTCGGCACCTTTTCTCTTACTTGTGGCTTAAGAGGTTTATTTTAAGTGGAAGTGGTCAAGAAAGATAAGAACTCTTCAATCTCATTTTGAGTTCCTACTTAACCATATACTCAATAAAGTATGTATGACTTTCCTCTAGATTGATTTATTTCAAGCTTGTTAAGTTTTTTGAGGACATTGTGAAGACTCCTTTCTACATAATTAATTATATCTGTCAGTGGTCTATTCATTTCAAGCATTTGGGAGTCTGATACCCTGAAGCCCACAACTCCTTGCTTGACTTACTTATCCCAATCCTTTCCCTCAACCGGACTATAAGCTTTGCTCTTTAAACTGTGAAATCCACAAAGTTAGCAACTCTGTTTTTCTTGTTCACTACTGCTACTCTTAGTTCTATCAATAGTGCCTAACACATCACTGATGCTATCTTTATTCAATGAATTCACTGAATGGTGACTTCTGTGTCTCTCTATTTTTATCACTGTCTCTGTCTCTCTCATTCTCTCTCTCTCTCCTCCCTCCCCTCTACTACCTTCCCCATGCAAGTTAGGCATCCTTCATGAGTACTTTGGTAGCACTCTCTAAGACTTCGGTGGCACATGCCATATGTCTACTAGATTGTAACTTTACAGCAGCAATGGGTCTTTTACAGTGTTTGCAGGTGGAGCTCTTTTGCAGTATTGAGTGCATGGTGGACAATCAAAACATAGCTACTGAGTGAATAGAAAAGGAAATGTTTAAAATGATTCATTTGTTACTAGAATTTCAAAATTCAAAAGCACTTAGGCACTAAAGAAAGCATGGAACAAGTTTGACAATGACTAGGGATGGAGGGGGTGGTTGTGCCATTCATTCATCCATCCACCCTTCCATCCATCCATCCATTCAACCATCCGTTCATCAATCAACCAACCAGCAACCAGTTATTGAGAATCTGCTTATGACATCAGCACCAGGCTTTGGAAGATTCAAATGAAATACATGAAATATATAAGAAGTGGTTTCTAACCATCAATTGTTCATGATATAAACAAATAAAAATAAAATTGCATCACTTATCTAGAATTCTGAAGATTCCAAACCATTATTAAGTAGGTATTTAAAATGCCACATCAGATTTGTACTTCAACCCATTGTTCACTGTAATGAAATGCTCATTATGGTAGTTATTTACAATTATAACAGAACTGTTTAAAATATAAGCTAAGATTGGTTTTAGCACTGATGAGAATTCATGTACTTATTGTTTATAAAAAAAGGTAACATATTTAGAAATGAATAATATAGCTAAGTGAATGTGATTTTAGATAAATAATTTACTAAATTTACTATATTAATAAATAATTGCTACTCATTTGTTTCAGAGATGCCATCCATCAGAAACGTGCCAGGTCAGTTCTGACTCCAATCCCAAATGTCACTCTGCTGTCAGAATATGACAGTCACCGGTGTTAGATGTTTCTTCCAAGAACAAATTATTTCCCGCAATAAAAGTCCATCTGTTTATCCAATTTGTGGATGTGCTCTGCCTACATTATAATTTGCCCAACTAGCTTTTAAATGATCTCTCTCATATGACAAAACGTTATAGGCCCTGCCATGACACCATTTCTCTACGTAGCTATCGGAGAAGACCCATTTCTTCAGCTTAGGGAATAAACTAGCCTTTTAAACTGACAAACAATTCACTCACTCTACAATAGTGTGTGCCAATTTTGTCTGAAATACTGTGCTAGGTACTATGGGGCAAATCAAAGGTGAGTGATATCATCTGAAACGTCATTAAAAGTGCAGTTTTCTGGGAATGAGAGTAGTAGACTATAGTACATTTATTCTTTTCTTTTTTATTTCAGAATATTACTGAGATACAAACGTGTTGGTTACATAAATTACTTTTGTCAAGGTTATAAGTGTGCCCATCCCCCAGATAGTGTGCATTGTACCCATTAAGTATGTATTCTTGCAATTGATTTTTTAAAATGATACTGTCTTTTAAAGAAAATAAATGAAATTAAAAGTTTGAGGTATTTTTATGTGAGACCTTATATAGGGTACTAACTTCAATTATGCTTGTTTTATTTTCTCAGATTTTTTTTTTACTTCCAAATAATATGGAAAGCACTTCCCCCATTTTGACAAACAGGTAGTAGAAAGAGAAGGATCTAAATAAAATAAAATGCCTGGATTAAATATAATCAATGTATATTCTGTTTGTTAACATTTAAAATATTCTTTTTTTGTTTTTTCTGAGACAGAGTCTCGCTCTGTTGCCCAGGCTAGAGTGAGTGCCGTGGCGTCAGC
>VBSM01003200.1:9009373-9050905 GCA_008086735.1 Cheirogaleus medius
AAAAAAAAAAAGTTTAAGGTAAAAAAAAAAAGTAGCATGTTAAGCATTCTAGTAATTAAACCCTAAGGAATTAGTACCATAGAGGTAAAAAAAAAATGCTAAATACAGCAAAGATTTATGTTCATTACACATAATAAAAAACTGGAAATATTTGATCAATGACAGATTGCATATAGGACAGTGGTCCCATAAGATTATAATGTAGCTGAAAAAATCCTACCTCCTAGGGATGCCATAGCCATCCTAAAGTCATAACATGAATGCATTATCATGTGTTTGTGACAGTGCTGGTGTAAACAAATCTGTGCTGCCAGTTGTACAAAAGTACAATTATGCTATACAATTATTCTATACAATTATGTACAGCATATATATTTGCTAATAACAACAAATGACTCTGTTACTTGTTTATGTGTTTACAATATTTCTTATCATTATTTCAGGGTGTAGTGCTATTTATTAAAAAAAAAAATTAACTGTAAAACAACCTCAGGCAGGTCCTTCAGGAGGTATTCCAGAAGCAGATATTGTTATCATAGGAGATGACCACTCCATGCATTTTATTACCCCTAAAGACTTTCCAGTGCGACAAGATGTGGAGGTAGAAGACCGATTTTGATGACACTGACTCTATGTTGGCCGAGACTTCTCTCTGTACGGCTTAAGTTTTAACAAAAATATTTAAAAAGCAGCTTTGCGCAGTGGCAGTATCGTAGCCAATGAGGTTTACCCGAGGCGCGATTATTGCTAATTGAAAAATATTTGAAAAGTAAAACGAAAAAAAATAGAAAATGAAAAATGTTAAAAATAGAAAAAAATCTTATAGAATAAGAATACAAAGAAAGAAAATATTTTTGTACAACTGTAAATTGTTTTTTAAACTGTGTTACTCTAAAAGAGTCAACAATTTAAAAATATTTTAAAATTTACAAAGTAAAAAAATTGCGGTAAATTTATCATTAAAGAAAGAAAAAATATTTTATAAATGTAACGTAACACTGTAAGTGTACAGTGTTTCTGAAGTTTACATAGTGTACAGTAATGTCTTAGGCCTTCATATGCACTCACTCCTCACTCACTGACTCACCCAGAGCAACTTCCAGTCCTGCAAGCTCCATGCATGGTAAGTGCCCTACACAGGTGTAACATTTTAAAATCTTTTATGCCATATCTTTATTGTGCCTTTTCTATGTGTAGGTATGTTTAGATATACAAATACCACAGTGTTGCAGTTGCCTGCAGTATTCAGCACAGTAACATGCTGTATGGTAGGTTTGTAGCCTGGAAGCAACAGGCTATACCATGTAGGCTAGATGTGTAGTAAGCTATGACATCTTGGTTTGTGTAAGTTCACCCTATAAAGTTCACATAAAGACAAAATTACTTAACTACACATTACTCAGACTGTATCTCTATCATTAAGCAACACATGGATGCATGCTAATTAACCCAATTACAGTGAGAAGTCCACATAATGGAGTTTTTTGACTCATGTCTACGAAGATTGGAGTAACACTGAACATTTCACTTAAAGATTTAACAAAAGAAAAATATATATGTGTGTGGGTGCATATATATCTCCTTCTTGAACTGTGTGTGTATGTGTATATATGTATATATCTCTCATAAAAATCTCAAATATAACAAATGGGAAGAAATAATGAAAAAAAGAACCACACTGTCTTAGGAGATAAGACCATGGATCCATGAATTATTATTTATTTATTTTCATCTATGTTCTCTGAATTTTCTAAAATATTTTGTATAACAGAAAATCAAATATGCATCACATGCATGGCCTACCTACATTGACATTTTTATAACCTTGAACCAAAAGTCTCCACACTGGCAGGGGTATAAAAACCCCAAAAATTATAGATAGTAATTTTCTTACAGACGCCTCATGTAAAAGCAGTATCTTAGTGTACTTTATATTTCACCAAATGCTTTCAGAAATATTGTGGTTTTTCTTTCACACAATCACTCTAGACAATAGGCATTATCGCTGGTTTACAAACAGGAAATTCTGACTCAGGTTACATGATTTGCCCCAAACTAAAGATTTAGTAAATATCAGAACTTAGCCTCAAATCCCCGTTTTATAACTCTGGGTCTAAGCTTTTTTTTCTGCACATATTGTCTCTCACCACAAAGAATAACCTCTGACTTCACTTGTGTGTTGGGACAAGTTATTTAGAAAAAGAAAATGTTTTTAAAATTGGTTTTCAAGTATGCTTTTTACCCACAATTATAGGCAAACCTTTTCCTTTGTTTTTGAAATAAAAAGCCGATCTTGATGTTTTATTTAAAATTAATTCATCCGCCGGGTGCAGTGGCTCACGCCTGTAATCCTAGCACTCTGGGAGGCCGAGGTGGGCGGATCGTTTGAGCTCAGGAGTTCGAAACCAGCCTGAGCAAGAGCAAGACCCCATCTCTACTAAAAAATAGAAAGAAATTAATTGGCCAACTAAAATACAGAAAAAATTAGCCGGGCATGGTGGTGCATGCCTGTAGTCCCAGCTACTTGGGAGGCTGAGGCAGAACGATAGCCTGAGCCCAGGAGTTTGAAGTTGCTGTGAGCAAGGCTGACGCCACGGCACTCTAGCCCCGGCAACAGAGTGAGACTCTGTCTCAAAAATAAAATAAAATAAAATAAAATAAAATAAAATAAAATAAATTCATCCAATGTTTGATATAAACTAAAATATATCTGGAGTAGTTATTTCTGTGTCTCAAATGCCTCTTATCATCTCTTTCAGGTACCCAATTCATAATGCTTTTCTCTGTCACCCCACACCAAAAAAAATAAGATATATATTAGGAGCTGGGTAAATTACAAAAAGTAAAGTGAGTGAATGTTTTCATGACTCACATTAAAGTCCAGACTAATATAAGACATGTATGATAACCCACCCTTCTCCTTCCAGCCCAAAAGATAAATGATTTTCCAATAAATTCATATAAGGCATTTATTTTGGGACCTGCCAATTACTTCTGCCTCCATATCACCCTATGCTTGTGCCACAGAAGATAAAACAGCTAATTCATTTTGCATCATCTAGATAAAATAACTTTAATCAAAAGTAGTTGCTCAATGACCAATATGTGGCTGATTTTCTAACTTTAATTTTCCAGAGCTGTCTCTAGATGGAAGATTAGTCTAGCAAACTTTTCCAGAAAGAAAGACCTAAATGTCACATAGAGCTGTGGAAGCAAGAGATCACAAACATTACTGGGATCACTTGTTCAAGTCTTAATAAAATATTAATAATACTGAGTACCGATGGAGGAAATTATTTTTTAAAAGAGGTAATTGACACCACTACATGTTTCTGGTCTCCGCCCAGCCTGTGGCTTCTAAGCCATAGTCAAGCCCTCCATTTTTTTTTTTTATTTCAGCATATTATGGGGGTACAAGTATTACGGTTACGTATATTGCCCATGCCCCCCTCCCACCTCGAGGCAGAGCTTCAAGCGTGACCATCCCCCAAATGGTGCACATCTCACTCATTATGTTTGTATATACCCATCCCCCCTTCCCCCCTCCCACGTGCCGGACACCCGATAAATGCTATTCCTATATGTCCACTTAGGTGTTGATTGGTTAATACCAATTTGCTGGTGAGTACATGTGGTGCTTGTTTTGACCAACATGTTCTCCAATGTCTCTTCATCACTGCCCCCCTCCTCTACGCCCCCAGCCTCTTTACATTCAGCAGACAGAAAAGCAATCAGAAGTCATCTTTCTCAAATACAAAGCTGCTTTTGAACAACCACACATTTGTTTAGATTTCTCTCTTTAGGTGGTAATGTTTTTCTCCGTTCTCAGAAGATGTAGTGTTTCTCCTATTCAAGAGCAATCTACCTTTCTCTTTCTTGTACATCTGATTCCTGAGTCTTCCTTTAGATTTCTATCTCTTCCTCCACCTTCCTTCCCCCTCATTATGTAATTCATGAACATTCTATGCAGTTATCCTTCTCTGAGCCTAAGTCCTCCAATAATCAAATCTCTCTCCTGTGTTTCTTATCTAACCTTCTCAATAAAATGGTCTATTCTTATTGTCACCACTTTCTGACTTCTTATTCACCTTTAATCTATTGAATTCCAGCTTCTCTCCCTCTTGACAACTAATATTCTCTCATTAAAATTATAAAGAGCCTCCAAATTTCAAAATCTGATGAGGATTTCTAAGTCTTTATCATATTCAATCTTTCTATTTCAATCTTTCTATTGAATTTGCCTTTATGAATTACTTCTTTCTGTTTAAAATGTCAAACTCTCTTACTTTTGTAAAATCATACCTTCCTTGATTTGCACACTTCTCTGAGTACAATTTCTCTTTTGGACCATCGGTACTTTTATAATTGCTAAAAATTGTTTATTGGAGCATTTCATCAGTACCACCACATAAAGATTCTTATTTGACCAGATATTCTATGTCTTCTCTAGTTTAAAATAGAAACATGATAAAATGATTTATTCAAAACTAAAATAATTTTAAAACAAGTTTTAATTTTCACATTGTGTCTATGTAATCAAACAAATATGATATACATATTTTATTGTTTTCTTTGTTGGATACTTTTAAAAATTAATTGGTTGATAATTTTTTTTAAATCTACTTTAAGAGTCTTAAAACCTTGGTTTTAATTCCAGTACTGTTTCTAGCCTTGGGGGAACTATTTAACCTTTTTGTATCATCCTATAGATTCCCAAGTGAAAAGAAATGCTATCTATGCTGAAATAAATAACTATTAATGAAATGAACTGTCAAGAAAAGGGGTACTAGTATTAATAAAAGTAGAGACTGGAAAATTGTGCTAATTTCTAATTCTAATTATTCTAAAGAACTAAAGCATGTTCTGCCTCCCACTGGGAAGCTACTTTCTTCTCTTTATTTCCATACTGCTTACTGTCTGTGCAACCCATTTATCATTTATTACCTTGGAGTATTAGTAAGCTTTTAATCTATATAGGTCTTATTTTCCTAACTAGAATATAAACACCTTGGGAGCAGAACTCTGTTCTATTCTTATTTGTATTTTTCAGGTGAGGTTGCTTTTTAAAAGTTAGATTCTCAAAATTGTTTTATGACTACTTTATTATATGATCGATTTATTAAAATGCAGTATTTTATATCCCTACTGTAGCATCATTTTTTTTTTCTCATTTGGTATCTACTTTGAAATAAATTACTGCCTGATCACTTTCTAGGACATAGAGGTAAAGGGAAAATAACTATAAGAAGGCATTTGTATATAAGAAGATGTGTCTTTAACCACAGAAACTAATGCATTTTAAAATACCCTAGAGAAGGATCATTACAGATAGAACTATCTCGGAAATAAAAGTATAATAAGAAGAGGTTTGCATTAGTTATCTATTGTTCTATAACAAATTATCCCCAAATTTAGTGGCTTACCTAAAAAATTAATAACATTTATTATCTCATACTTTCTGTGGGTCAGGGATATGGTTGCAATCTTCTGGCTCTGGGTCTCTAATGAGGTTGAATCAAGGTGTCAAAAGGGGCTGCAGTCATCTTAAGCCTCAACTGGGGTTAGGATTACTTCCACGCTCAGTCAAGTGACTGTTGGCAGGATTTAGGTCTTCACATTTGGTTGAACTGAGGGCTTTGGTTCCTTATGAGCTTTTGTTCAGAAGTTTTCCTCAGTTTCTTGCCACGTGGCATATTCCATAAAGCAGCTCCCAATATTGCAGCTGGTTTCACCAGAGTGAGCAAAACACAAGGAGAGGGAGTGTGGGGCAAGGTGAAGTCCACAGTGTATTGTAACCCATTCTAGCAAGTGACAGCCTTGAAGTTTTACATATTCAGTGCATTAGAGGCCTGGCACGGTGGCTCACGCCTGTAATCCTAGCACTCTGGGAGGCCGAGGCAGGCCAATCACTCAAAGTAGGAGTTCGAAACCAGCCTGAGCAAGAGCGAGACCCCGCCTATACTAAAAATAGAAAGAAATTAATTGGCCAACTAAAAATATATAGAAAAAATTAGCCGGGCACGGTAGCGCATGCCTGTAGTCCCAACTACTTGGGAGGCTGAGGCAGGAGGATCACCTGAATCCAGGAGTTTGAGGTTGCTGTGAGCTAGGCAGACACCATGGCACTCTAGGCATTCTAGTCCGGGTGACAGAGTGAGACTGTCTCAAAAAAAAAAAAAAAAGAAGCCAGTCTCTAGGTCCCACTCACATTTAAGAAGAGGAGATTACATTGGGGAGTGAATAGTAAGATGTGGGGCCACTGAGAGACATCGCAGAAGGATGCCTACCACAGGGTTATTTCATTATTTCCTTCTAATAGATTATATGAGAGAGAAACCATTTGGGCATAATAAAGCAGGGAGGGGATGAATTGGAAGAAACTATCCTTATGCTGAAAATTGAAATTGGGGTATAAGGAAGAAAAAAAAAACCATATAAAATACTAACAAATAATTCCACTTATAAAGTAACAATTATATCTAGGCCTTGTGCTATACTTTATACATGTTGTTTCTAACCCTTTAAAATTCTTTGGAGGTTAGCATTATTCATGCTTTACAGATGAAGAAATGGTAGTTCATGAAAGGAAAATGACTTCTTTAGCCTCATCAGTTATTAAGTGACAAGATAACAACCGATATTAGAAAACAATTCTTCTGGTCTTCAAAACTCATACATTCAAAACAAATAGAATATATAAGAAAACTAATATAGAGTTAGAGCATTTTACTTTTAGCATAATGTGAAAAGACTTTTCATCTTAGATCTGCAACTTCTTTTCTTTTTTCTAAAAAAATTGCAATTCAGATTCCTTAAAAAATGTGATCTTTCTGCAAAACACAACACATTAAGCTGCCATTGGTGCATATAATTATGTTAATAGATAGAGAATAGTTATATGTTAATAACCTTTGTTAGTATCCTTGTTATAAAGCTTTTTCCTGAAATGGAGAACAAGTCAAGGACACTTGTTATCAACACTCCTATTCAACTTGAATTTGAGATCCTAGAACTATGCAATAAAGAAAAATAAAAAAATAGAATATAAAACAAATAATAAATGAACCAGTTAATATAAAACTGCAATTATTTATAGATGACATAACAGTGCATATAGAAAATCCAAATGACTTAATATGGGAATATCACAAAGTCACTATATATGTTGTTAAAATAGAGTATCAATTGTATTGCTGTGTATCAGTCACAAACAGGAAAATTAATTTTAAATGATACCATTTATTATATTGTAAGAAACAAAACCCATTAATTTCCTAGTAGAAGATATGAGGTACCTATGCTGAAACAAACTAACAACAACAGCAACAAAAATAAGCCATAAACAGTAGTGAGATAAATAAAACCTAAATAAATGGAGGCAAACACCATGTTCACAGATTGGAAGACTCATTACTATAAAGATGCCAACCTCCCACAGATTTATCTATAAATACTATTCAGTCTTAATCAAAATGTCTACATAATTTACTTGCAAGTTGACAAGTTTATTTTCACATTTACATGGCAATATAAAGAACTAAGAAAACCTAGACAATCTTAAAGGACAAAGCCAGAACACTTATGCTACCAGAAATCAAGATATGTCATGAAGCAACAATAATTCAGATAGTAGGATATTGGTATATAACAAAGACCAAAGAAACAGGAAATAAAAGAGATCTAAAACAACACTGATTCATACAAATACAATAATTTGCTTTTTAACAAGGTTACTTGCTTTACAACACCGCAGTGCAAATGATGCTCAGGTGTTAGAATTTCCATATGGGAAAAAGTGTTGAGTCTTCACCCCTACCTCACACCATAGATAAATATCAGTTCCAGATGGATCATATTTTTAAATATAAATGGTAAAATAATTAACTAATCTATAGGAAAAGTAAAGACTGTCAAAAGAAAAATTGACAAAAACTTTAATAGACACTTCCGAAAGAAGATATTCAAACAACTATTAAATGTATGAAATGGTACTCACCTTTAGACATCAGAGAAGTGTGAATCAAAGCATGAATTCAACACCTATCTGAACTGCTAATATAATTAAAGAGACAGACAATATTAAGTCCTGCTGACGCTATGTAACAATTGAAATTCCTGTACATTGATGGAAATGATGTAAATTTGTACACCTTTTGAAAACTGTTTAGTGATATTTACTAAAGCTGATCATAGGCACAAGTTATGCCCTGGCTTTCCCATTCCTAAGTATCTACTATAACAGAAATATATACATATGTTCAAAAAGACACATAAAACAATGTTCATAAACAGCTCTAAATTGTTTATCTATTGTTAGTAGAATTGATCAATAAATTGTGATATATTTTTATAGAAGTAATGCTATGTATCAATGAGGGAAAAAAAACTATTGCTGGAAGTAACAATGAATACATAATACTTTTGGGAAAGACAAGAAACACCATGATAGCATTTATGTGTTTCAAAAGCAGGCAACATTAATCTATGGTTTTAAAATTCAGAGTAAGGGTTATATTTTAAGGAGAATAGTGATGAGAAGAGGCATGAAGGGATCTTCTGAATTGCTAATAATGTTCTGTATCTTGAACTGGGTGATGGTTCAAGGTTGTCTTTACTTTGTGGGAATTCATAAAGCTGTGTATTATTGAGTAGGTTTCTTTATTAAGTGATATTTCAATAAACTATAAATAAAAAAGAGAGACGGTAGTCTTCTCTGTTCCCTTTCTCCTTTCTGCCATTGGAATGTGAATATGATGGCTGGAGCACAGGCAGCTGTTTTAAGTAAGCAGTCATGAGAAAACATTCTCCAGATGGCAGAGCAAGGATAAAGGAGGATCCTGGGTCCCAGAAGACATGAAGCTGCTTTGCCAGCCCTAAACTGGCAACTTCTGGGCTTCTCTTACATGACTGATATATTTTTATCTTGTTATACACAAAGTAAGAAATCAGTGGTTGTTTTTTAAGCACTGAACAAATCAGAATTCATACTGCCGAAGAATTTAGACTGAGTGTGTTTTTCCTCCTTGATCAAAAGGAATAATGACAAGAAATTTAGGAATTAACAATTCTACAGGTTCACTCTTGAATTTCTTCATCATTTTCGTTAGAGTTACAATCTCTCAAATGAATTAATATAAAAGATGTAGATTTAATTATTTTCCCATGCACATTAACAAAAGCAGTATCATGTATTTTATTTGGGCTGTTCTATACCATCACAGCTCTTTGGAGGACTTTCCTCATCAGCATTCTTCGCCTAAGAAGAGTGATGACTTTTCTGCTGAAGTTAAGGTAATTCCATAGCTCAGCGTTAGTGAACACCCCTTAGCACATTAATGAATAATATTTGTGCATTAGCAAACATGCTCCAGAGACAAAATCAAATCAAATGGGTTTGGATGTTCATAAATTCTGACACTTTTAAGCTCTCTGAGAGAAACTGCTTTATAATGAATTGCACAGGTTACAAGCATTCCACCAGGAGACTTAAGGCTCTGCTGTGCTTCAATAGAGTGGAATTTAGTTAAGGATAAAACAGCAACAATAATTAAGAATTTTTACAAATCCATAAGGATTTAATTAAAATTTGACTTTCTAATCATCAGCTGTGTACATTCAGTGTTGATTTAAACCACCTAACCTTTGGCAATGTTCTTCTATGTACTGTGGTATACACATTAATCACACAGTTTTTCAAAAGTCTCTTACCCACTCCCAGTTATTTTATTGCCTTTTAGGTACTGGGATAATGACAGAAGAGTCTCCACAATGATGGTTTTGAAATTAACTAAAGTTAAAATTGCATAGTTTGCATTGGTTTTCGCTTTTTAAAAAAAGTAGATGGCAATTTAAAAATAAATTTTGAAGCCAATAATTAAATACAGATCTTGATACATACATGGTCTTGATTTCTTTGTGTAAATCTTCCCTCCCATTACAGTTGATCTCATCATTTCAAAGCCTTCTGTTAATATCCTTTCTTCCTCCTGTCCTAACTTCTCTTACCATCCAAACTTTTGCATGGGATGTTTATACTTGTCATCTACTTTTTCACACTGACCACTCATATTTGAATTACAGTCTGTTTGCTTCACTGTAACTTGCTGAAATCTAAACCTACTGAAACCTTCCCCAACCTCCTTGCTCCCAAGCACAATGGATACTTTTCATTCTTAACTAGTCCTATACTCTGAAACATTTGACAATATGTTTTTTGGTAGAAACCATTTCCTTTGGCCCCGTTAGCATCTTTGTTTCCCATCCTTTCTGTCTTTCCTTGCGTCTGTGTCAGTTCATCCTTGCTTGATTTTTCTTTAAGGTTTTTTTGTTATTTGAACTTCCTTACTAAGCTCTTTCGTGGTCTCACTCTGTGACTGCCCCTGGGAAATGCTCATCCACTTACATGGCTTCATCTACCCTCATACCACTAACTCCAAATTTAGCTCCCCATTCAGTCCTCTCTTTTGTACTCCACACCTCTAAATATAACTCTCTGGAGATACTACATGCCTAAAGAAAGTGTCCCTGCTAGGGTGCCTTGCAATGCCTCCAATATTAAAAAAAGGAAAAAAGGAGCTAATTAAAATTTGACTTTCTAATCTTCATCTGAGTACATTAGGTTGTTGATTTAAACTAGTTAACCTCTGGCAATGTTTTTCCTTCTCAAATATCCTAATCGAATATTGCCCATGTGAGCAAACAACACTGTATCTGGCTATAATGTTAGTTATGAAACAGGGAGTTATCCTTAACTCACCCCTTTTCCCGCCACTTCATCTTGCTATGCCATCTCCCATTTTTTTTTTTAGTTCTATATTTTAAATAGCTCTTTGACCAGGCATGATGGCTCATGTTGGCATTTGGGATTCCAGCACTTTGGGAGGCCGAGGTGGAAGGATCGCTGGAGGCCAGGAGTTTGAGACAGCCTGAGCAACATAGCAAGACCTCATCTCTAAAAAAAGAAATTAGCCATGTGTGGTGATGTGTACCTGTAGTCTCAACCACTCTGGAGGGTGAGGCAGGAGGATCCCTTGAGCCCAGGAGTTTGAGGTTGCAATGACCTATGATGATGCCACTGTACTCTAGTCCGGGCAACAGACCAAGATCCTAGCTCCAAATAAATAAATAAATAAGTAGCTCTTGAAGGTATCTAGTTTATGTTATCTCCAATGACCTCAGCCCAGTCTACCACTTTATCTTTTCTAAATTATCCTAATAGCCTACCAGGCATGGACTAAATTTTTGACAACTATTCTAATAGCCTTATAGGACATAGAGGGTATTGTCTCATACTCCCTTGATGTATCACTCCACTTCTTTCCTCGCTCTACAGCCAGTGTGATTGTTTTAAAACTAAATCTGACTATGTTACTCCCCTTATTAAAATTGTTTATTGAATTATCTTTGCCCTTAGAATAACAGGAATTTAAAACACATAGTCTATTTTCTATTCAATCTTCAGATTTATTTGTGTGATACTCTCTTGTGTTTTAGGAACATTGGATTTGAATGTGTTCAATAAGTGGCCTCACTCACCCACTTCAACACAGAACTTAGTAGTTTCCTGTCGCTTACTTCCTGACACTGTTCATGCTATACCTTTCTGCCTAACCCCTGCATGCA
The DNA here is from genome assembly GCA_008086735.1 of Cheirogaleus medius. NCBI lineage: Eukaryota > Metazoa > Chordata > Mammalia > Primates > Cheirogaleidae > Cheirogaleus > Cheirogaleus medius. Next base: position 9,020,996 of record VBSM01003200.1, read on the forward strand.
TTTGGATTTGTGCTCCGTTAGTAAAGTCTGTACTTTCAGCACGGTTTACATAGTCTTTCTTGATTGTGTCCCTGAATACTTCTAGCCCTGACTATTGCTAAACTCTTTTCTTGCCTTGTAATCTAGCCAAAATTGCATTTCCTTTCAAAGTATACAAGGTTCAAAATGTTGGCTTTTGCATAGGGTGATCCCTGAATGCATTACCTACTGCCTTTCATACTTAATGAATATCTACTCATTTTAATACTCTGCTCGAATGACAGGCTTCCATGAACACTTTATTTTCACCTCAGATAAATGACTACTTCTTTCTGTGTGTCAATACCATACCATTAGCATACTTCTAATTTAGTCCCATTACCATTATTATGATTTTTAAAAATATATCTGTATACCTTAATAAACCATAAGTTTCTTGAATTTCTTATACTCCCAATGCCTAACATAATACCAGATAAATAGTGAAAGTGTAATAAGTGTTTTTGACTACATAATATATAAATGGATCATTTCACTATATATATATATATAACACATATTTTTTTGCTAACATCTTGGCAAAATTATATTATTTCAAGGCCATCTACAGCTACTGGTTATTTCTTCAAGCTACAGACACATAATCCTTGGAGCTTTTGAGGAAATATTAGGAATTGTCTTCACAGAATCAATTTATAATGGATTTATCACAACCACATCACTCCTAATAGAGATTCTAAGTACAAGGATGAATGCCACCCAATTCAATGTCAATTTTAAAGACATAACCCAAATGTCTTTAAAAACTGAACTTCTCTAGCAGAAGTAATTATTTAAATTCTTCAAAACGTGGGCCACAGACCAATTTGCTATGTCAGGATTTTACAACTTAATTGGACTCAATGCATAGAAAGAAAGTCTTAGACCTTTTTCCGACAGCTGTTAGCTGATGGAGGAGTCATATGGATATCATTTGCATTGTGGAAATGGTATCTCTTACAACACTAAATGGTATCCAACTTTATGACTTCCAGACACTTTTTTATTGTTTTCCCCACAGGAAATATTATACATATCAAAATAATTACTCTGCCTTCCATGTCTGACTGTTAACCAGGAAAAGTGTGGATTTACAACAGTTGCCTAAACAATTGTTTCTTAATTAGTTACCTGTTTTGTGTGATTTAGCTTTGATTTTACTTTTTTCTTGAGAAATAATGTTCTGCACAGTCTCTTCTTGGCTTTCTAAAAAAGCAGGAAGCTAGATAAATCTAAAAACGCTCTGTAGCCACCATCTGAGGAAAAAGGCAGAGCTTAACCCAACATGGTAAAGGATTCTTTCTTAATTTCCCTATAGATAACTGTTGGGAGATAATGTTTCATGTGAGGGCCTTCTTAGAAAAGGACATCTGAATAGCAAACAGTCTTAGAACTTAGAATTCTCTCTCCAGAGACATTTGAAGACATACTCCCCCAGAAATATCCCAGGGTAATAATGTAATAATTATAATACCCTCTCTTTCCCCTTCCTAAATACATTTGCTTCCATTCCAGAGTAATGAATTCTCTCTCTGTCTCTCTTACTCTCTCCCTCTCTCTCTGTCTCTCTCTCTCTCCACCCTCTGAGTGAAGAAAGGTGTGTGCCAGCAGCCCCATGGGAAATTCAGTCTCCTAACATTGGGGTTCCTCTCCCGTCTCTCCTGTGATGTACCCCACTACATATACCGGTAACACTTGGCCTTCCTCACACTGTCCTTTGGGAACTGGGGTGCTGGGAACTAATGCAAGATGCTGCTCTGGCTGCTCTTTTTGCCTTAAGAAAATGGTGTTTCTCTGATGCAGGGATTTTGTAATCTTCTGTCACACTTTCTGGCTTAAAAATAAACTATTTTAATTCCCCAAAGGTGAAGAAAGTAAAAAGACTAGAGAGACATATAATGTACTATGGGACAACTCTTTCTTCCGGGAAATTAGGAACCAGAAAAAAGTGCTCCCCCTTTTCTAAAAATGATGATGATAGTGATACAGATAAGAAGAACAGCAACACAGTACTTACTCTTAATTAAATGTTTACTGCAATCTCTGTACAAAGAACCCTACTGTTATCTCACTTAACCCCTTGCAATTTCATGGGAGAAGCACTTTTATCACCCCAATTTTATAGAAGAAGAAATTAAAGTTCAGAAAGGTTAAGAAACTTGCTCTGAGACATGATAATATGTATAGAAAACAGAAAAAAGGACCAGGTCTGCCCAAGAAATAATCCATGACCTTTTCTCCTAAGTAATAAAGCACCACAAGGACCTGACATGTGTCAGTCTTGCTAAGCACTACATTTTCAGTGCAGATCAAAGTCCCAGCTCCTCAAAGTGTTTTGCCTCTCCATAAGGCAGTTCATGACTTGGCATCCTGCTTTCCTCAGAGCTAATTAATGAGAGAGTGGGAGATGGTGCCCAACATGGAAGCCACAGTCTTGTTGTAATCTAATCTTAGAAGTGACATCTCATCATTTTTGCTGAACTCTAATTGCTTAAAAGTGAGTCTCTGGGTGCAGCCCACACTCAGAGGGATGGGATTGATTATACAGGGTGTGAATATAAGGAAACAGGAATCCTTGGTAACCATTTCAGATGCTACCCACAACAGACGGTACGATCCCTCCTTCCCATTGCTGACAGGATACTGGTGCCAGCTGCGAGCATAAGGTGCTCCTGGTTTCTTCTTCTGTGCTCTGCTGGAGAGAGGCCCCAGCTGTACCTATCACCTCTGGGAAGTTCTCTACTCTTCTAATGAACTTAGAAGCTCTTAATTTTATCGCTTTAAATGCTGTCTCTTCTGTACCTATTCTTCTTTGTACCTTGAAAAAAAGAAATTAATAATAAATGCACAAAAATCTTTGTATTCATTTTACCTAAATTATCCTCCGACATGACGATATTTCTGAGTCATTTTTTAAAGACTTAAGGATATTCAGTGACTAACCACTAGCCCTTGCTACAAGCCATATTTTCATTTTTTTCATTTGATGGCAAACGATCTACAGAAGAGCTATGTATATTGCTACTGAGTGTGTGCACACTTGCTGCATGTGTGCTTGTATGTGCATGAAATAAGCTTGGGACAGTGATCTAAATAAAATTACACCACAAATTTTGCCTAGCTGAAGACCTTTAACTTGATCCTTCACCCAGAAATAGAAGTTTCAGCCTGATTTCATTTTTTACTGCTTCATTTTTCAGAATATACATTTTGTAATGATTGTTGGTATATATTTAGGACCAGTACATGATTTGTTTTGACCTTTATCTTTCTTTTTTTGTGTGTCCAATGATGAAGCTACCCTTTACTCAATGAAAATAGCCAAAGGTGAAATAAGTTAAAATAATTGAAAAGCACTCAGTAGGACAACTGTATTTTAGTACTGTTGTTTGTTTGCTTGTTTCTGTGCTTGCTTGCTTTTAAACAAGAGCACAGAGCACACACCTTATGCAACTAGAAAATGGAAAATTGTGGAAATATATTTGGTTTTGAATAAATTACCAAAACCCAGAGGTGTACCCTAGAAAAATGAAGTATTTGGGAGAAGTTCTAAATTGACATGGGTCTTTAGTCATGTTCAACAAGGGAAAAACCTGTCAATCAACCTAGGTCCTTGGTCAATCATGAACAAAATTCATTAGAAGGGAAGAGGGCGGAAGGTGGTCAGAGCAGTCAGATTCATCCAGCAGCAGCCAACCTTTCTTTTCAAAGGAAAATAAGATGAAATTTGCAGTTGTTACTCAGTAAATTTGAGCATTTAAATGGCTGTATAATCAATTATTTTTTCCTTTATTTTTCAATGATTTCTGGACTATTTTCCAGACATAGGATATTTCTAATATATTTAAGATTTAATTATCCTAAGCAACTATTTTTCCTCTGAATGTCAATGATTTTAAGAGGAAAGATGGTTTCATAACCATTTTAATTTCATTTATTTTCAAAACTAATCTGATAGGCCGGGCGCGGTGGCTCACGCCTGTAATCCTAGCACTCTGGGAGGCCGAGGCGGGTGGATAGCTCAAGGTCAGGAGTTCAAAACCAGCCTGACCAAGAGCGAGACCCCGTCTCTAAAAAAAAAAAAAAAAAAAAAAAAAAAACTAATCTGATAATTAGGATAAAGTGCTAACAACTTCAAAATACAGAAGAATAAGAATTTTTCAATGTAATTATTCTCTATAAACTAACCATTTATTCTATATAAATTATTATGCTTGGTATAGGATGAGAAAGATAAAATGTCCACTTTTAAGAAGTTCACAGTCCAAGTAGGACAAGAATTAAATGCACACATATAACTCTACCAGAAGAAACTTCTCTTCTTTGAGGAAAATTCATGTAGACATCTTAGGTCTAAATTGCAAATTGCAGATTTAGACCTATGAAAATATGACTTAAAAATACATTTGGTCTGGAACAATTTTTCATGAAAATTATGTGCTTCTGAAATTTAAAACTCTTTATGTATAATTTATTAATGTGCTTTTCCACACTGTGCTCTTTGAAATCAATAGGGCTTAGTGGGAACCTCCAGGAGAGTCACCAAATAGAATGAGAAGGGGTATATGGAAAGAAGTGGCAGATGACTGGATGAGGCTCTGCAGTCTGTCCATCCAGATGGTAGTTTGTCCAACTATGACCTGTTGGCCAAATCTGGCCATACATGTTTTTTTATAAATAAAGTTTTATTGGAATACATCCTATACCCATTTATTTATACATCCACTTTATAGTCTAACAACAGATTTGAGGAGTTGAGACAGATATCAATTGTAACAGAGATCACAAGACATGCAAAGCCTAAAATATTTACAGACTCTGTCCAGAAAAATTTGTTTACCCTTAATCTATATTTAATTTCAACCAGATTTGGTGATTTTATTTGTTTTACATATTGGATTTAAATATAAGTAGAAAAAATATGGGAAAGAGAAAATTAACTACATTTGCTTCCATAATCAAAGGGAGTAATAGCAATTACCTTAAAGGTAGAAGACTCTTCTTTTAGAAGATGTCTGTTTTTTTCAGCTTCACTGAGATAAAATTGATAAGTAAAAATGGTGTATAATTAAGGTATACAATGGGATGTTTTTATATAAATATACACTATGAAAAGATTATTACGATCAAGCAAATTGATATACTAATCACCTCAGAGAGTTACCTTTTGTGTGTGTGTAGTAAGAACAATGAAGATATACTCTCTAACCAAGTTTCAAGTACACAATACACTATTATTAACTATAGTCATTATGCTGTAGATTTGATCTCCACAATTTATTTGTCCTATATAGCTAAAACTTTTTACCCTTTATCTAGCTAACATTTCTCTGTTTTCCTCACTCTTCAGCTCCTGGCAACCACCATTCTACTCCTTGCTTCTGTAAGTTCCATCTTTTAGATTCTACTTATAAGTGAGATCATGTATAATAGTATTTGTCTCTCTGTGCCTGCCTTATTTCACTTAGTATATGTCCTTTAGATTTGTCCACATTTTTGCAAATGGCAGGATTTCTTTCTATTTTAAGGCCTAATAATATTCCATATTATATGGATACCATATTTTCTCTATTCATCCATTAACTGTCACTTAGGCTGATTCCTTACCTTGGTCATTGTTAATAATGTTGCAGTGACTACGGGAGTACAGATATGTTCTCAACATACTGATTTTATTTCCCTTGGGTATACACCCAGAAGTGAGACTCCTGGCTCATATGGTACTTCTGTATTTTTATTTTTTGTGACACCTCTACACTAGTTTCCATAATGACCGTACAAATATACATTTTCACCAACAATGTATAAGAGTTCCCTTTTATCTACATCTTCACCAACACTTATCTTTATCTTTTTGATAATAGTCATTCTGATAGATATGAGGTAATACTTCCTAAAGGTTGAGGTTTTGATATGCATTTCCCTGATAGTGATGTTGAGGTACATTCTATACCTTAATTTGTTGAGAACTTTTATCATTAAAAGATATTGAATTTTGCTGAATGCTTTTTCTGCCTCTATTGAGATAATTACATGAACTTTATCCTTTATTCTGTTAATGTGGTGAATCGCATTTATTAATTTGCATATGTTAAATCATCCTTGCATCCCAGGGATAAATCCCACTCGATCATAGTACATGATCCTTCTAATATGCTGTTGAATTTTGTTTGCAGAAAAATATCTTAATAAGCCTTTTTGTTAGATAAAGTAAGGGTTTGGGGCTCTGATCTAGATGAGAGATTTATATAAAATATGCAAATTGCACTGTACTATACTACTAAAACAATACTCATTTCCTCCTGTTATACCTGTGAGGCAGAACTCTGCCCATATTGTGGTGAGAGCAGCTCTGGGGTATGTAAGTAGCAGAAAAGAGGATTAATAGAGGGGAAGACATGGGGAGTTTACTCTGCAACCTGGTACCAAGTGGAATCTCAGAAGATGACCACTAAAGGAGTTAGGAAATCACAGACAAATGGGCTGCTGACACCAAGCAGGTAGATTCAGGCAAGCCCACTTCCCCACCAGGATAAAAAGGAAGGAGAGGATTGATGAAAGTTGCAGTGAGGAATTGATCCTGCTATTAGATGAGACAAGGTTTAAGCCTTTTTCTTCTCTTTTTTTTCTTTTTTTCTTCTTTTTTTTTAAGCAACACAAATTTGGATTATAAGTGTGAGAGACTGAATATACAATTGGCACAATGGTCATACCATATATAAAAATAAAACTCTGACTCACAACTGGCAGCAACCTGCCCAGGAAATCAACCGGGAAATCAGCCTGCTATAAAGTCAGACTTGTAGGAAGCCAGATTGTGTCTCTAGTAACAATCTAGAAGCTAGAACTTCTGTAACAGTCAGCCCCCAATGGCCAGGACTGGATTAATAACTGACACCTTTCCTAGTGTTTGTTCCAATATCCAATTTAGGACCAACCAGAGAAAGCCAAATAAGCACCCTGACCAATACCATAGGGTGCCACACTTCTAGTTAGCTCACCTACAGCTTCCCCATGCCAAACAAGGCATAATTAAAGCCTCTCCTTTTTCCAGTATAATTTTCCCATTCCTCTGCAAGCCTATGAGTCTCTGCCAAAATGCTAAGGACAGGGGCTAACTCCCTTGCTATAGATGGCTCTACATAAATAGCCTTTGCTTTTCTCATTTGGTCTGTCTCTGTTTATTTCTACAAATGTAAGCTTTTGTTTGAAGAGTGGGTTGAAATTTGTCTCCCCTTCCCTCCAAAAATAAAAATCATTATGTAATGCAATATTTTCAGTATAGAGATGGGAAACTTGATTTTGGAAAATATAATTGACTTGACTTAGACCAGTGATTCTCAATCTCCTGCACATTGAGATCACATGGAGATTTTTAATATATCTGATGCCTGGGGCCCTACACCTAGAGAACCTGGGGTAAACCCACACATAAAGATGTGTTTTAAAAGCTTCCTAGGTATTTCTAATAGGCCACAAGAATCTAGAATCTCTGCCTTAGAAGGTGGTAAAAATCAGATGCATATGCAGGAAATAGAACTCCTTACCTCACTGTTTTCCACTATCCCGTGGCATTTAAAACCTTTTATCTCAACCTGAAAAAAAAAAAAAAAAAAAAAAAAAAAAAAAAAAAAAAAGACAGGCAATCCAAAGAAATACAGTAGCATCCCTCCTGGATAGAATTTAAATACCAAGCAGCTTCACCTGTCTAACAAATAAGACAAAGGAAAGCAAAAATGACCTCTAGGTAGTCAAAATAGTGTCACTTACCCATAGCTGATTCTCTCAAGCCTTCACTCATAAAATGGTGTATTCTTATTTTACACTCACTTGTGACAGGTTTGGAAATTCAGTTTTCAGATTTACAACCTTTATGAGAAGGGTGATGCTTCATGTCTTGCCTGTTTCTTATGATTTCCCTGAAAAATAATACTCCAGGGCAATAGAGGAACTAGGAAACTGAGAAAAGCCACAAAAACCAGGACCTGCATAGCTCCTTCTGCTGCATGTCTCAGTAGATCCTGGGATCACAAAACAAGAGATCATAATTCTGGGGAAAAAAACTTCACCAATTGAAATATTTAATACATATCTGTTGTAGTTTGGTTAAAGACACCAATTCCCAATTATTTGGACAACTGGATATTTCAAATTTCAAATAGCACATTCCTTGAAGATTTTGCACAGCAGAAATGTTTTGAAATTTGCCAATACTTTAAGTTTAGATTTGAATACATGAGGAAAAAATATATCACCTTTTGCTCCAAAAAAATGCTTACACACTGAGGTATTTTTTCAAACACTAGTATATCAGTCAAAGCTATAAACTTTGCTCCAATTTTAATGTATCTTCTTCAGCAAATGTCACTTTATCAAAATGTTTTTCTTCTAGAATTTTATCTAAAAAGGGTTCTTGTCATTCACAGCAAGTGAAAGAGTCCTTATGATATTTTCACTGTTGTTGTTAAATAAAATCCTCAGAGCTAAGCCACAACTGAAGTCAACATGCCGTATGAAGAAAAAGTCCTCTACTGAGCCTTGGGTTTCTGTCAGTTCTAATTTTCACAGTTTGTAGCCTAAACTAATAAACCCTTGCCTTTGAATACCCTGCTTCAAGGATGATCATCTGAACGACACAAAGGCAAATACAAGATGATATGTATATTCATTTAATATTTAATGTTCCTTTCCTGCATACACTTTAGTGAACACTTAGCATATTCCCTATACTGGTCCTTGGAATAAGGTGGCAGCTTCAGTAATCATAAATGTAACAAAAACATTCATTTTAGTAAAGATCGCAATATATTTGGAACACTGTAAGCAATGTTTACAATATGCCCCAAATCCAAATATTGAAAACATGTACGTTGTTAGTTGTTATTTTTCATTCAGATATGTCACTACCAGACACCTCTGAATAGACTGCAATTTGTAGCTTCTCAAAGCATCAAACGCCACCCTTCTTAATCCACAGACTACTCCCAGCCTAAAATACAAGGAGTAAAATTAAGAGGTATTAGTTCTTTACAGTTATTTATGTAACTTGTTTTAAGTGACTGCCAAAGGGATCATTTGAAGCAGTTGGGTGGTCTCTGCTACCTGAGGAGTCCACCTCTTGGTTAAAACCTGAGTGTGATCTTTCAGGCCTGACCACAGGCAATCATCATAGGGAAGCCGCCTTCCCCACACCAGACGTGGTGCACCAGTGAGCTCATCACAGTCTCTGAAGAGGCTGCAGGCAAGGGCTCAGGCTGCCCTGGCAGGTTGTGTGATTTGGGCATTTCCATTGCTAGCCCCACTGCCTTTAGTTCCTCTTTAGGCACTTCTACCAAGGCCTTCTTGTAGTGGGGGATGGAGGTGGAGGCTTGAATACATTTCCCCCGCTCTGACTCAGTCCCCAGCGCTTTGCCACCCCATCGCTCCCCTCTCACCGCTCCCCAACTGGAGTCTGTGTGTTCTCTAGTTTGGGCCACTTGTTTATACCATAGCAGTAATTAAAATCTTACCTTTATCATTTTTGGCTTCTGGCTTTACCTGGCGATTCCAACACCCAATAACTCAACAATCCGGTTCCCCCCAGCTCAGCAGAATTCCTAACTACCCATGTTAGTTTCAACCCACATTTTTTGATCCACTTCCCAAAGTAGGCTCTTGACAAAACATGTCTGCCCTATTGATAAATTTTGAGAATTTAGCATTAGTCCACTTCATTTCCACAATTTTAGATAAGTAAGTTGTATCAAAACCCTCAATGCTTGAAGAGTGACTGTGTGAAATTTGAGCCTTCTCCATCCTCCACTAGCCGACTTCATTTTTCTTTTGTATTATTTCACTAGCACATTCTGAGTATTCCAATGCTATCCCATACCAAACCAAGACCCTTGATTCTCACAGTATACAGAATTTTCATCTCAGGAGCCTAACCTCTTCTTTACAAGTTTTAATTCTGACCAGAACTTTCTACTTTAATTTGCACTCTTTTCCCATTACATACCTGTTACTGTAATGGATTAATTTTAAAGAGCTACGCAGTAGAGTTGGGTGGATAGTTTTATCTCAGGAGCCTTTCAGCACTGCTTACATGCACTTCTGTAAGCAAATACTTATTCTTCATTTTCCTAAAATTGAATCTGTATCTACTTGGGAAAGATTTCAGCAAGATTTATACATATTCATTATTCCAGATTGACAAAAAGCTGCTGCATGTGTTGGGGCTCAGCAAACGATACTCCAGAGTCTAGATAGCACTTTGGCACGCAGAGTGCCTGGAACTCAAGGAAGTTGCAAGGCCTTGGAAGCAGCCTCAGAACCATGAGACATTCCCACCTTCTGTCTCTGCCCCCAAATGCAGGGTGGAATTTTTTCTCTGAAGGTCCCTTCTCTAAAGTTTCTCCAAAAGGAACACATTTGCCTTCAGTCCTCTCCCTGAAATGTTATTAACCAGGGAAGATGAAACCCATATGATAGGAAAGAAGAAGGAACGTTACCACACCTAGACAGACTGTCACAAGCTGTTGTCTGTTCTTTGGTTCCATTCAGTTTCCAAAGAGAATAATTTACAAATTATTGGGCCCATTCAACTATCCTAAAAAGCATTTACTACCTTTCAAATTTGTCTGTATTTCCCCATCTCCCTCTTCCATATATTTATAGAAGTCAATATAAGCTTCTGAATCTCATTGGGTCATTGGGTAATCACTCTCCTGCAATTCCCCTGCGCACCTGATAAACTTGCCTTTTTCTCCAGTTAATATATTGTCAGTTTATTTTAGCTGACTCACATCTTCAAAGCCGGAGTGGGGTGGGGGAATTCCCTTCACCCCTTGTAGATGTTAGGAAACTCATTCCCAAGGATCTCAGTCCATACTACAGAGACCAATCTATAGAAATGGTCACTAGAAGTTGATTACATAAAAAAGCAAAAATAAAATATCAAGATGGTGGTGATGATGATGTTGGTGGTGTGGGGCATGATGGTGTTGGAAGCTCAGACCTGACTTTAACATTACTTCATATCAAGAGGCAGTTTCTTCTGATGTTTATTTTCAAAGCACAAAAGCAGATTCACAAAGGATCTTATAAATGAAAGCTCTCATTAGGCTACAAAAAAACAGCATACTTGTTTAAACAGAGATTTCCCAGAACAAGAGACAGCAGAGAAAGGGCTCTGAAATCTCTTGGCCCCTGAGGCATGCCTGTGGTGGTTTTCTCAGTCCCTGAGAGTATATATGTTCTGGGAATCAGCATTCAGGGTCAAGCCCTTTTCCTTGAGGTGAGTGAGCCAAACAATAGATCTATAATAGTGTAGCACAATCTTTTAGAGAAAGTAAATGAGAGTTTGTTTCTTTTTACTAACATTCCACCAGTGGCATTTATTGCCTCAAGGAGAAGTGTACATCAGCCTAGAACAAAGAGGACATAAGAATTTTTAAATATATATTTTAATATATATAGTAGAAAGAAAAAATGAAACTCAGAGCATTTTTTATTAACAAGAGCCTGGCTTTAATAGAGTAAAGGATTTTCGGAATGCTTGAAACATGGCTTTGCATATTATGAGAAAATTCCAAAGGAGTTATAGTTTTGAGTGAGGAAAAAATTGAAATGATAGAAGAACAGTTTTCCCAACCTCAAGCAATACAATGAGAATTTAAGATCCTCTTCAGGATTTTGAATGGAGGGACAAACTGGGGAATTTATATGAATGTCCCATATGTTTTCTTTGTAGTTTAAACTGGTTGAAAGTTTAATAAGAAATTTTGAAATGTAGATGTGAAAGCAAAATGATCTGTCATCAATATAAATGATGCCTAATAGGTTAGTTTAAATTCAATTATAGCAACACAAAGCAAGTTCCCCAAATATACCTGATGCTGTGACTATATAGATTTATTTATATTTAAATACAAATATACTTATCTATATTTAATACATAATTGTATATTACTTTATAATCACATAATATAGTATATAAATATGCAATTGGTCATATATTATTATATAATTATGATGTATCATAATTATGTATCTATACATTTATATATTTTTAACCCCCAGTAATGCCCAGAGGATATACTCTGTGAAGATTTTTCAATGACCGTTACACGTATTGGTTTCCTATTGCTGCTATAACAGATTACCTCAAACTTAGCACCTTAAAACAACACCAATTTCTTATCTAATAGTTATGGAGGTCAGAAGTGCTAAAGTCAAGATGTGAGCAGGGCCACACTCCTCTGAAGCACCAGGGGAGGATGCTTCCTCACCTTTTCCAGCTTCTAGAGGCCGTATGCATTCCTTGGTTTATGGCCCTTTCCTTCATCTTCAAGGCCAGCAGCTTAGCATCTTTAAATCCTTCTCTCATTGTTTGATCTCTGCTTCCACTGTCATGTCTCCTTCTCTGAATCTGACCTCCTGTCTCCCCCTCATAAGACCTTTTGTAATTAATTATCCTGGGCTTACTCACATAATTCAAGATGATCTCCCAATATCAGATTTTTAGAGTCTATAAAACCCCTTTTCCAATGTAAAGTAACAAATTCACAGGATCTATAATTAGGGCATGGAGATCTGTGGGGGACTGTTATCCTGTTTTCCACATTAGACTTGAAAGTATAATATGTAAACCTCATTAAATCAGAATTAAGGGTATAAATTCAGCATTTTATAAGAAAGGCTTACTGTGAGAACATGAGATTTCTGGAACCCCAATTAATTTCTGATTCAAGCTTTGTACAAGTTTCTGGTCTCATCCTTCTCAAAAAGACAAGAAAAGAAAATTAGTTAATTGGCTAAAGTTGGTAATCATTAGGAAACTATTTTCTGCCATTACAAACAACAAAAAAATATCCTCAGTAGATTTAATTAATGTGGGGGAAGCTTTCAAGTACAGAGCCACTTTATGACAGCATCATGCCATTGATACATTACAATCATTTATCAATCACCTCATTTGAAAGCAAAAAAGGGGAAGGGAAAACAATTTTCAAACCTCATTAAATCTCTAACATAAAAAAAGTTACATGCTTTTCTCACATAAAATATTACTTTAAGACATGTATTATAGATATTTTCAGGATAACTCATTAGATGGAAGGATTTATGTTTTTATAAACTTATTAAAGCTTTGGATAGCCCATCTTTTTCTCAGAAGGATTAAAATAGACTGTATGTTCGAGTCAGTACACAATAGTCCTGACCATTAATAGTGTTGCCTTTAACTGGTTTGATGATAAATTATATAGCCACCTCACCATTGTCTTCCTATAAGAAAGCACAAATAGAAGATGGTTCCATATGCTGTCTTTTTTCTCCAGAGTCAATATTGTTGGTGAAAAAAGGGAAACATGTGCAAATGCTTAGAGTTACCTCTAGGTGATGTCTTGGAGCAACAGATGTTGTTAAGGGCACTCCAGAGGCTGAAGGCAAATGGGACCAGTTCTATTCCTGTATTAGAATAGTCTGTATCTGTTGCTGGAAACTGAGAGAAGGCTGAGAGAGAGGAGGAGCCGCCCACAGTATTGTAGGGCTCTCAGCTGTAAACATCAATGAAGAAAAGAACTAGGAGACATCCAAGAATGACCAGAGCCCGAATAAACTGAAAATAAACAAAAGATATTATATTCAAGGAAACAGTGACAGAGCAGCCAGAACAAGAGCCAGACCAAATAAAACTAATAATTTCAGAAAGATGAGAGAAAGTATTTAATCAATGGAACATCAGCAGGAAGAGTTAGACATAAATAAATAAATATAAAAACACATATTTATATGTACATATATATACCCACAAATAAACTACCTGGAGATCTTGAATAGGAATAATACAATATTTTAACAGAAACAAAAGTCAATTTATGTGCTGAACAGTAGATAAAATCAAATTTGGATTTAAGTATTTTCTCTTATTGCATCAAAAAGGAGTAGTGAGATGACAAGTGTAATTTAGAAATTGGACAAATAAAGATAAAGAAGTGGAATTTGAAGAAAAAAAGAACGATTGTAACAGTAATTATTGTCACTCTTGATAAAAACACTACTGCTTTTGAAATATTGATCTTGTATTCAGATGCCTTATTAAACTTTTAAAAAATAATTTTTGTTTATATTAACCCATTTATTCCTTTGGTTTCCTATATAAACAATAACATCTTTAAATAACTGAACAAAATATCTTCACTTCTAATTTCTTTACCTTTAGTTTCACATGAATATAAAAATATATTCACAACGATTCATTCTAGTGAAAATATTGGAAACAGCCTTCATTCCCTCAGTGAAGGAATAAATCAATCACAGTATGATGGAATGGCATGTAGCAATTAAAAATAATGACCTGACTTATAAATATCAAAATGGATGGATTTTTAAAAATAATTGAGAAAACATTGCCAAAGGAGACTTGTGGTGGGATACATTAATGTAACATCTTAGAGTAAATATTAAATATTACTTTTCATGGTTCATGAATTTTACACATGTAAGAAATAGTGAGGAAATGGGTTAGAGACATTTACCTTAATATGATAAAAGGGATGTTTGTTGGAAGAGGAAAATGAGCTAGGATTGGGGTATAAAAGGGATTAAAATAAAACATTTAAAGTGGGGTTTTCATGGACCAGTGAAGAAATTATACCACCAACCAAGGAATATTGATTACAGCAATACACTTCTTTCCACCTAAAGCCTGCTGCAACAAGATAAAAACAAGCCAAATCCAAAGCTAACAAAATTCAGAAACTAAATAAATACAAATAAATGATTAGAGTGAAGAAAGAAAGAAAGAAAGAAAGAAAGAAAGAAAGAAAGAAAGAACGAACATTGACTCTGTCCTTTCTGGCAGACACTTAGAAAGAAGAGATGTGTGATTTTCCTAACTTATTCAAAAAGTAGTTATAGTGGGCCCTCCTTAGACTAAACTTCTCAGAAATGCATTTGCATGTATATGGGTGATACTGTGGGGATAAAAGACCAATTTCTCATTAACACCTTCAAAGCTTAAAGAAATGAAATTCAAAATGCTGGTTTTACAGTTCTGTCTAATAATAATAAAAGTTTTAACCTTAAAGGATAATTCAGTCGTGGCCAATATCTGAGTGACAGCATGATAGGTTCCAAGCTGAGGACTACCTGTATGCACCAACTCAAAAAGAATGATACAGAAATAGTATTTATGAATTCAGATGAAAAAAGTACACGAAATCTCATGGAATTACCTGAAACTAACAAAAGTAAATGGCATAGTAAGGTGGCTAAACCTTACCTATAAGGACATAAACAATTATCTGCAAAAATGGGAAGAAGGGGTTTTGAAATGTGAAGTCATGCCTAGAACAAGCTTTATTCCAAAGCTAAAACACATGACTTTTAGAATAGGAACTTCTTCATATTTGTGGTTTTAACCCTGTTTTCTTTCTGACTTAAGAGAAAAAAAAATACGGATAGGAAGGGCTGAACACACGGCTCATGTTCAGTATTAGGAGTACCAATGTTCTACAGCCTATGGAGTTGTTTGCTCTCGATTAAACTTCTGTGGTTCAAACAGTGTTCGTATTCATTGGCTGGTATGACAATTTCTGGAAATTTGAATGCCAGGATTGATTAAGTCACTGCCAAAGCTTTACTGATAGACAATCTGAATTGGGACAATTGTTTCCCTAAGGGTTGCTCCTCAGTATTAAATATGTGGATACAGAATAAAAATGACTGGTCTTGTTGATCAATAAATAGAATCAAATACAGCTGAACGGCAGCCTATGGGACAAACCTAGGCAACATTTCACTTAAATAAGTTCACCTAGCTGCCTCTTTTCTAGAAAGCCCACTGGTCAAAATTTCTGACCTGGATAAAAATCTCCTTGAAGCTCAGAATAGGGGAGGGACACTGAAAGACCAGTGTCACAGGTGGTGCTTCTGAAGATCAGTCCGTGGACCACCTACTACAGATTCACAGGGGTGTGCTTATTAAATATTCAGATTTCTGGACCTTACTACAACCAATTAAACTCTCTGGATTAGGCACTGAAACACACATGTTAATAAGTTCCTCACAATCTAGAATTCTAACCTAAAGGATTTTAATTTTAATTCAGTAGTTTTAAATATTCTTTATTATTTCTCATTAGGAGGAGTTCTATTGAATGATTCAAAGTCATTAATTGTTTATTTTAAATGCAATATGTGTCCTTATATTATAGGGATCCTTTCTGAATGGAAATCTGCCCAGGAATTCTTGGCGCCAGTGCAGTGGTCTGTTTTCATGTATTAAAGAATAATGAGTAATTCCATAGAATAGAGACTTTGGATTTCAAATCTTATGTTTGCACAAAATGACTAAATGTTATTCAGAAACTTTTTAACAAATTTCATAGGGGGATCTTTTCATTGGACCTACTGTTGGTTCAGAAATTATTTTGGTCAGGATACACTTCTTAAATTGCCAATTTTAGTTATTTAGAAGTCAGTGGTTTAAATTTGAAGGAAAACGACATGGGACTAGAATAATACTAAAAGAATAATTGTAGGAGAACATGGCTTAGCCATGTTAAGCGCATAGAAGAGAGAAGGTTAAGGCAGCAGAAGGCTGAAACTCAGATTAGGTTGAATCAGGTCTGAATACATAATGTAAAGCCAGGACATTCTTTGTAGAAACTTCTAAACTGTACATACATTGATTTCCATCACATTTTTTGATGTTTGAAATGTAACAGACATCACTTACAGCCCAATAAATACCTACATCATAGAATGAAAAAAAAGAATAAGTGAAGGAAGGAACAATAGGCCAACCTTCTTATTTGAGACATGTTTTAGCTCTTAGAGCTAAACTGAACACGCTCAGGTGTTCTACTTGCCTTATTATTTAACAAAAAATGAAAAAGAAAATATAATGTTAAGCAAAATTAATAAAAAAACTAAAATAGAGAAAGTAAAAAGAAATTAAGTAAAAACAAAATTTTAAAAATATAGAGGTAATTAACTAGGATAATTCTATAATTCTAAGAAGTGATACAATATGAAAGACTCTTAACAGTGAGAAAAATAAAGTAGAAAAATAAGATTAAAAATGATAAAATCACTTATGAACACTTAAAATAAATTTAAAGAGTTTTTTTTTGTTTTTGAGGATTAGAAATTTAAAGGATAAAATAACAAAGTAAACACATAGAAACACAAGAACCGTATGGGCTAAAAGAAAAATCCAAACAGCATATATGGGCAAGGCTGAAGTTTAACACCCTTGAGAACTGAAAATAGTCTTTCAGGATGAATTGGTTACAAATCTCCAGAAAAGCTCTTTTCTTGGCCTCTGTCTTAGTACATTCAGTTTTCTATATATAAAAAAAAATACCATAAACTAGGTAGGTTATAAAAAAAACAGAAATGTGTTTCTTACAGTTCTAGAATCTGGGAAGTCTAAGATCAAAGCACCGGCAGATTTGGTGTCTGGTGGGGACTGGCTTTCTGGCTCATAGACTGAGCCTTCTTTCTGTGTCCTCATGCGTTAAAGGGGTCCAAGATTTGTGTTTGCCCTCTTTGATAAAGGGACTAATCCCATTCATGAAAACAGCACCCTCATGACCTAATCATGTCCTGGAATTTTATGTTCTGCAATATTATATAATTGGTTTATTAAAACATATTGCTCGACTACCACAATTATTACCATAATTCTAGGTAATTTTAAATTAATTTGTCTACTCTTGATAGACTTCATTTACATTGAGCAAATACGAAATCATTGCCACATTTTCAGATACACTCTCAGGCTTTATTTCAGCTGGTTCAGTGGTGCCCAATACATGAAATGGTACAGATACTATTTTGCTTCTAAGAAAAATTCATATTACTTTGCTTCTTTCTGCACTTGAAATTTTACTGTATATTTTAAGAACAGTAAAATGGTAGTAACTTGCATGACAAGTTAATTAATCAAGCTTTGTACAGTGAAATATAAGGTCATAATTTTTGATGTTTACTAGTTACAAAAATATGTTAATGGTACATAATTGCATATCTCCTCATGGCACACTTCAGCCTCTTAAATGAGGAAATAGCACTCTAAGAGCATTTCATACTGTGGAGGGGCCATTTCTTCTTAAAAGGAAGTTTGATACACAAGCTTTTCTTCCAAAAAGATTTCACCAGAAAATATAGTATACTGAGATGGGCAAAATACAGCTTTTTGCTCTCTCTATATACATCATTAATGTCAGCTGTTTAAAAATGGATGTCTCTGGGCCAGTTTGCAGCATGTTTTATGGCTGCAAAAGTGTTTAGTGTAGATATAAGTCAGAATATGATTTGTTTCTGACACAGATGCTGCCTGGGACGTTTTGTGGAGAGAGTATAATGAAGGGAAGCTACTGCATCAATTCTATTCATTAGGCTTTTCTTTTTAATCAGGTCACAGTTCGAGACCTTCTGACAGTGTCACTCCCGCTCTGATCCAAGGATTATCATGTGTGATGGACAGTGAGTATTCCACCTCAGCACCATTTGGGCTGATGACTGTTTTACAGTTTGCTAAGGCAGCATTTGTTTTCATATTAGAATATGAGAGGGTGGAAGAGTTCACTGAGTGATTTACTTTCGGAGATTAATTCAATACAAGGAGAACACTAAAGTTTTCCTGTCACTTGTCAAATTACCTATTAACAAAACTGGAGAATTGATACATTTGAAAGTGAATACGTTCAACATCTTGAGTTTGAAGACTTCTATTAAAATAGCTGCTAAAAACTGGGACCAGAAGATTTCTGATTTGAAAGCCAGTGCATTATGATGAAAGGGAAAGAGTCAAGATCAACCATGAAAGCTGGTAGGGATTAAGGATAGCAATAGCTCACAGCTAGAAATCTACATACAGCTAAGAAATAGTTATTTCTTTTTAACATATTGCAGTCAAATCTGAACATTTTGCTCAACAGCTTAAGACTTACCTACTTTATGAGGGAGGTCAGTCCTGATCACCTGGCAGCACCGATCATTCCCCTCAGCTTCACTCCTCCTGAATAGGAAAACTCAGCCACTCTCATCAGCTTGAAACCCATTCTTTTCACTCAGTCACACATAAGGTATATGTTGTTATCTTTCATTGGCTTGACCTAAATAGTTAGCCAAAATATGCTCACAATATGTTTGTGTTCATACTTTCTCTATTTTTTATTTTTATCATTGTTACCTATTACATAATCTAATGTTGTCATAAACGTATTCACTATTCTCTTGGACCTATTAGTGAACTTGATTTAAAAAGGTACTAGTTGCGGGCTGGGCATGATGGCTCACCCCTATAATCCTAGCACTCTGGGAGGCCAAGGCGGGTGGATTGCTCAAGGTCAGGAGTTAGAAACCAGCCTGAGCAAGAGTAAGACCCTGTCTCTACTAAAAAATAAAAAGAAATTAATTAGCCAACTAAAAATATATAGAAAAAATTAGCCGGGCATGGTGGCACATGCCTGTAGTCCCAGCTACTCGGGAGGCTGAAGCAAGAGGATCGCTTGAGCCCAGGAGTTTGAGGTTGCTGTGAGCTAGGCTGACGCCACGGCACTCTAGCTGAGGCAACAGAGTGAGACTCTGTCTCAAAAAAAAAGTACTAACTATGAAAATCAAATCAAAATTAATAGTACCTCCAAATATGAGAGCTAAAACTACAAAACTCTTAAAAGAAAGTATAGAAATGAATCTTTGTTACTGTGTTTTTTTAGACAATGAGTTCTTAGACATGATATCAAAATCACAAGCAATGAGAGGAAAAATAGATTAATTGGACTTCATCAAAATTAAAAACTTTTATTAGTACAACATTGTGGAAAATAATATGGTGGTTCCTCAAAAATTTCAAAACAGAACTACCATACAATCCAACAACTCCCATTACTAAGTACATATTCAAAGGATATAAAATTGGTTTGTTGAAAAGACATCTGTACTCCCATGTTTATTGCCGCATTATTCACAATAGCCAAGATGGAATGTCCAACGACAGACGAATGGATAAGGAAAATGTGGTGTCTGGGCATGGTGGCTCATGCCTATAATCCTAGCACTCTGGGAGGCTGAGGTGGGAGGACTGCTTGAGCTCAGGAGTTCGAGATCAGCCTGAGCAAGAGTGAGACCCCATCTCTATTAAAGAAAATTAGCCAGGCATGTGGCATGCGCTTGTAGTCCCAGCTACTTGGGAGGCTGAGACAGGAGGATGGCTTGAGCCCAGGAGTTCGAGGTTGTAGTGAGCTATAATACAATGACACTGCTGCACTCTACCCAGGGCAAGTAGACTCTGTCTCAAAAAAAAAAAGAAAAAAAGAAGGAAAAGAAAAGGCGGTATGTATACACAATAGAATGCTATTCATCCTTAAAACAGGGGGGGATCTTGTTATTTGTGACAACAGAGATGAACCTGGAGATGAACATTATATTAAGTGAGATAAGACAGGTAGAGAAAGACAAATACTGCATCATCTCGCTTATACGTCGAATGTAAAATGTTAAACTCGTAGAAACAGAGAGTAAAATGGTAATTACCAGGGGTTGGCAGGTGGAGGAATTTGAAAATGTTAGTCAAAGAACACAACATTTTAATTAGGAGGAATAAGTTCCAGAGATCTATATTATACCATGATGACTACAGTTAACAACAATATACTGGATACCTGAAAATTGCTAAGAGAGTAAATTGGGTTTTCACCATGAAAAAATAAGTATGTGAGATAATGCTAATGTTAAATAGCTTGATTTAGCCATTCCACAATGTATACATGTTATACACCATAAATATGTATAATTTTTATTTGTCCATTAAAAACTTTTCAGCTGAAATTGATCCCATTTTCCTCAAAGAACCTCCATAAGCCCTTGCATGTAGCACCCCAAGGTAGAAACACAGGGATGCATATTTAGAGCTAAAACCTTCTCTGACTTTGGAGAGAAGACAGTTCTTGGTATAAGCCCTTACCTTTTCTCCTTTCTTCTGTCCAGAGGTGGAGAATTGCCTTGTGCTAAAAGAGAGAGACTTTCTGGAATTCAGTGAATCCAGTGGACCCTTCTTTGCCCTTTAATTCAGGAGATGCCTGCAGGAGTTGGAGTAAAGCCAGTGAGTGAGCCAGGCTTATTAGCAAGATGCTAGACAGGTCTGTGATTTCCTGTTCAGGGACTGTGGGCAAATCAGACACCAGAGCCCTCACTGAAATGTTTCTTGGCCTCTGACCCATTTCCACTCACATATCAGCCTCTCCCACCCCATCCTTTCTGGTCCACCACTGTACGGAATGCATGTTCCGGACCTTGAACTGGCAATTGTGAGTCTAGGTATCAACCTCAAGCAATACGAGCTTGTATTTGGTGAGGCTTTATCACTAAGAATAAACTCTATCATAGGGCTGTTCAAAGCTCACCATTGCCTATCCCATTTTTTTGGTGTTTTCTTTATCATAACAGTCATGCATTCATGGGTATACTTTTTTCCAAATGACTGAGAAATGTATCCAAGGAGAAAATCTCCTTGAGCCCCATTCTCCAGAGGCCACTGCTCATCACATTTTCCATTCTTATTCCTTTTATTATTATCAATTCTGAATTGGAAACTTTTATTTTAATTTATCAGTATGAACAAGTGGATCAAATGATTTTGCTTATAAAATGTAAATTGTCCAGCACATGTAACATTCTTCTTGCTCCCTCTATTTCATGAAATATGTTATTTTTTTTTGGTTTTGTTTATTGTAGATCTTCAAAATTTTGTTATATGCTATGCTTTCATTCTTTGTTTCAAGCCAAATTAAGCCAATCATCATTTTTAAAAATGTCATTTGAATTAGACTTCTTAAAAAATATTGAGCAAAGTTCTTGAGTACTCTTTCAGGGAATATTTAATAAGGACTTTGTTATGGGTTGAATGTTGTTCCTCTAATAATCATATGTTTATCTTATAACCCCCAGTTAGTCATAATCTTACTGTACAGTATGTGGAGATGGGGACTTTAAAGAGTTAATTAAGTTTAAAAGAGGCTGTTAGCCTGGGCCTTAATTCTATAGGATTTGCGGTCCTAGAGAAGAGGGGATGAGGACATAGCCACACACTGGAAAGACCATGTGAAGACACAGAGATGGTAAGACGATGCCATCCAACACTGTCCATACTTTGATCTCACACTTCTAGTCTCCAAAGTTGTGAGAAAAAAACAAAACAAAACAAAACTTGTGTTGTTTAATCCAAAAAAGAAAAAAAAAAAAAAGAAAGTAAAATGGTAACACACACAATAGGATAAAATATTTGCAAATCATATATTTGTTAAGGGACTTGTACCCAGAATTATAAATAACCCTTATAATTCAATAATAAAAAGAAAAATGACGCATTTAAAAATGGGGTATGCATCTGAAAAGTCTTTCATCCAGACATATGAATGGACAAAAAGCATATGAAAATATGTTTAAGATAATTAACTAATAGGAAATGCAAATCAAAACCATAATGAGATACAACTCGACACTCACTAGAATGGCTACAATAATGGAAACAGATAACAAAAAGTGTTGACAAGAATGTGGAGAAACTGGGATCATGCATATATTGCTGATGAGAATGTAAAATATGCAGCTGCTTTGGAAAACAGTCTGGAAACTCTTCAAAATATTGAATATATAGTTACCATATGACCCAACAATTACACTCTGATATGTACTCAAGAGAACTGAAAACGTGTTCACACACACACACAAATGTGTACATGAATGTACATAGCAGTATTATTTATAATAGCCCCAAATTGAAAATAACTCTATTGTTATCAAGTAATGTGTATAAACAAAACAAAGTATATTTATACAGTGTAATATTACTCAATGATAATAAATACTGATACATGTTATGACACTGTTAACCCTTCAAAATGTTCCACTAAGTTAAAACAGTCACAAAAACTATATAGTGTGTAATTCCATTTATATGTTATGTCTATAAAAATAATGACAGGCAGAAACTGAATTACTGGTTATCCAGGCTTGGCAGGAGGGAAGGGATTGGATGGGAAGTGACTATTAAGAGATATGGGATTTCTTTTGGGAATGATGAAAATGTTATACAATTAAATTACTGCATGTTGTACAACTCAGAGAAAGAATGTACTGAAAACCATTGGACTGTATACTTTAAATAGTGACTTTTGTGTTATATGAATGATATCTCAATAATATTGTTTCAAAATGAGTGCTAGCAACCAAAAAGGATATTGACTTTTAGCTGCTGCTTAAAAATAACTGAAAATGTATAAATTAATCCCGATCATTTGGTTACAATCCATTGTTGGCTCACAATATCAATTTAGTTATTTAATTCTTCTAACATCTTTTAAAATAAGAATTAGAATAGAATAAATTGAATAAATTTAATGGAATAAATTGGAATAGAACAGGAGAAGAAAAAGAAAGAAGTAGAAAGAAAAGAAATAGAATGGAATAGAATACAATAGAATAGAAATTTTATGTTTAAGCTATGTTTTATTGACACTGATGATCATAAAAGTGGGAAAAATGCTGATAAACATACACTTACAGATAGGTAGATAGAATGATAAATTGATTGATTGATTGCTGGATTGAATGATAGTATTAATCCTTCCTTTCTGTCACTTGCCCTCCCCACATATCAGACTATGTTTAAATGACCACTTACCCGGTACCTTTGCTCATTGTCATCAGTGAATAGGATTTCTTCAGCTTTCTAAAAATACTAGAGGATTTGGGGAGAGCATTATCCCTCACTGTTCCCAGAGGAAAAAAACCTGGATTTTAACTAATGATTATATGAATGACCGTAGTTGTGCAGACTATACCATTTTGGCAGAACACTGAATTGCCTTGGTTTTCATCTGCTTTTTTGTTTAGCTTTAATGTTCCTTAAAGTGTGATACCTTTTAACCAAAAGGACACAGGTTCATATCTGGCTCAGTCATTATTGCCTACTGTGTTCCATGTGTGAAACTGTCAAACAGCAGTTTACTATATCTGAGGGGTATTTTACTCTAATATGGAAGTATCTTCAATCAAAAGAAGCAGAATAAAATGATCATCTTTGCTCCAGTACTCCAGGGAGCACACAGCTAGCAGAAGACACAGAGTCACAGAAAAGGGTACTAAAATTATAGATAGATACACTCATAATTGCAGCCCTACACATCTCTTCTCATTAATTCATAAAGCAAGCAGAGTTATACAGAGTATATCTGAGGAAGAAGAAAAATATTCCCCATTAATCTCTTAATTACAAGGTCTCCATAAGATTAGACTTTGCATAAGGGCATAAGTAAAGCCTAAAACTTCTCGGGGACTGGTTGTAAAGCTCTCAACGCACAACCTGGGCAACTCATTGGGTGCAGTTAATGTCAAGAAGGAGTCAACTTGGAGACACATATAGGGAACCTGAGAACCATGAGGATGCAAAGAGGGCAGGAAAGATGCTAACAGCCTATATCTAACCTGTGCTGCTCCAAAGCAATGACATATCATAAGAAAGAAACATGTAGACTAATATCACAATGCAGTGCTGATATATGGTTCCTTTTGTGTTCATTTCAACCTGGTAACTTTATTTTTAAAATAATCATCAAATTTACACTAACAAGAGCTCAATTACTCTCAAGAGTAATTTTCTCCTCCCCTGTAATATTATTTGGGATCCCTGGGCCACATAATTCATCAGATTGTCACTATAGATATATACAGTCAAGTAATTTGCCTACCTTTCAATAGGCAGTCTTCATGAGTTTACTTCCCCTTAGATGTTCAAAAAATTGTGTAATACCTTGAAATAAACACTCTCTGGGATTTTCAGGGGACCAGTTCATATTGCCCTATTTCTACCTTGGTCAGAACAGAGCTCTCCCTACCACCTACAAAAATCTTAAGTTGTGACACAGTAAAATAAAATCTTTTCACTCCACAATTTGATGCTTCACATTAGCTTGTCTTTGTTGTTTCTGGCAGCATGTGATGTGGTTGTTGAAAGCCTTTAAAGTCACAGAACTGAGCTCAAATTCTAAATCCTTTACTCATCACCCCAACCACCTCAGACAAGTCACTTAACTTCTCTATTCCTTCCTCTGCATAATTGGAATAATACTACCTAGTGGGTTTTGTAGAATCAACGTAGAATGTTAAAATATGATAATTTAATATACATATTTAACAAATTTAAATTGAATTTATTACTTGAGAATAATAGTAAGTTTAATAGTTTTTCTATACCTTTGTATCTAACTGACATTTTTCTCTTATTACCTTTTCCTTTTCAGATCTTATTGTAGTCTTTACCCAATCACTGGCAAAAAGTACTCTTGCTTCTCTCTTTAGATATGCCAGATAATATGCAGAAATTGAAATGAAACCAAACACAAAATCAGCTCTTGGAACTAAGATATTCAGAAAGAGAAGAAAAAATGAGTATAATGCTTCTAGAAAACTCTCGTTGTTGTATATGCCTTAAAATAGAGTTTCTCAGTTTTGGCACTATTGACATTTTGAGCTGGATGATTTGTTGTTGTGGGCGACTATTCTGTATATTATAAAATGTTTAGCAGCATTTCTGGCTTCTATCCACTAAACGAAAGTAACACCTCCCTCCATATGGCAACCAGCTTATGATTGTTCCAGCTTTCTGCCTTGATAGAGTCTCTAGGCTGTAGGGAAGGAAGAGGATCCCAGGCAGAGTCCACTGGAATTTATGAGTTGAGAGGATGGAGCTGAGATTTCAGAAAGACCAAGGTGTTTAGAGTTTGCTGTACAGTATACCTTAGAAGAGAGACATGCACGTAGAGGAGAAGACATGGAAACAGTGAGCTCAATGGATTAGAGTTGTGAGGAAAAGCCACAGAGCAAACCAAGCAAAGAGAACAGAGTGAGCAGAGTGAGACCTCAGTCACTTGAGAGCGAATCAAAGATGTAGGTCAAAAGAAAGGTCTACAAATTTACCAAGATGGAAAAGTATGGCAAGGCAAGAAAGCCAGCATCTCTAGACAAATAGCTGGAGCAGGAGCTTGAGACAAAAACTGCAACGTACTGTGATTTTTAGACCACTGTTTGAAACTCCGAAAGAGTCAGATATTCTTTCCGCTATCCTAGAAGTGAATTTGAGAGCCTTCAGTGGGAGCAAATGAAGAAGTTGACGGGATAGTAGGTATCTGAAGATTATGGTAGATCCTCAACTCCAACCACAGATAAGTCAGAACCATTTATAAAATTAGTGGACATCTCTATGTTGCACATTATGGAGTGATAAAAATTAAAGGAGTCAAGCCAGCTCTTAGATCCTTGTCTCATTAGCATTCAGGGAATTCAATCATTTTCTGAATCTTTAGAATGTTTGCTTTCTTTTCTTAGACCTGGCATTTTACTTTGCTGCCCTGTCTGGTTAGGGAAGTGTTCCTGTCAATATGTCTTGCTTTCTCAACTAAATTCAATGTCCCTGAAGAAGGTCAAGAACTTCATCCTCTTTGCATTTCCCATACTACCTAGAAAAATGCTAAGTATTTAGATGCTGCTTTACTAACCTATCTCTAATGAATAATGAATATCACTACTCCCCAAATGTGACCATCTGTTTTAGAAAATGACATGAGAGAATTGAGGAGTTTGGGAACATGTTTGATGGCACTGTGGGTGTGGGGGGTTATTGTTATGGCACTAGAAATGACATTAATTTGGTCACCTGGGTCTAATTTATTATGTAAATCTTAATGAATATAAAATGATATTAAATTAAACAATGAATTTAAATGAGGAGATTTAATGAGAAATTTCCATCTGCATATCTCATCTGGGCCACTGTTAGTGTTTCCCAAACCATATGAGGGTATTCAGATGTGCTGAGAAAAGAGATGAACTATGACATCATGGGCTTTCCCAATCAACTTAGTGCCATTTAAGACGACAGCATAGAACCAGTGAAAGTCAGTCATTAGAAAAAAAAGGAAGATGAAAGAGGGCAGCACGGGATGTGTGCTTGTATATGTGTATGCAAACCTATTAAATCTTTTATAATTTCACATATATTTGAGGACTAAATTTATTTCCCTAGTAATCCATTATGAAGTTTCTCAGTATAATTAATATATTTTCTCTTAGGCAAACACAAAAACATGCACTCTAGCCTACCTATATAACTTGTCTTGTATTTGAACAAGACACATGTTGAAAATAGTCGAGGGGAAAAACTGACTTTAGGCTAGGACTTGTAAAGTTTCATGAGAATGGAAAGTGAAAGTAATATAAAGGTCAGTGTCATTCTCACAAGATTCCAATTTTAATGTTAGTCATTGTTTTCTGATAAACCAGGGAAAACTAATTATAACTATAAAGTTAATCCAGCATTTAAAGATGTGTCATTGAGTAAAACTAATTCTAGAAAACAAAATATCCCACAGCTTTACTTGTAACTTAGCTCGCTCTTCTCCTAAAACTGTTGTTTCTCTTATTATGTATATGTTAAAATAGGATTTAAAATATATGAAGACTTGTGTAAATTTATATAACATATACAGTAGAAAATGTTAAATTATCAAATGGCAAATATGCTATCATTATAATGATACAAAATTTTATAGGAAAATATATAAAATATTGAAGATACAAGAACTTTAAAATAATTGAGAGTTACATAAGATTTAAAATGTGCTTAAATATTGCCAAAATGTTTCCTTTTCTTAAAATTACAAAGCAAATATTTTTTTCTTTTCTTTTTTTTTTATTTCAGCATATTATGGGGGTACAAACATTAAGGTTACATACATTGCCCTTGTCTCCCCATCCCCTCAAGTCAGAGCTTCAAGTGTGTCCATCCCACAGATGATGTGCATCACACTCTGTGTATGTAAATACCCATCCCCTCCTCACCCCTCCCACCTGCCCCACACCCGACAAATGTTTGTTTTTCTTTTTTTCTTAACATTGTGGTTACATTTTATATTTTTGCCTCTCCCTAGCAAGGGTTAGAGGTATGCCCTTCCCCTCCACAATGTTCACCACATCCCTCAGATGTGGGACTAACCCTCCAATTCCCGAATCCCTGGTGAACACCACCACCCTTTGAGCACCATAGTGCTAATCAGTCAGTACTAATTTGATGGCGAGTATATGTGGAGCCCATTATTCTGATCTTGTGTCACCTCACTTTGGATAATGGGCTTAAGCTCAATCCAGGAAAATATAAGCGGTGCTAGCTCGCTGTCATTTCTTAGAATTGAGAAATATTCCATTGTAAACATGTACCAAATTTTAATAATCCAATAAAATTTTAATTTTAATGATTGACGGACACTTGGGTTGTTTCCACATCCTTGCTATAGTGAATTGTGCTGCCATAAACATTCGGGTGCAGATGTCTTTATAATAGAATGTCTTATGCTCTTTTGGGTAGATGCCTAATAATGCTATTGCTGGGTCAAATGGTATTTCTATTTTTAGCTCTTTGAGATATCTCCAAATTCTTTTCCACAAAGGTTGCACTAATTTGCAGTTCCACCAGCAGTGTAAGAGTGTTCCTGTCTCTCCACATCCTCGCAATCATTTGTTGTTTTGGGATTTCTTGATACAGGCCAATCTCACTGGGGTTAGATGATATCTCATTGTGGTTTTGATTTGCATTTCTCTAATGATTAGCAATGTTGAGCATTTTTAATATGTTTGCTGGCCATTATAAAGCAAATATTTTTATCAATAAGATCACATTTCCTAACCAGAGCTCATTATAGTGTTAATAAAATTTCCAAGGCTAACACATTTACCAATGAAAATGTCCATCACACATCTTTGGTGCCATTGTTTTCTCTTCTTATTTGCTTACATCAAAGACAAAAGATGTATTTCAAATTGTGAAAATTCGCCCTTTGATAAATACACTTATATGGGAACATTTAACTCATAATTCTTGATTTTTTTTTCTCCAAAGGAAGTAGCCTATAATAAAAATGTTCTATTTTTCGTAGTACAAGCTCTATCAATTTAAGCTTGTTGATGCATTTAAGTGAAATGACATTAATTACACTGGCAAAAGCTCCAAAAGTGCACTTTCTTTTATAGCAAAATGCCTTTTAAATAAAACACTTTCAAACCTGGCAAAGAAAGTTGGGGGTGGGGGAGATCAGCCTCATTATTACTTATGAGTATTATAAATATTAAACCCTTTTATGTCATAAATTATAGATTCTTAAAAATGAATTATCAGCGTCAAGCTATATACTAAAATAATTTTACTTCATGGCAATATATCTGAAAGGAATGTGTGCATAATTATAACTTCTAGTATGCGATTAGAGTTAAATTTTGATATGAAGGATTTTAAAATTTTTACATTTTTTCAACACAGCTTCAGATTTTCCCAATTTCTTAAAAATTTATTGCACATTTGATCACATTAGCTATGATTTAGAGGGTAATAATTCCCCATTTTTGGTAAATAGAGTCTTGTCAAATGATGAATAGAAAGCTTGTCAAAACTATATACTTGTGAAAAGCCTAACTCATATATTAAGAACAGTCCTACTTCAGAAGATTAAATAGGCCCATGTGTTTATACTTTTCCACTTCCTACTATACCAACACTGCAACGAGGTAGGTAAATTAAGGATTCTACCTGCTTTCAAAAATAGTAAGAAAAAAAAATGTTCATAAGAATTGTGTTGGGTAAGAGTTAAACGTTGGAATTTATCTACAGGTATACATATTCCCCTTCTCCCATCACTTCCACATGTTTCTCTATTTCCCAAATTGATTAAGGAATACACCATACACCTAAAGGCCCAAGCAATCTCTGTGGAGGGAAGGTTTTGACACCAGCTCTAGAAACTGCTGGTGGGACTGCAAACTAGTTCAGCCTCTGTGGAAAGCAATATGGAG
>VBSM01003200.1:9051005-9071606 GCA_008086735.1 Cheirogaleus medius
AATATACATAACCGTAATAATTGTACCCCCATAATATGCTGAAATAAAAAAAAAGAAACCGATAAACTGGGGTGCTTTGGGGAGCTTTAGCATTTACAAGCAATGTGGGCCAGAGCAGCAGTCCCAACCTTTTTGGCACCAGGACTGGTTTCACAGAACACAATATTTTCACAGACCAGTGCAGAGGGGATGGTTTCAGGATGATTCAAGCACATTACATTTACTGTGCGGTCCAACCTCTCTGTTAATGATAATCGGTATTTGCAGCCACTCCACACTGCCTGAGGTCCATCTCAGATCATCAGGTTAGAACACCATGGTTTTGTGGCTGAGTAAAACTCCATGGTATACATATACCACATTTTATTAATCCACTCATGTATTGATGGGTACTTTGGTTGTTTCCACGTCTTTGCAATTGTGAATTGTGCTGCTATAAACATTCTAGTGCAGATGTCTTTTTTTCCTTTGGGTAAGTGCCTGGTAATGGGATTGCTGGATCAAATGGTAGTTCTACTTGTATCTCTTTGAGGTATCTCTATATTGCTTTCCACAGAGGTTGTACTAGTTTGCAGTCCCACCAGCAGTGTAGGAGTGTTCCTATCTCTCTGTAGTCCATGCCAATATGTATTGTTTTGGGACTTTTTCATAAAGGCCATTCTCACTGGAGATAAATGATATCTCATGGTGGTTTTGATTTGCATTTCCCTGATGATTAGAGATGTTGAGCATTTTTTCATATGTTTTTTGGCCAATAGTCTATCTTCTTTTGAAAAGTTTCTGTTCATCTCCTTTGCCCACTTTTTGATAGGTTTATTTGATTTCTTTCCTGCTGATTTTCCTGAGTTCTATATAGATTCTAGTTATCAGCCCTTTTTTGGATGTGTAGCATGTGAATATGTTCTCCCATTCTGTAGGTTGTCTATTTGCTCTAGTGGCAGTTTCCTTGGCTGTGCAGAAGCTTTTTAATTTGATCAGATCCCATTTATTTATTTTTATTGTTGCTATGATTGCCTTTGGGGTCTTCCTCTTAAATTCTTTACCTAGGCCAATGTCTATAAAACTTTTCTGACATTTTCTTCTAGAATTCTTATAGTTTGAAGCCTTAGGTTTAAGTTTGTTATCCACCGTGAGTTGATTTTTCTGAGAGGTGAAAGGTGCGGATCCTGTTTCAGTCTTCTACATGTGGCTATCCAATTTTCCCAGCACTGTTTATTGAACAAGGATTATTTTCCCCAGTGTATGTTTTTGCCTGTTTTGTCAAAGATTAGATGACTATATGAGGATGGTTTTATATCTAGGTTCTCAGTTCTGTTCCATTGGTCTATGTCTCTGTTCTTGTGCCAGTCATGTTATGTTCTTGATTACATAGGAAAATAGCCTGAAATAGTTAAGGTTTTTATCAAGTTCATACAATAACAATTATATAACAATTACTCTTAAATATGAGATTCTAATAATGTTAAGATCAAAGGTCTAAATAAAAATTTTTCAGAACTCTAATAAAGAAACTAATGGGCTTATGAAACTGCTAATGAGAATTAAATGGAACAAAAATTAATTACACAGATTGAATAACTGATGTGATCTTGTTTTATGACTTTTATTTGAAACATTATTTGTTCTTTACTTAAATAGTTTGTTTTCCAGATCTAAGAAATTTTTTTTCTTAAGTTATGTATAATTTAATTCCTGTATAGCTTTTGAAGTCTTTTTATTATCACTTTGGTTAAATTAATGATTGTTATTTCACTCTGACCTATAATCCTGTTTTGATCAAGTTGCTCTGAACATTTTGACCTTTTTGTTAGGCTTCCCCAAGATCATAATTATACATTAAGTCTTTCAGACCTAGAGTTAACTTTGGGATTTTCTAGTTGAACTCCTGAAGAGCCTCAAAGAATGTCTCTCTCATTTTATAGAAATGTTAAATGATTAATCTTATTTGGTAAATTGTATGGAAAACATTGTCAAATGATATGTGATGCTAGATTTTCTTTCAATTACATTTATGTCTATGTTATTGATATAAATGTTTGAAAAATTATATAAATTCATAAAAGTCTAATATATCAGTCATAATTTTGGTTATGTTAAATCTTTATAGTTATATTTTTGGAAATATTATTAATGTGAGAATTCTACATGTTATATGAAATTTGTAAATGTCTGATCGTCCTGATGTGATGCTGTCATTCACAATTCTGGTTATCTTAAAATGTTGCATACAATAGAAATAACTAAATTTCATTGTCAATTGTGAAATTTCATTCAATTTTAACTATGGCTATTTTAAGTGTTTGTCATCTAAAGTTTTTGTTTTGATTTTTCTCTGAAAGCATCTGCAACCAGCTATAGTACAAAATAGTTTTACATGGTAAAGACTCCAACAATTACTCTTAAATATGAGATTCTAATAATGTTAAGATCAAAGGTCTAAATAAAAAATTTTCAGAACTCTAATAAAGAAACTAATGGGCTTATGAAACTGCTAATGAGAATTAAATGGAACCAAAATTAATTACACAGATTGAATAACTGATGAGATCTTGTTTTATGACTTTTATTTGAAACATTATTTATTCTTTACTTAGTTTGTTTTACAGATTTAAGAAATTTTTTTTCTTAAGTTATCTGTAGTTTACAGAAGTTTGATAAAGTATATTTTTGTGAACAAGCATGGAACCATTTGCTTTTTCTCCCTACTGATTCATGTGAAATTCAGAAACTATTTGTGAGCATTCTTATGGAAATATATTGATAGTTATTTGTATAAGTCACAAAAAATCTGCTCTCTCTTTATAGCAGGATGCAACTGAAAATATTTGTTGCATTACTCAGGCTTTAACTGAACTATAATATATGACAATGTGCATAGAATTCCTGGCTTCAAAGGTTTCTAGTCTTATAGTGAATATATAAAAATTGTCACTTCCTGGCAAGCCCAGGAATCTGAAGACTATAGGTAAAATCTAAAGTCTACCTTAGTTTGGCTTCATATCCTCAATAGATTTTTAAGTAAGATTCATATGTAATCAATATATTCATAAAAAGTTATGTTTCTAAAGAATAGTTATGATACCACT
This sequence comes from Cheirogaleus medius, assembly GCA_008086735.1. NCBI lineage: Eukaryota > Metazoa > Chordata > Mammalia > Primates > Cheirogaleidae > Cheirogaleus > Cheirogaleus medius. The sequence continues at coordinate 9,054,092 of VBSM01003200.1, forward strand.
GTTATTAGATTGTAGCCCTGCACATTGTTTTCAAGTTCTTCTTATTAACCTATAGAATAGATTAAAACCTAATTTCTTCTAGGTTTCTCCAATCCAATTTTCTTCCATAGAATTACTAAAAGCAGGTTCCTAAAATACCATACACTGAAACTAGATGAATTTTAGGAAACAATCTTGTGCCTGATGTACATATGGATTACATAAAAAAATTCAGCGAACCACCCAAAGTCATAACCAGAGACATTCAAACTGTAAACCAGGGCAAAAAGTTGATGTTTTCACATTGCATACAACTTTTCCCAAGATGCCATAATGAGACTCTATGTCATAATGAGACTTTTACCCCTCATAATACCTACCCTTTTCACATGACAAGATAATGATCATTTGAGTTATTTAATTGGTTGGCTTTAAGTATAGATTCATGGCTCAAATAATAATACAATCTGGGGTTATCATATTACTATTAATTTTATTTTGCATTTTCTCTTTGTAAACTTTATATCTGTTACTTACTAAATTTTTGCATAAGTACAACTCCTTACAAAATAATGCTGACCTAGCACTTGGAGATAACAGCAAAAGACTGTAGAACAGACAAAATTGAACAAAATAATGGATTCTAGGTAAACATAGCCTTAGAGCCCCTTTCTTCAAAGCTTGTTGCTCAAATGTGGCTAAACACTGACTCCTAGACACCATTCACTCCCTCCAACATGGGATCAGACCAGCAATCTGGGGCAGGTCTATCTTGGCCAGAGGGACATCAAAATCTAACTATAGGATGACTGAGCAGTGATGCTTTCAGAGAAAAACTTAATCAAAATGGGAAAATGTGAAAGTTGTCAGAATCAAAAATGGAGTCAGTTATGTTAAAAAAAAAAACCTAAAAAATAGTTGGAGAAAGCCATGAATGCTGGGTTCTCATGCACAATTGTATGATAACAAGAACTGTCACAAAAGACTCTGCAAAACTGACAACCTTGCAAATAGGCCATCGTAATCTTACACACACAAAAGCATTTCTGTGAGAGCATCTGCCCAGCAACTGCTTGTCCAACCTCGGACTGGTGTTACCCTTGTTATTGATTCTTATGTTTCCACCTAAAATGTCATAGTACACTATTTTAAGAGAGATATGTTCTTCTAAAATTTATCCAATATTCTATTTCCTTTTATAGCTGCTTTTTAAACTTTTTTTGCTTAAAAGTTTACACAAAAAGAATGTGTGTATGTGTGTGTAGTATATGAAATTCTTAGAATTTGCAACTATGTCATTTAAATTGTGAAGTTATTTAAATTTTGGTATTAGAGTGAAAAAATGTGTTGTTTTGATCCTCTGTGTAAGAAAACACTTATTTTATACTCAAATATAGAATCTAAATTTGTAACAGATATAACTATGCCTCTATTAGAAATTAAAAATGTGACCAAATACATTTATTTATTTATTTATTTATTTATTTATTTATTTTGAGACAGAGTCTCACTCTGTTGCCCCGGCTAGAGTGCTGTGGCGTCAGCCTCACTCACAGCAACCTCAAACTCTTGGGCTCAGGCGATCCTTCTGCCTCAGCCTCCCAAGTAGCTGGGACTACAGGCATGCGCCACCATGCCCGGCTAATTTTTTCTATATTTTAGTTGGCCAATTAATTTCTTTCTATTTTTAGTAGAGATGGGGTCTTGCTCTTGCTCAGGCTGGTTTCAAACTCCTGAGCTCAAATGATCCGCCCACCTCAGCCTCCCAGAGTGCTAGGATTATAGGCGTGAGCCACCGCGCCCGGCCAAAAATGTGACCAAATACATTTAATTCCAACAGTTCAAGTATGAGTTAATATGAGAAAACAAATAAATATTCATATTATGTCAGTAAAGAAAAGGAAGAAATTATGAGTATGTTATAGACACTGAAAAACATTTGATAAAATGCAGCACTTATACTTGATAAAATTTCCAAGAAAAATTGGACTAAATAGAAAATGTATGAACATTATAAAACATTTATTTAAAATCAATATCATATATCATATTGTTATTCAAGTATAAAGGTATTTCCCTCAATTCAAGAACAAGACAGTGGTACCTACTTCACAAGTCCACACAAATAAATAGAAACAGAACCATGCATATATGATCATTTAATATATGATAAAAAATAACTCAATCAGCCTGGAAGGGATGGGTTTTTTGATAAAGGGATTGATGTAATTGATTATTTGTAAGTATATATTAATGTGTGTTGTGTGTCTGGATATAAAGTTTCTTCCTAGTTCCATACATAAACATGAATTCCAAATAGATTTAATATGTAAATATTAAAAAATAAAGAATATATTCGTCAGAAGAAAATACATGAGTTTAAGATGTCCTTAGAGTGAGGAAGAAAAACTTGAGCAAACCCCCAAATCAAGGAGACATAAAAATGACTACATGTTTTTTAATAATCTATAAGACATAAATTATCTATACATAGTTCCAAACCTTAGATAGTGACAACATATTTTAAATATATATAACAGAAAAACTCTACCATCCATAGTTATATAGTGCTCCTATATATCAATAAGGAAATGTGACTAAGTCTAGAAAGGGAAATTTCAGAGAAAAAAATTTCAAATGACCAATAAAAATGATTCACCAGTAGTTATATAGGTGTATATTATGAGAAACAATTTTTTACTAAGGTTTGCAAAAATAAGAAAATAAAATGATGATTTCTAGTGTAGTGACAGATGGGAAAATGGTCCCTCTCCTACATGACTGCAGAGACTACAAATTGATGCAAATTATTTGGAGATTAACCGGGCAGTGTCCTCTAAAATGTACACACACTCTCAGCCCATAATCCAAAATTAAGAAGTTGTGAATGTGAAGTTCAAATGATATTGTAGAAATAAGTAGGCTTATCTATCAGAGGAATAGAAACTTATATCAAAAATTGAACCATGAGTACAAAGATAATGAAAACCACACAGGTCAATTTAACACTAACTGAAAAAGAAAAGCTGCTAATACTTTGTATATTTTGGCTCAAGAACCTATAGAATGGTTTTCACACCCTTGGTAGGGGAAAAATAGCATTAGCTTTATCACCAAGGAAAGAGTGTGCAGGAGCCAAGCCAAGGAACCTAGGACACTAAATTACAATGATGTTATAATCTAAGGAAAATATAAAAGTCTTAATTTGAAATGGAAGTGGGCAACAATGTGAAACCAAAAAAGACTAGATACTGGTTGGAAATCTGGATGGAATTAGAAGAAGCAACAACAAGAAGTATGACTACAATAACAAGAAAAAAAAGGTTTTAGTTTGATTTAAACTCTCATATGTGTGTTCAAGAACATCTAGATTATTACATACCAATCTCTTCTCTCCCCTAAATCTCATCACTGTTCAATGTAAATTAATTCATGATGTTAGATCCTCATTGCTTTGTTTATTCTAATCACAGGTATCATTGTTTTGACTTGTTTGAGATATTTTTTCTCTCTGTACAAACATAGAACAAAAGATGCAATATGTCCCAAAAGTCGCCGGCAAAGTCTTTGGACTTTGAGGTCCAAAGACTTTGAGGTAACTAGGGGCACGCGAAGTCATAAAGAAAAATATTTACACTTTATTGTGTAGAATTTACTTTAAAAGAATGGATTTTTGTTTATTTTTGCTTTCTTGTTTTGGATTTTTAGATTTTGAAAGATTAGTTAGGATATATGTTTAGATTGGGGGAAAATTTTCACATATTTTTACAATAAAACATGAGACATCAAATGCATTTTATGCCTTCAACCTGCTACTTCAAACCACACCCCCAGACATATTTAAAACAAACTGTACCTCCACATCTTTTTGCTTCTAGGAGTATTTTGGTGGAAAGGTATTCAAACAGCTTAGATGACTTCTCACAACATGAGAAGCATCGTAGGGCTTTAAATATATTGATTGTTACCTTCTCAATTAGAGAATTCTAAATTGGGCAATAGAGTCCATTTAACCTCTACATACTAATTATATTCATCTTTCTTGAGACATTACCAATTATTGTCAATGTTTATGCTCTCCTTTGATTCTTTCTTGACCAAACGTTAGTCGGACTCCTGAACCTTCTCATAAGCTCATTCCTGTACTTTCTTGAAAATTTTAGCAAAAACCCTGCTATGAGATTCTTGCAATGTAAGCAAGAATTCTCCACCTTCCATGTTTGATCACCCTTCATATCTAATCAGGTTTCTTGTGTCTCTGCTATCCCCCAGGTGATGTCTGATCACCCTGGCCTATCTTCAGCAAGAATCCTATTAGGTTGGTTTAGCCAGAATCCCCCTTACCTCTGATGTTTCACTTTAGTAATTATCCATCCACTGACCCCTACTCTGTTCCTTGGGTATAAATTCCCACTTACCCATGTTGTATTCAGAATTGAGCCCACTTCTATACTGAGGTACCTTTTCACATATTGCAATTTCCTGAATAAAATCTGTTTTTACAGCTTTAACTACTGTCCCTACTGTCCAGCTCTGATTTTTTCTTTGGCACCTTCAGGAACTCACATGACTGTTATCTTTCACTTGTATGGATTCTGAAGTCTCTACATCCCTCTATCCTATGCAATTTGCCTCTCCACTTCTCCTTTGCACAGGCCGTTTGTTTCATTTAGACTCATTTCTTCATGCACACTAATTAATTCCTGCTGCTGTAACTTCCTTGCTATGTTGATTTGTTTCTGAACTCTATTCTCCCTTCTTCCTTCTCCTATTGACCCAAAAAAATCTGACCTATTTTTTAAAGGTCCGATTAAAATCATCCACCTTCTTAAAACACCTTCATCAACCACTTCAGCTTACAAAATCATACCATACTTCAAAATAATAATATACACTAATTAGCACAAACTTATTCTTTAACTACTTATTTTCACTTGTATCATAATTCTTGCTTTGGCTAAATTTTCTAAGATAAAGACAATGGTTAAAATTTCTTTATAGTAGTTATCAGTCATTCCATGTTAACACTCAATTACACTTCAACATTCTCCATGTTGTGCTTACCAAAATCTTTATTACTGGACAGTTGATCTCCTAGCCCAATGTGCACTTTAAAAGCAACAATATTTATGGTGGGAATTTCACTCTGTTAGAGATGTTTTAATAATGTTTCTCTGGATTGATCATCACCTTCCATATTTCATACTGGTCAATAAAAATATGTTGCTTGAAAGAAAACAACTACACACTTCAAACAACAGATATTAACCATGTACAGGTGGCTGAATAGCTCAGGGGATGGCTGATTGGATTTGAGACTTTTCACCTCATGGTAATCAGTCTGGATTTGGCCCATGGTTGATAGGTCACCATGCAGCTGTTAAAAGGATACCAGGTGTGATAAGCTCTCATCACTTGCATGGTGGGCAGATGTTTACATCACAGTGAGCACCCTTATGGCCACTTTCAGGGGCAACAGAGGCCCTGGATCCTAGAAGATGAAGCTACATATCAAGAGTAATGTGGGCTGCTATGCATAATGGCTGCAGTGTTCTCAAATTACACCAGAAATGACATAGAGTGAGTGGTGGTGCCTCATTGTGACTTACTAAAATGTGATAAATGGCACATTTGGAAATAACTCAGTGAATTTTGGAATATTAAAACCAATTCCAATTTAAGCCATTATCTCTAAATGAACTGGTTTCTTTAGAAGACTAATTTTGTATTTACATGAGCCATTTTCTTACAAATATTTAAAATTTACAGTTTAATTTTCCTGATTATATTTGTTTTACTAATGAGATCTTCTGTTTCATGGAGTGTACTATGGTTTAAATATTTGTCCCTTCCAAAGCACATGTTAAAATTTAATTTCTAATGTGGCAGTATTGAGAGGTTGGGCTTTTATTTATTTATTTATTTCAGCATATTATGGGGGTACAAATATTACGGTTATGTATATTGCCCATGCCCCCCCTCCCCCCTCGAGGCAGAGCCTCAAGCATGACCATACCCCAAGCATTGCACATCTCACTCATTATGTTTGTATATACCCATCCCCTCCTCCCCCATCCCACCCGCCCAACACCCGACAAATGTTATTCCTATATGTCCACTTAAGTGTTGATCCGTTAATACCAATTTGCTGGTGAGTACATATGGTGCTTGTTTTTCCATTCTTGAGATACTTCACTTAGTAGAATGGGTTCCAGCTTTATCCAGGAATATACAAGAAGTGCTATGTCACCATTGTTTCTTAAAGCTGAATAGTACTTTTAAGAGGTGATTGGGTCACCAGGGCTCTGCCTTTGTGAACGGATTAATCCATTCATGGATTTATGGATGAATGGATCAATGGGTTATCACGGGAGTGGGAGTGGGGCTGGTGGCTTTGTAAAAAGAGAAAGAGAGACCTGAGCTAGCACATTCAGCCCCCACATCATGTGATGCCCTGCACCACCTCAGGACTCTGCTGAGAGTCCCCACCAGCAAGAAGGCTCTCACTAGATATGCCCCTTTGACCTTGACTTCCTGGCCTCCAGAATTATAAGAGGTAAATTTCTGTTCTTTATAAATTGCTTAGTTTCAGGTAATCTGTTATAAGCAACAGAAAATGGACTAAGGCAGAGTGTCACTTGGGAACCTTTCTTAAACTTAAAATCACAAAGTAGGCAGAGCCCAGATGGTAAACTCCTTCATTAACCACTAAGGCTTCTGGAGAAAGCCTCTTAACATTTAGTCTCTTGCCAATATAAGCCAATATAAATGTCCATTAAATTAATGTATGAATATATTTGGTTCCTTTTTTTAAAATAAAGGAATTAGACATGACGTCTAACATATCTTTCTGTTCTCAAATGCTATCGACAAATGCACAGAAGGAAAAAACTTGCTATAGTGTATAACCATGATTATGTACAATGATTTGAGGTGATTCTAAAATTAGTTTCTCAAAGAATAAAGATGGTAATGTTTTTTGTCTTCTGCCCTCCGAGCTCTTTTCTGTCACAGCCTCTTTATAGTCTTTTAATAGGCCTCTGAATTTCAAATACCTCAACCTAGGGCTCAAAAATGTACCTGCTTCCATTGTAATTCTCTTCTTAAGTAATAACATTTAAATGCAGGTGGGAACTACCCATAGAGTAAGTGATAGGCTGAGTTGGGCATGTTGGTAGCAGATTGGTGAACAGAGCAATTTGTGTTTAACAGGGTATTTCCAGTTGTCTAATGATTAACAACTATTGTCAAATATAAAGTCAAAAAGGCATTAAGTAACCATATTCTCTGTAGAGAGCTATTAAAGATCTGCTGATAATGCCCCTTATGCTTGTGAATAAGCTGTCTAATGAGTTTGATTGTCCTCAAGCATCAATCCATCTTCCCACCCCCACATCAGTATATACAATCTATATCCTTGTGGGTAGGGAGGAGAATCAAGAAAGTGTTGACTTTGTACATCCTCAATCTCAGGTGGAGTCATCAGATAATCAGTAAGAGATGAGGGAGACCAGGTATCTCACTTTGTGGCTGGATATTGGCTCAGGTGCAGAAAGTTTCAGATTCTTCAAGGTTCTAATGCCAAAATAGTTCATAGTAAGAGAATCATTGTGTAGACCTGAAGTGTGTCTCCTTGAGTTGGGTTCACTTTCGCATAGAGCCTTATGTATGCTTCCATCCTAGAGTGTACTGAGGAAGCTCATTGAAAAAGGCAACATTCATTAAGCAACAAGGAACCAAGGTGCCATGTGTCTGGAAAGAAGATACCAGCAACTCTCCAAGACTCCTGGTGCCCTTGAAGAGCACAGAGAAGAATCTCAGCAGTTCAGTGACTCCACTATCAGAAAATATACTCAATAGAGACACATGAAACCAGGGATTTCTACACACTACCAAAATGTAGCCCAGTATAAGAGGCCTATTTTCTCATAGGAACTAGAACTAGTAGATGGGAAGTACAAACAAATTACTTCTCCTACCAATAAGACTTAGGCTACAGACAAGTTCCTTCTGGGAGGAGAAGAGATGACAATAAACTTTTAAATAGTTCTGACTTGGCCATTATAATAACTGAGAATGACCAGACAGCCACAGGATCTATCCAAAATATCATTATGGATCCAGGAAAGAGAGAATCAGAAGAGCTTGTTTAAAGGCAGTAGTTACTGGAAAAATAAAACCATTTTATATTTGTAGTTAGCTGGATTCCAATTGTTCGATAAACCAGGTGTATGTGTATGGAGTAAGGAGGGAGTGGTATGGGGTGGAAGACTAACAATGGGGGAAAAAAGAACAAAAGGATGATGCCTGTAATCCTACCACTCTGGGAGGCCTAGGCAGGAGGATCACTTGAGCCCAGGAGTTTGAGACCACCCTGAGCAAGAGCAAGATCCTGTCTCTACTAAGAATATAAAAAATTAGCCAGACGTGGTGGTGGGGGCCTGTAGTCCCAGCTACTCTGGAGGTGAGGCAGGAGAATCGCTTGAGCCCAGGAGTTTGAGGTTGCTGTCAGCTAGGCTGACCCCACGGCACTCTAGCCCAGGTGACAGAATGAGACTCCATCTCAAAAAAAAAAAAAGCACAAAAGGAAAAATCTCAGAACTATGGACCAGCAGTATTGGCATAACCTGAGAAGTTCTTAGAAATGCAGAACCTTTGCTTTTTCTACACAACTACAACATAGCTTTTCAAAATTTAGCATATATAGACCCATGCAGAAAGTTTGATAACACAGATTCCTGGGCCCACCTCAGAACTTCCGAATCAGCAGGTCTAGTGTGGACCCAGAATTCTATTTTCTAACAAACTCCGAGGTAATGTTGCTGCTACTCATCTATAGACCACATTTAAGTTAGTAAGGCAGCAAGAAGCTAAAAACCAGTAGTTAAGTGCTTGTTTGAGTTTCTCAAGAATTAAAAATTATCTGAACAAAAGGGAGTTAGAGAGGTATTTCTTTTTACCTACCTTCAACCATTATATCCACTTTACCATATGGCAGAGAGCTGATTTACTCCCTTATTTTATAGAAATAAATAAAATATTTATTTATCAATAATTAGAAATAATTAACTTGATGAAGGATATCTAGCCAAATGTGAAAACAAACAAAATACAAAGAAATTCAAATAGATAACAAAGGGCATATCCACTCTTAATTTCTTTCATTCTTCTATTCTCCTGGTAGTCTTTTTGTGTGTGTGTTATGTGATTTCTTGTCACAAGCTCCTATTATTTTACTGCCTTAATAAGTCTCTGAGTGTATTTTCTTAACACCTCTCTTTTCTCTTTCATGGGATCTGAAGAAAAAAACAATGTAACTGAACAATATCTAATAGAACTGAAAAAAACTATATAAAATCAGCCATATAGTTTGTGAAAATCCCAGTTCTATTTATTTTATAAAAATGTAAAACTTGCAAACTTTTTTCATAAGGCAAGAGAAGAAAAACACATGACACATAATCATACTATGCCTATGTTATGAAAATCTAGCACCCACAAAAACAGTAACTGCTGTTTCCTTTTTGTGTCAGGAAATGTTCAAAGAGACCCTTTGATGAAAAGTTTGGTGAGGTATCTGAGATGAAAGATAAGATAAAAAATTTTGCTTAGCCTACCCTCACCCCAACAGTCTTATCTGAGATTCTCCCTGGAGATCAGCTAATGCTTCCTCTGTTCTCGGCATGGAAGAGACAGGAGAAGCTGAAGGCTGGCAAAGCATAATAAAAGTTAGTCTCAGCAGCTCCTTTTCCCCATAGCAGTCATTACCATCAACAATAGCTGACAGTTTCACCACTCTACAGTTTGAATGCTTTGAAATTGAGTTCACAGTTAACATCCTGATAGACTACATAAACCAATAATTAGATGATGACTCCAAATGGCGCATGCCTTCTTCCTATTGGGTGGAAATCAGAAGAACATAACCAAGGGGGAAAGACCAGTCCCCAACTTTTATTTTCCATACAGGGCTAACTGACTGCCTGGAGGATGTAGGGACATTCCTGCTTTTCTTCAAAGGTTAAAAATTAAGACCTATTTCTCTTAGAGTGAATATTTGTATTTCCCTACGACACTGTTCCTGTGCTTATGACTAGTGGGTATTCCATAAATGGTTGCTGATTCTACGTGATGTCTCTCCTTTTTTTGCCTCCTTCATTTACAAAAATTATTTATCCCCAGATAAGATGAGGTCAGGCAGGTCTCCAATTATGGCAATTTCTACCCATTTAGGTACCAAACTAAATACTAAGCTAAAACCCAAGATTCAGGCCTCCCAGATTAAAGCTTCTACCAGATGCTCAACAATGAGTAGTTGAAAAATTAAAGTATCCATATGAAATCATTATAGCTATTTTTACAGCATGGGAGGACAACATTTTTTGTGTGTGTCTTACTAAACCAAAGCTGCTATACTAGCACAACCTTCATATGTGCCTCATTATATGTGATTAGCTTTCAAATGAAGGCTATATATCTTTAATAATAGGCTTGCATTTCCACTCTCCCATTTTATTTTAACTACAATCTTACTTAAAAGTCCTATGAGTGGTAAAGCAATTTTATTTTCTACGAGATGCATATTCCTATTTTGCCACCCAGAGCCCTGGTGCTTTTAAGGGAGGGCATACATTGACTTGACTCTCTTGATGTCATAAAAAATTAAAGAAAGCACCCCTTTGAGGCATGCATACAGTTTTGGGAGAAATACCATAACTTACTGCTTCTACCACTTTCATTTTGGCTAAAACCGTTATCATCTTTCTAGTAGTTGGTTTTTCTTAATCTGTTTTACATTGCTGTGAAGAATGTTTGAGGCTGGATAATTTATAAAGGAAAGGTTTATTTGGCTCACAGTTTTGCAGGCTGTGCAAGAAGCATGATGTCAGCATCTGCTTCTGGTGAGTGCCTTCAAAAGCTTCCATTCATGGTGGAAGGCTAAGGGAAGCCAGCATATCATATAGGAGAGAGGTAGAGAGTTGGGGGGTGGGTGGAGGAGGTGCCAGTCTCTTTTTAACAATCAGATCTGCTAGAAACCAGCAGAGTTAGAACTCACTCATTACCCCAAGGCAGCACCAAGCCATTCATGACAGATCCACCCCCATGACTCAGACACCTCCGATTAGGCCCCATCTCCAACACTGGGGGTCAAATTTCAACACGATATTTAGAAGGATAAATATTCAAACTATGTCACTGCTGTGCTGACTTCATAAAGAAAAAACTCTTTTTATTTCATTGTGCTTATATATAGTCTATTCTTGACACAGCAGCCAGAATAACCTAATAAAAATACAAATCAGATCATATCACTCTCATGCTTTTAATGCTCTATGTCTTTATATTACTTTTATTAGGATCCAACACAATCTAGTCTTTCCTACTTCTATAGTCCCTACCGCTAACTTCTTTATTTATTCTGCCTCAATCTCACTGACATTCATTTTATTTTTGGAGCATGCCAATTTCAATCTATTCTCAAAGCCTTTGTTCTCATTATTTCTAATGCCTGGAAATGCTCCCCCCACCCCACCACACCTCTCCCTTGCCACTCAGGCAGACCTCTGTTTAAATAGCACCTCCCCAGAGAGGTCTTCTTTGACTACTATCATTAAAGTAGCACCTGTCTTTCTATAGGTCCTTACTCTGCTTCACTCCTTTTCATAGTGCATATCTGATAGAATACATATTTATTGGCTTAATTCATTTTTTCTCTGTCTCTCTCACTATCGTGCATAGTATATATCTTAGATTTTCTCAGTTAATCCATAGCACCTGGGTCAGTAAATGGCATAAAGTAGGCACACAGTAAGTGTTGAGTGAATGAATGGGAGTAGGTAAGAAAGCATATGTATGTTCAGCAATGCCTGAGGAGTATTTTCCAGGCACAAGAACCAAAAAAAGATCATAAATTTATTGATGGCATTGCTCTTTATTTTCACTTTATTTTTACTTGCAGACTAACTCATTACACTCTATTAAGCTGATCTCCCAAACTCATCTTGAGAAATAGTATTCAGTCACTAATTTTGTTACTTTCTAAAGCACACTCACAGCCCAAATGCCTAAATAGACATTTGAGAGAAGTCCCCTGTCATATTAGATGTCAGGAATGTTACATGTGTGAAAAGAATGGGGTGATATAATCCCTAGCTATACATCTGATATAGTCCAACTAACCAAAATAATAGTAACTAAAAAAAAACCTCTTCCCCTTCCATCCCTTCCAGTAATGATGGAATAGCTTATATAGGTTGTATCATACTAAACTTCCTACTAAAGACAAATATAGGCTCAAGACAATATGTGTAAAACCACAGTTAAAAGGAACTGAGGAGCAATGAAAAATAGGCAAATATAGGTAAAATTGGAGCATCGATGGCCCTCAAACAAGGAAACCACACTTGGTGAGATCGTCTAAGAAAAACTCCCCAGTCACAAGGCGTGAAGGGAATAGAGATCAAGAAGAGAGGTTTGGTTCTCCTGGATTGCTCAGTCAGATGTTGGAGTTTAGGACTGCCTCGGCCCTAAAACATTTGAAAAAAAAAATTCCTGGAAAAGAGGAATTTATAAAGTATGAGTACCAATGCTCCCATAAGCTTGCACATAAATTTGTGGCTGACATCTGAATTTTTCACACACAGGATGAGACTCTCTACAGTCCAGGAGAAACAACAGCTCTAAAGGAAGAAGGATCTGAGCAGAGATTTCCGATCCTGATTTCTGCTGGCTGCTGAAGAGATAGAATTTGGCGTTCAATCAGGCCAAATTCGAGGGCCTTGGTAACCATCTCAGGCTTTGTAATGAGTTCTCAGGCTACTAAAACTAAACTACACAATTTAGGCAGAGACAACACAATCCAGTCTCTTCAGCACATCATTTAATAACAGTCATTATAAAATAAATCATTGCTAGATATCAAAATGCAAGGCAAATGTAATAACCAATAGCATAGCAGAAAGTAGTCAATAGAAGCAGAGAGAGATATGACTCAGATTTTGGAAGTAGCAGGCAAGAACCTTAACAACGATATTATCTCTGTTCCTGACTATGGTGAAATAATTGGGAGTGCTCTTGCCCTATTGCTGTAAACATTTAAAAAACTAGACATACTATTTAGACGACTGTTTTCAGACTGAACAACAATCATTGTAGCACTGTGATATCCCTGAGAGGAAGGGAAAAATGAGGTGAGATCTATCTGTAATTATCCTAGCTTCCTGCCTGAAAACACACTAAGTTTAGGAGTAAAAGATCAGAGTTCAGGGAGGATAAGATGGTTGTAATTTCAGAGTAATGAAGGTGAGGGAGCAAAATGGAGAAAGAGGACCAGAAAACTGGTCAATATTCCCTTCAGGTTATGATGAATTCTGTGCCATGCATGCATAGGATAAAATTCGATGAGGCCAAAAGAAGAATGACCATGAAGCAATAAGCTAAACAACTTCCAGAGCTCACACAAGGATATAAGAAACTGAGTTCCAACCCATCAAAGTGATCTTCCTTGTTTAATATCAAGGACATTAAGTAGAATTCTCAGAAAAATCCTACCTTAGTAGTAGGACTAAACTAGCTTTGCATTAAAAGCTTTTCCAAGCCCATCATAACTAAATTAAAAAGAAAACTTAAAAGACTTAAGCTGATTGTTAAAAAATTTGATCACTAAATAATTTAATAATACAATAATTTAATGCTAGAACAAAGTCTAGTATTTTCTAAAAGATATAATTCATCACTCAACAAAGTAATATTTACAATATACAATGTCAAGTCAAAAATTCCTAGTAATGACAAGAAAATGTGCCCTATAATTAAAAAATAAATCAGTCAATAAAAATAGATGCAGACATGACAGAAATATAAAATTAACAGAGAAAATCTTTTAAAAAGAGCTACTAAAATATGTTCCAGGACCAAAGAATGAGAGAAATGAAAACTTCAATAGAAAGCACTAAAAATATGAAAAATATGATATCTAAAATACAAAATTAATTGGAATAATAGAAATTATCAAAGAAAATGTCATTAAACTTAAAGACATATTAATAGAAATTCTAAAAACTGAAACACATAGTGAAAAAAAGACTAACAAAATGTGATCAGAGCCATAATACTTAAGTAGCAATATCAAAAGTTTCAGAATCCCAGAGAGAAGAAAGGATGAAAAACAATATTAGAAAAAAATACAAAAAATTGAAATTTGCTGAAAAGATTAAACCCACTAATTCAAAACTCTCAATAAACCCCAACTAGACCAAACACAAAGAAACCACATAAAGGAAGGTTGTTATCAAATTTCTAAAAATCAATAATAAAGAGAAAACTTTAAAAGCACCCTGAAAAAGGACACATTATATAGAAAACTTTCAAGTGAGAATTCTATGTCCAGAAAAAATAAATCTTAAGAAATGAAGAAAAAATAAGACTCTTTCAGATAAACAAAATCTACGAGAATTCATGCCAAGCTGCCTTACACTTCATCAAATGATTAACAACAAAAAAAAGTTTCTAAGACTTAAGGAAAACTATGTCAGATGAAAATATCGATTTATATGAGGGAATGAAGAGCACCAGAAAAGGAAAATATACGTAAAATATAAAATAGTTTTCCATTTAAGATCTGTTTACCTGGAGCAGAAGCTGCTGAAACCGCAAGTGGGAAAAATTTTAAATAGTAATTTTGATGAATTGCTGGAAGCTCAGTGTAGATTGTTTCAAGAGTGAAAAACTGCTGTTGGTTGCAGGCTTAGGAAGAGCTCACACTTTTGCAGACTTTCTCTCTAGGACCCTTAACTGGGTCTCACAGTGAGGATCTGGAAAGATCCCCACATGGCCCTGGTAGGGGAAGGAAACAGTAAACATTATGGAGCCTGGCAACAGTAACACAAAGAATAGGAAAGTGAAATGGTAAATATCTAACAACTTCAACCCCTGTTTGTCAGTGGTTGATAAGTACAAACCAGTAGAAAATCATCAAGGATATAGATAACCTAAACAGCAGTGTCTATCAACATGATCTAACTTAACTGACATTTATAGAATTCTCCAGCTAGCAATATCAATAAAGAAAAATACAGTCACTCATAAATTACCAATATGGAAATGAAAGAGGTATATTAAGTGCATTACAGATCACATAAACATTAAAGAGAAAAATAAGTAAACATTAAAAAACTTTATGCCAATAGATTCAACAACTTAAATGAAATAAACAACATCTATGAGCAATGCAATTTACCAAAAAAACCCAAAAAACCAGAAACTGTGATTTGTTCTATTGATGGGGAAAACCGTCTGGCGCTGGGAGGAGGCTGCTCGCTGCCTCCCCGCCACTCCGCATACTCGCTGGCCGGTGCGGAGCCGGCTGGAGGCAGCGTTGGGCGGGTGTGTGGGTGGGTGCTGCTGGGGCCGGGCCTCCTCCAGTTTGGACCCCAATGTGGCCGCCTGCTCCCGTCCTCAGGCCACACTGCTCACATGATCCTGATTGGGTACTTTTTGAATCCCACTGTTCCTGATTGGATGTTAAAGCTTGTTCCTGATTGGATGTTATAGCTTGTTGACGATTGAATGTTAATGCTTGTTGCTGATTGGATGTTGAAGCTTGTTGCTGATTGGACGCTTTTTGAATCCTACCAAAGGTATAAAAGCAGAAGGAGACCAGGGAAGGGAGGTCAGAAGATCAGAAGTCAGTGGAGCATGCTGACGGAATAAAGGCTGTTCTCTACTCTCCACATGCTGCTTGGTTATTTCCCTGGTCAAGAGCTGTTGCAAGAGCTGTTAACACTTGCCGGAACACTGTATCAATTTTGTAAAATTAAATGCACACATACAACTTTTTAAAAATAAAATTCCAGTCTAGTGCAAATATTTACATTGGTATATTCCATTCAATATTTAAGAAAAAAATAATATCAAACTAATGTAAACTGTGAAAACATAGGAGAACACTATTCCCAATATGCTTTATGAAGCCACATAACTCTATTACCAAAACCTGGCAAAGAATATCACAAGAAAGAAAACCATAGACCAACATTCTTCATGAATATAAACCAAAATATCCTCAACAAAATATTAAAATATTGCATCTTAAAATGATATACCAGGTTCAAGTATGGTTTAGCACAAGAATGTAAAGTTAATTCAACATTTAAAAATTGCATTATTTGAATTTATGCAATTAATATTAATAGAATAAAGAAGATTAAGTATATGGTAATGTTAATATATACAGAAAAAGAATTGACAAAGAATCAAATCATTTAATCATCTTAAAACTGTTAGCAAGAGAACTTAACCTGTTAAAGGCATTTTTAAAAAATTAATATATACAATGTACATTACTCAAGTGATGGATGCCCTAAAAGCTCTGACTTCACCACTATGCAATCTATGCATGTAACAAAATTGCACTTGTACCCCATAAATTTATACAGATTAAAAAATTACTTAAGGTTATGTGCATAAGGTATACACGAAACATAAATGAATTTTGTGTTTAGACTGAGTCCATCCTCAACATTAAGTATATGCAAATATTCCAAAATCTGAAGGAAAAATAATCCAAAATCTGAAACACTTCTTGTCCCAAGCATTTTAGATAAGCGATAGTCTACCTGTACTCAAGAATAAAATAAAAGGAACTATGGGTACACAAACGACATGGAGGGATCTTTAACAGAAACAAAATACTATGCTGAAGTGTTAGAAGCCATATAGATAACATCACATTCTGGATGATTTCATTTGCATGAGTTCCTAGAAGCAGCAATCTAATGCATTATTATAGAAATCAAAGAAGTGTTTGTCTCAGGGTAGAAGAAAGGCAGGGAGAGGCAATGATTGAAAAGATACACAAAGGAGCTTCCTGGGGTTATGAAGATGTCCTGCATCTTGTCTAGTATACTGGTTATATAAGGTACTTACATTTGTTAAAACTCATCATACTGTATAGTTAAAATCATCACGTTTTATTACATGGAAATTAAAATGAAATAAACTGTCCATTTCCCACCCAGATGCTTCAAGTTTTCAAGTGAAAATACATTTCAATGGTGTTTGAAGACAGAAGGAAAAACTCATTTATAAAATTTCCAAAGCATTCTACACTTACTTTTTTATTGCCCAAGCAGATCATAAAGGAATGTGATTATGGCACAAAAGGACCAAATAAAGGGACCAGAGATACTGCAGAGGTACTCAAAAAATTTATTTTATATGTACTTTTATGTGCCTATTAATTTTAAACTTTTCTTGAGGTATTTGAGCACTGTAAAGGAAGGGTACTATACCTCTTAGCCAGCTGCCTGAGCAGAATGCCCGGGGTGACATGTGCCTACAATCTGAGCTTTTCTGGCTCTGAGGCTGCAAACAGCTCACTTAGCAAAAGGCCTCTCTGCACCCCTAGCCTGCTTTTAAGTGCTACTGAAATGTCCTCCAAAGTATAGGTAGGTGCTTGTGAATGGTCAAGAAACTTATTTTCGGCCGGGCGCGGTGGCTCACGCCTGTAATCCTAGCTCTCCGGGAGGCCGAGGTG
>VBSM01003200.1:9071706-9091059 GCA_008086735.1 Cheirogaleus medius
AAAAAAAAAAAAAAAGAAACTTATTTTCCACTCTGACTATAAACTCTTACTTTCTACCCTTCCCATGTAGAATTTTTATCAATAAACCAAATTTTATATAATTATGGTTTCTTATTTTTATAATCTTGCTCTGTTTTCTTGGGTTACCAGTTTCTCTACCTTGCCTGACTTCCATATTAAGATAATTTAATGATGTAATCAATGGCATTGTACAAATTATTATTTTCTCAGTATTCTACCTGAGAACAATGGTAAACCTCACACTCATAGTATATATTTTTCTGTTCCCAAACTCACAAGCTTAACTGATCCTCTTCCAGTTTAGATTTTTACATGTCATTTTTTCTACCTTTTACCTGCATACTCCTTACTGAAAAGATGAACTATTTTATTCTTTTTTTTTACTTTTTATTTGTACATATTTCTTCAAGTACTTACTTATTGCTTTAACTTCAGTAGCTATAGATAAACCAATAACCTTATTTTTCAGTTTATTTATATCAAGATACATTGACATCAGTTTTCTCATTTATTTTGCTTTTGGGGAAAAAAAAGCAGAAAGGAAATTCATGAGAAAACCCATATTAAGTTAAGCACTTTTTTGTTCTTTTTTTAAAAAAAATGATTCCCACCAATCTCATTTTTCACAGATCTAGAAAAAATAATTCTGTGTTTCATATAGAACCAGAGAAGACCCTGTATAGCAAAAGCAATCTTAAGCAAAAAGAACAAACTGGGAGGCATCAATTTACTGGACTTCAAGCTCTACTACAAAGCTATAGTACTAAAACAGCATGGGACTGGCAAAGAACAGAGACATAGCCCAATGGAACAAAACTGAGAATCCAGATATAAAACCATCCTCATATAGCCATCTAATCTTTGACAAAACAGGCAAAAACAAACACTGGGGCAAATAATCCTTGTTCGATAAATGGTACTGGGAAAATTGGATAGCCACATGTAGAAGACTGAAATAAGATCCACACCTTTCAACTCTCACAAAGATCAACTCACGGTGGATTACAAACTTAAAGGTAAGGCATGAAACTATAACAATTCTAGAAGAAAATGTCCGAAAAACTCTTACAGACATTGGCCAAGGCAAAGAATTTTTGAAGAAGATGTCAAAGGCAATCACAGCAACAACAAAAATAAATAAATGAGACCTGATCAAATGAAAAAGCTTCTGCAAAGCCAAGGAAATTATCACGAGAGCAAGCAGACAAACTACAACATGGAAGAAAATATTCACATGTTAAACATCCACTAAAGGGATGATAACAAGAATCTATGTAGAATTTCAGCAAGGAATTCTACATACTCAGGAATTTCAAAGAATTCTACATACTCAGGAATTTCAGCAAGAAAAAAATCAAATAACCCTATCAAAAAGTGGGCAAAGGACATGAACAGAAACTTTTCAAAAGAAGATAGACTAATGGCCAACAAATATATGAAAAAATGCTCAACATCGCTAATCATCAGGGAAATGCAAATCAAAACCATAATGAGATATCATTTATCTCCAGTGAAAATGGCCTTTATCAAAAAGTCCCCCAAAATAAATGTTGCTGTGGATATGGACACACACACACTGCTGGTGGGACTGCAAACTAGTATAGCCTGTGTGGAAAGTAATATGTAGATACCTCAAAGAGCTACAAGTAGAACTACCATTTGATCCAGCAATCACATTACTGGGCATCTACCCAAAAGAACAAAAGACATTCTATAAAAAAGACAGCTTCACTAGAATGTTTATAGTAGTACAATTCACAATTTCAAAGATGTAGAAACAGCCCAAGTGCCCATCAATACATAAGTGGATTAACAAAATGTGGTATATGTATACCATGGAGTACTATTCAGCTTTAAGAAACAATGGTGCTATAGCACCTCTTGTTTATCCCAGATAGAGCTGGAACCCATTCTACTAAGTGAAGTATCACAAGAATGGATAAACAAGCACCACATGTACTCACCATCAAATTGGTATTAACTGATCAACACTTAGGTGCACATAATGTTCACTATTTTCACTATTAAACTATTATATTAACTGATCAACACTTAAGTGCACATATAGTAATAACATTCATTGGGTATCAGGCAGATGTGAGAGGGTAGGAGGCGATAGTTATATACATACCTAATGGGTGTGGTGTGCACCATCTGGGGGATGGACACGCTTGAAGCTCTGACTCAGGTAGGGCAAAGGTAATATACGTAACCTAAACATTCGTACCCCTGTAATATGCTGAAATAAAAAAAAATTTAAATTAAATAAAATAAAAAATGGTTCGCATTGCAAAAAGAATATATTAATATGTCTCAGTAAGCCTTTCTTAACCAATTCAAATACATCTTTCTAATTATTTTTCTTGCTGTCTTCTATTGTGTAGATAATCCAGAATGGGATATTTGCAGATCCCCAACATTAAAGAATTTTACTACTCTGAGAGTTCCTCTCAGTTGTTACCTGGTAAGTGTGGGTATTGTTTTAAATATCTCAGAAAGTAATTTGGCAAGTTTGAAGAGACTACAATGTGTTCGTTCTTTTTGGCCCAGAATTCTCCTTATTTGGAATCTAGTAAGAAAAAATAATCCTAATTATAGTAGGAGGAGAGAAGAATGTTTAGGCCAAACAAATAAACAAACAAAAGATTTGTATATTAATTAATTTTTCATTGGAAATTTATAATAAAATAATACACAAAACTGGGAAAATCAATATAAACCTTAAAGGTTTATTGCTATGCAATTTAGGTAGGCTTTAGATTCAATAATACTTTATTTCCAACATTTCAATTTTCTTCCCTAAAAAGAACATCAGGTGGAGTCATTCTGCCTTTCCCTTTAATTTAGAACTTTGAGCAGACCATGAGATTCTTTAAACTGATACTTACCACTATCTTATTTACCATTTTTCTACACTTAAAATTATACTCTCTTGTGTACTCTCTCTTTCACACATAATAAAACATTAGATGTTAATTACTTTTAAACATCAAAGGGCTTAAAAGAATTTTTTCAGGAAAGAATTTTCCTTCCTCTCTGTCCTACTTCATCCCACTCTTCAGATACAACCACGCTCAATTCTTTTAGTATCAATATTTTTTCATATATTTACATCCATATCTCTAAATTATAAATGCATACTGCTAGGAGATTGTCAAAACAGAATTGTGATATATTTGTTTGAGAAATGCTAACACAGAAGATAGTGTTTCTTGTTTGTAGCTTTCTAGTGAAAATTTAAGAAAATGGCTTTGCAAGTCAGGAGGTAAGCAGGATGATGCTCCCAGATGGAGGCATGACTTCTGGTCACTAGGACATAGTCCATGATCTTACCCTGGACAAATGAAAAGTTCACCAAGAGGCACAAGGACACTTTTATCTCTTTCTGGAAGTAAACTGTTCATTAATATTCAAGAAAGTCACTAATAAAGAAAAAAAAACAACTGAGATTGAAATCTCGTGTGATTAGGTGGTGTTATAAACAGGGAGGTTTCATTGCAGAACAATTAGATGGCCTGGTGCATTTTGCTTTTAATCAGCAGCTTCTAACTGCTTTTAGAGAAGGACCTTCCATCCTTTTTTGTTATATTTATTAACCTGGCTGTTGGTTTTCTGGAGTTGCATGGGGAAAAAGTGCTAAAGGGTTTTACTAATCAGAGGCAGAGTTTTATTCAGGGCTCCAGTTCCCAACAGGAGTTCTTTCTATCCTTCTCTACTGTCTGGTATCCCAAACCAGAAGTTTCTCTGATTCAGTTTTTTAGAGGAAAATAAAATCAAGTCTAAAGGGATAGGAAATGAAGACTTGGAGTCCAACCACTCCTTTATATAATGTTCAAACTGTTTCTTAGTTTTCAGTCCCTGTCTCATTCCTGCCTTCTAGTACCAGCAATTCCTGAATCTTTAATACCTAATTCTTAAATGGATCTCAAAGAAGAAATCAATTATCTTACTGGTAATTCCCCTGTAAATACCTGGGTTGGATTTTCTGCTAAGTCATTCACCTCCCTCCCATTTGCTCTCTGCACTAAGTTACAAATGCCACCCTGTGTTCATGAAAGGTGAATTTTATTTTTGTGTGTGTGTAATGTGATGTGTAGGGGTATGGTTTGGGAGAGGTGAGGTGTGGCACAGCCTTTACACTGCCATCTTGGATCCAGATGTAGGTACAGTCGTATTTAGATTTGCTGACTCTGAGATTCCTGAATAGATGTAGTAGACATAATGCCTCAGTGTACTGGGCACCTGGGTATCAGAAGCTCTGAAATGTATCCACTATTTTCATGGCCCACAGACTGTCACGAGAGCACCGGATGATAAACCCAAAGACAATTAAAACTTTCTTTTCTTCTGTCTTTTTGTTCTTCCTTTTATTTCATTATATTGCTCTTTTGTCTTTTTTAACAGTCTTTGCAGGATGTGGATTTTTATAATGGGGTGAATTTGCATTGAGAAAGATGAAGGAAATAAAGTGTTTACTGAAACTCAAATGACATATTATTAGGGAAAGTGTTTTACTCCATTTAGCTGGATTTTAGAAATCATATTGTCTGTAGGCATTAGGAATTTAATAAAATTTCCTTAGGTTCTTCAAGACTGACTGGTCTCTATCTTCTTCTCTTTATTACTCTGTAACCCTGCAGGGAGACCTTAACCACTAATGGGGGAGAGAATCCAAGGAATATTAACGATGCATTCATGAGAAATCATGTTTATTAAGGCTATGGAGAAATGTGGAAAGATGCTTTTAAAAGAATGCTTTTAGAGAAATCAGGATAAAATACACTAAGTAAAATATTATTTTATTTTTCTCTTATTTATATGTAAAAAGACTCAAAGAGAATATACCAGTATGCTAAGCAGTAATATATTTGGTGACTTCAAATATTTTTTTCTTCTTCCTATTTTTATACATTTTGGAAATAATATTTAATTAATATCTATAGCTTTTAGCATACACATGATTTTTACTGACTCAAATTCTATTTCCTCTCTGTTTTTTCCCTTAATATCTTCAGTTGAAATGATGTTTTGCTCCTTTTAAAATCTACGAAAGGTGTTTTGGTACAGCTTTTATGTTACCTATTACATACTGCCCTGTATTTTAATTAACTGCCTGGATTTTACATTTTTATTTTTTTTCCACTTACAATCTAGCATTTAGTAGCATTCCTTACAGTGCAAAACACAGTGTTTGGCATACAGTGGTCGTTCTACATGTATATAGATGAGTAAGTGAGCTGACTTTTCTAGACTCTGCGGTCATTCTGGTAAGTTGCTGTATAGTCTATGAGCAAGTTGCCTAATGTGGATTTTCCTTCCAAAACATCCTGCTGTGAAAGCTTCCCATTATAAAATGTACCATATTTATTACACCATGGAGGTAGGGATTTTTTTCTCACTTGTTTTTATAAAAGGTTTATCCTTTTATATCCAGGTCTGTTGCCATAGTAGCAGCTCTAAGATAGACCTGAACAAATCATACGAATTCTTGCACACATGGACTTGTATCATAACTGCAGTGGTGGTAGCTTGCTTAGGGCACTGAATGAGTGTTTTCAGCCATTCATGAACTGTCTCCTTTCTTCAAGCCTACATGCCTCACTGCCTTAATGAAGTTGCTTGTCTGTCAAAGTGGGAGTATAGGAGTATAAAGTTAGATGCATGCAGTGTCTACTAAATTTCTGAGTGCATTCATTTTGACATTTTTAGGCACCATAATAATTATATTAATAGTTTTTGATTTTTTATTAACTATACAAGTTCTTTCCCTTTATCTAGACCCTGCTGTTTCCACATTTCCTAAGAGGAAATGATCATGTAGTAGCATAACTCAGAGTCTTCTGTTCTGATCCGACCTCTATTGACTCCAAAAAAGAACTGTACTCTTCATAATCAGATATATAGCCATCGTCTTGCTTCAGATTTTCTGAGAAAGCAGTGCTGCAGTCTTCCTAATATGTTATCTCTGTGATATTTTTCTAATGTTTTTCTCTTTGTATTTTTCTTCTCTCTCACTCAGCCTATTGAAAATGAGATTTTAAGAGTTAAGAGTCAAGGATCATAGAATGTTCTGTGATAGAAAGGACCTGAGAGAATATCTACTGCAACATTTTCATTTTATTTGCATGGAAATTGTGGCTTAGAGAGGGAAAGTCAAATATCAAAGGCTATACAATGAGTTAAAGGCATATTGTGTTATAACTAGCATGTTCTGATTTCTAATCCAGGGTTTATTCTATTCACTCCTTAATGTTTGACATCAGTTAAGCAAAGAAATTGAATCTGCTTTAAATTTAAAAGAAACAAACAAACAAACAAACATAGAATCCTTTATGTATTAAAGAGATCTGGGAGTTTGTCAAGAGAAATGTAGGAATGGTAGGTAGGGATAAGGAGGAAGGGAGAGGAACAGATGCTTTGAAGGAGAGGAATAGGTGGTTTGTCTGTGATAGGAACTGACCAACCAAAAAGAGGTAGAGAAACCACAAACTGGAGATATGGTCAGGGCCACAGGTGGGGTGAACTGGAACAAACTGGTTCATGCCCACTGGGAGATTTTAAGTGTCTTTAACTGATCCAGAGTTCATTACCATCTAATTACCATTGCAGATCCCATCCCGCCCCTATAGGCAATCAAGGGGAATTCTGGGAATTCCACATGCACACAAATTATTTAGTTATATAACCCCAAGATGTCAATCACCTAAGGGCAGGAAATGGAAACTCCATGTATAGGGAGGAGAGACAGTCCAGTTATGATATAAATGCAAATGTGTGCTAAAAACTCAGGGTCATCTCCACTGATGGAGATAGACACATTTCCTCTCTGGAACGTACTGTGCTTAGCAAATCTTGGTTCTTGGCTTTGCTTGTATCTGTCTTGCCTGCTCATTTGTTCCATAGACTCACTCTCCGAAATCATTCTTCGGAATACATGAACCTGACGTTACACTCGAACCTGACATGGTGTCTTGGGATTGGGGTGAATTATATCAAATTCCTTACAATTTCCCAAGATACCATATTATTTCACATCTTTTTACCATTTTTTGAGATATCTGTCTTCCTTTGTATTCCTAGTAGCTGTTCCTTATTATTTAAGCATCAACTCAAAGTCCAACATCTCTTTTTCAGAGACTTTTATTGACCCCTACCTACATCTGGTTTCCTTTTTCTGTAAACTTCTTTATTATAGTACTTACATAATCATGACACTGTATTCATTAATGCTTTCATACATTTATTTTTGTCCAATATTTATTGAGAACCTACAATGTACTCCCCACAGTTATAGGTACTATGGACACCATGATGAATAAATATATAGAGATATAGATATATATTGAACATTAGGGAACTTCTGTTTAATTAGAAAATTCATAGTACATTTTTTGCCAGTTTCTGCCATTAGACTCTGAGATTCTTGAAGGCAGGGATTGAGCTTTATGCATTGTTATACTCCCAAAGTATAGGGTATTTCTTATAATTTAATATATACTTATTGAAAGATACCAGGGATAAATTAATCAAGTATAGAATGTAAGGTACCTTAAAATGCAAAGAAAGGAAATGTTGATGCAGGGTAAAAAATCTTTAGATAACTCCATATGAGAACGTCATTTAGGATTAAAAGAACAAAAACATTGGAAAGGAAATAAAAGTGAGGAAGAAAAATTCAGGGCAGAGGAAAGAGCATGAGCAAAGTCAGAAAATGTAAGTTTAGAATTCATGTGATGTTTATGGATACAGATGGCAGCAGTGATAGTTGTTAGATAATAATACAGAGATGAATTAAGAACAATTTGATGAGAAATTTGTTTATTTTAATAGGACTTTCACATAACTTATTTTATTTCAAATAGCAAAACATCTGGCTTGTTTAGGGACTACTGGGAAAAAATCAAGACAAAAATTTTTTTGAGAACAATAATTTAAGATGTGCCTTGTGAAGGGATGATATGTTTGACTTTCTAATTTGCACATTCAAACTGGGAGAATAGTTTATTCCTATTTGTTTATGAAGATTGACCTACTGACAGATCATTAATTTAAAGGGCAGGTATTATGTGTGAATTTCTTTGCCAGGATTTTTAATATTTTGGTGCTAATCACCCATATGCTCTTGCTCCAAACTCAGTTATGCCGGTAGTTCAAATTTGAGAAGGAGCTGGCAGACATAGTCCATGGCCAATAAAAGAGCATGAAATAAACTGACTACATAGGGATCAACCTAAACAAGATTTTTGATGCATGGATAGGTATAAAAAAATAATGTAAAATAATAAAGAAGAAAAAAAATCTATGGTCCTCGGTTAGGCAGACGTGTACTTATTTTTATTTTTCTCTACTCTTACCTTTTTTCTTCCTAATTTAAAAAACGTATATAGAAGAGGAATCTCTTCAGATCTTCATATAGCTAAGGACCATAAATATAACCAAGACCTTGTTGTAACATTTATCTCACGGTGTGTTCACTTATTGTTTTCTTTGAGCAATGTCTAGGACTGTATGTAAATGATTAAATATACAAAAAAAGATGGATTATTATATTTTTCAGTATATTCACAGAATCCTTATAACTAAATTATTACCAGCACTTGTTTAAAAATTACTTCCCAATACACACACACACGCACACACACACTTACATCAAGATCAGTCATCATTAGCAATCAAAATGCAAAAGGCAAGACTATAATTTCGTACTTCATCATGTAACATTTAGAAACAATTTTATTATAATCATTTGATATCTGTTTCCAGGGGAAGTATTTAGAGATACTGGAGAAATACGTAATGTATAAATAATTGAACTGAACTCAAAACACACATTTTTGAGAAAAAAGTGCTTCAAATGACAAAGAGAAAAAGTAATTGATCTGCATTGTATATATTTATTTAAAACCTTTCACCATCAGTGCAAATGTCTGAGAGTGAAAAAGTGAGATAATTTTTCCTCTCAAAAAGGTAAGTTGAAACAAAAAGTATTCACAGAAGTCTACTGATTTTAGGGGGAAAATACAAGTTTAATATGGCTTCAATTATGGGAAAGACCCCAAATGTCGTTCTCTAGAATTTCCTTCCTTAAATTTTCTGGAACTTGATCAATACCTTTCAAGAACGAAATGGATTGAAATAGATTCTTAGACTTTGTCAAGATCATATACTGATAAACTTGATGAATTTAATATGTTTTTATTCTTTGGGATTTTTTTATTTTAAATGAATTCCACAGATGCATGGAAATAAATAACTGAAACACAATTGAAACCAAATCTTGTTAATTCGCACTTTTTCCTATTTTATGACTTATATGTGGAAAATATTTAATTAATTAATTTATTTATTTATTTTTTAGAGACAGTTTTGCAGTGGATCAATCATAGCTCACTGTAATCTTGAACACCTGGGCTCAAAGGATTCTCCCAACTACAGGTATATGCCACCATATCCACCCAATGTTTCTACTTTTTTTTTTGTACAGATGGGGTCTTGCTATGTTGCCCAAGCTGGTCTCAATCTCCTAGCCTCAAGTGATCCTCTGCTTCAGCCTTCTAAAGTACTGGAAGTACAGGTGTGAGCCACTGTGCCTGGCCAATTTGTGGAAAAATTTTAATACTATAATGATTTTCCCTAGTGTTCCAAACTTTATCTTTATCTTTTAGTTGGTGGTGGCATGGAAAATGAAAAGTAATTTTAATCTAAGTTCAACATAATTTGGAAGGTAATTTGAATCCAAAAATGTCATGATATATTCTTCAAATACCACTATCACCATGCACACGCACAAATAGCTGTGCATAATTTTATTGAAAGAAAAAAGAACAGAAATAGTTTTCCACCTAAAGTGCTCTTCCAACACTGGCTATGCCCCTCTAAACCATACTGATTTAGAACAATTAGGAAAAGACCCGGAGATAACAGATCCTGGGTCAAAATGAAAAGGTAAAGAGAATAAGAAAAAATGAAGACTTAAGAAGAAATGGTATATGATGGAGAATACTAGATATAAAATCTGACAACAAATAAATACTGATGCTATGTAAATCTCCCCCTCATGAAATGGGAAGAGTGGAATTATGGTATTAATGAGGAAAATGATATTGATGAGGAAAATTATGGCATTACCAAGTTTTATTTCCTTTAATCCACTACTCCACAGTCTTAATCCATTCTTCTCACCTATCAAAATCACAGGTGATTTGGAATTGACTTTCTTTTATGGCACAGAAATGAATTTTTAGAACAAGGACTGGAGAAGACATCTCACACAAGAATATCCTGTCTCTCAGGCCATAGGAAAATATCAGTCACTAGCTACTAGTGAATTTCAAGAATTTAGCTACCAGTGATAGGCAGGGAAAAGTCAGCATGGATTCATGCATTTATTAAAATTGCCTATTTTGCCCCAAACATTATTCTGGATACTGAGGGTAAAATAAGACATAAAAATAAAACAGAAATCCAGGTTGCTTCTTTATGTATTAATTGCAATAGGTTAGGTGATTTTACGGTAATCACAACATCTCAGAGGCCTAACACTAGTATATTTCTCACACAAACTTCATGTCCAGCAAGTGTGGGCAGGGCATCTGCTCCATCCAGTCACTCAGGGATTCTGGCTTATGCAGGTTCAATATCTTATAGTCGAATGATCTGAAACAAGTGGCTTTCCCAGTTCCTGCATCAGGAGAAGATAAACTTGAAAATTGCAAGCAAAGTTTTCATTGTCTCAGCCTAGAAACAACATTTCACATTCTCACTCACATTTCATAGACCAAAACTGATCACTTAGCCCCTCAAACTTCTAAAAGTCCTGAGAGAGGCAGTCTTCTATGTGCGTGGAAGGGGAGAAGAACCAGATACTGTTAAGCAATATTGCCATGGAGACAATTAATATACACCAGTGTGTAAAACGGATAATAAACAAGTAAGCAAATGAAATAATTTCAGTAATCATAAATACTATGAGGACATGGAACAGGGTAACATTATAGAAGATGACATCACGAGAGTGAAGGCTATTTTAGACAGGATGGTCGAGGAAGACTGTGTTATCTGAGATTTGAACAATGAGGAGTAAGCCATGCAAAAACTTGTGGTCACGTTGGAGGGAATGGGAAAATAGCAGACAGAGGGAACAGCAAGGGCAAAGACCTTAGAATGAAAATGCATTTATGTTTGACAAACAGAACAAAGGTGATGTGTGATATTCCGTAATGACATTCTAAAAGAATTATTCTGTGTACGCTTTGAATATTGAGTTGTAGGTGGGCAAAAGTGAAATCAAAGGAACCAACTACATGATTGATGCAGCACTCCAAAGGATAAATGATGGCTTTCTGGACCAGGAAGGAAGCACTGAAGTTGGAGAGAAGTTGACATAGTCAAGATTTAAATGGTGGTAGAGTTGATAGGATTTGTTGATACATTGAATATGGGAGCTGAGAGAATAAAAATAATGGATCATCCCAACGTTTCCGCTCTGTGCACTTGAGCAAATGCCACTTATTGCAATAAAGAGGAGCAGGATGAGGGGTAGAAATTATGAATTATCCTTGGAGGATGATAAATTTGGAGGAGTCTATTAGACCTGAAGATGCAGATATCCAGAAGTCGGCTGGTCATAGAGATTGGATCTCAGTCAAGGTCAGACTCGGTATGCACTAAAGAGATCAGCAGTAAAGGAAAGTGTCAAAGCCAAAGGTCTGGTTTAGATCACATAGGAAGAGAAGTAGGTGATGACAAAGGACTAGGACTATTGACTGGGGCACTGCTGGGTATTCATGAATTCTAGAGTCATAGGCTAGCCATCTACAGCAACCAACTTGTTCACAGATGTTTGCTACAGATCACAACAAAAACAAAACCAAAAACAAACACAAATAGAGAAAGCATATGAATTGTAGAAAAGTTATTTCACCCTGCTAGTGGACCTAAAATGTCATCTGTGTGTTCCAAGGGCAGAATTCAGATCAATATAAACAAACAAACTAATTAAAACCAACAACCAAGACAAACAAATTAAAATAAGACTAAATCCAAACAATTGATGATTTGCTATTCATTTGGAGGAAGAGAAAGAAGACCTTTTCAGTTCTGTCACACTAAACATTACTGATGTGCATTTCATTAGTAATGCACACTTCTTAAAATCTAGTCATTAAGAATGTGAATGGAAATAATCCACAGAGCCCAAGCAGCTGAGCATAATGAGGATCATAAAAGACACATTTATATTCCAGAGAGAGGAAGACACTTACAAGACAATGGAAATCTCATCTGATAGGCAAATATTCCTTAAGCAATTGATAAATTGTTTATTAATCCAACAGTTTTTGTCACTGCATTGGAATTTTTGGTAAGTCACGGTTTTTGTAAAAGGATACCCAAACGATGTACATTATGCTGTATCACAGAAATGATCTAAGACCAGCCATTTGCTTATCTGGGGCCTTTGTGAGACAGGGAGTATGGACCATGCTGTGATGTCAGAAGAATTGGTCCAAGTGCACGATAACAATAACAATAACAATAACGATAACAATAACAATAATTCTGAAGGAAGTTCTCCGTGAAATGGCCAATGAAATTTATCTCAGCTTCTTCGTATTAATTGGCAGTCAAACTTAGATTTGAATTACAAATCTTTTGGCAATTTACTTAAACTTTCTGGACCTCAGTTTTCCCATATGTAAAGTAAGAATAATTATAACTATCTTTAAAAAATGTAATAAGGGTTGAATTATAAAATATATTTAAAGTGTCTATCTAAGTGACTAGTATATTACAGATTCACAAGCTCTTGTAATGCAATTCTTTAATTCAAAAACAAAACTTTTTGTTTGGATTTATTTTTTAATTGTTCACTAAGTGGAAAACTCTGACTTGACCTGAACTCTTTTGGCAGCAAAACCTGATCTGGCAGATATGAGGCTATTTATAGTTTATTTATTCCATTTAGTGTGAAAATTCATATTTTTACTAACGAAATACTGTGTTTGATTTTAGGCTGCTGTCCACATCTCACTGGCAATATTATGAAAGACACAGATTATGCATATATTAACATCCTGAAATCCAGGGGATTTTGATAAGAAATACAGACTTTATAAGGTAGCTATAACAATTGTAAAACTGGTATGCAGCTGACTAGGACATCACCTGTCCTCATTTCTGAGTTCCTGTTTCATGTGTCCTGTGGATGCAGCAGTTTGACCAGAATAACAAGACCAAACCAGGACAAGAAGTTCCACTAAACAATTCTTTTGACCACAGGTTTGAGTTAGGCCAGGAAACAAAGACCCTACAAGAGCAGAGTAAAAAGAGGTCTTTGTTACAGCAGGATAGAAGAGTACATATTTTGTTTAACACTTGGTAGATGCATTCATTATTTTAAATATTTAGACATAAGGAATGTGGACTTCATTTGAACTCATGTCCCAGACTCTGAAAATATTAAGGCTGGGTCTGAGCCATTAATGACTAACTAAATATGCTGCTTTTGATCTGCTACATAGTATGTGACAGCTCATAAAAGGGAATGTGAGTGTGATATTGATGCTGTGAGGTGCTCTAGTGTTTATTTTCTTTCCCTGCCAATCTCCAATGCCTATCAACCTTGATCAGAGGTATTTAACCTATTTAGAGAACACACAACAAATACTATTTTTCGTATGTAAATGACTTTCATGCAGAAAATGACAAATAAAAATAAACATTTTTCTCCTTTTGGAAGTGATGCCTGGAGCTACCACAAGCATTTTGACTACAAGCACACAAACATGAGAATGAAATCCAACATTCTGAGAATGGCAGAGTTAAATATGAAAAAATACCTAAGTCTTTAATGAAAGCAGTCCACTCTGAAACTGTCTTCCACCCAACCGCATTTAAGCCAGTGTTAGTGGGTTACTCACAACTGAGATCATCCAGAATGATTCAAATAGGAAGGTCATTTTTGATGTAGTATAAAGAACATCCCAAAGTAGTAAGCTTTTTCTGAAGGACAGGCTGGTGGGATGTGTCTTTAGTATATCTTAGGAGGGGTCAAACATTAAGAAAGATATTTATAACAACAACTCTGGACTCATGGACGCAAACTCAAAGAGAAGCAGGTTGCTGTTATTGTTTCAATTAGTTTATTTTTGTTAAGATTAACAATGCAGATATAATCTACAGTTGGGTAAATAATCTATATTTAATTCCTCAATGTAGCATTTTGGAAATTATCACTGACAGTGTTGAAAAAATGTTGTTTCATTTTAAAAATAAGATTGTTGCTTTTCAGTCAAGTTAAAATTACCACTTCTTTAATGTCATTGGCCTACATAAAGTTCACTCTAACCAAGCAAAAGATAGGAGGCTACTCTAATTCATTAATTTTAAAACCTCTGTACCTAGCCCAGATCTGGGTATACAGTAGATAGTCGATACATGTTTATTAAACAGATTTTCATTTTGATTGTAATCCTCCTTCAAGTACTCTGACAAGTAATCAATTATTTTTGCTTCTTACTTTCAAATATCCAATTTCACCTACACCAATGCTCATAATATTAACATAATGTAATATAAATATAATCAAATTTGATCATTGCTTTTAGATTTTGCCAAAGGTCAAACAAGAAACTGCCATGGAAATTGATTATTACGTTTGCAGTAAAGATGCTATTAAAGACATTGCTGATTGCACTTCCTTCATGTCATTTTTATAATAACTCTTGTGAGAAATTACTTTTAGAATTCAGTGTTTAAAAAAGCCTTTTTCTGGAGAATCATAATGCTTTCTACTTTTCAACCTTACACATAGTAGGTACTATATAAAAATAAGTTAAGTGAATAAAAGGACTGTGTAACTGATTACAGCACTTTGAAGAGATGTCACTATGTGCTCAGAAAATATTAGAACTAATAATGCCATAAAAACTATATTCTTCTTTATTGCTATTATATTTTCATTTTTGTTTCTCCTGATCTTGACTTTTTACTTATATTTACATTTCACTAATGATAACATGTGTTTTTGTTTCAATTTATCTGACATATTTTATAGAAAAGAAGCAAGGCAGAAGCTTGAAATATATAAGTAAACCTAAGTAAAAGCAATTTTTTTGTAACTTGTGATAATGGAGTTTTAGATAATCTGAAACACACAAAAAATTATGCATAAAATAATTTATGTTGAATTTAAGATTCAGTGTGTGGCTTTTCTTTCATTAAATGTTTACTATTGCATTATTCCTTTTGGGTGATGAAATTAGCTTATGATTCTCACAATTCAGAAAAGAAAGTGATAAAAATTGCCCTCAGACAAGCAGAAAAATATGTATTTTCTATCATTAATTTTTGTTTAACAATAACTAACAGTTTTTGAGTGCTTATTATGCCCAAGTCATCAGTCTAAATATTTTTTGTATATTATTTCATTTATGAGATAAAAACTATTATTATTTTTATTTTCAGATGAGACGAGTTAGGCCCAAAGAGGTTAAGTAGATCTCTTGAGATCACAAAATTAGAAAGTGTTGAAGTTGGAATTCAAAATCAGGCAATATAACATCAGAGTTTATAATCATAATCATAATCATACTTCCATATACTGCTTCAAATTGAGCTTTTTTTGTCACTTAAAAATTATGTGTAGATGGCCTGCTATTTTCCTGGTGTTAAAACAAGCAGTAGCAATACACCAATAATTCACAAATGGAAAATTAAGAAATTATTGTACTTTATAAATTTGGCATCACTCTTGAACTGTTTCTATGTCTGCTCAAGTGCAGGCTAAAAATGGCAAACAGGAAAATAATGCCCATTAGATGTTTAATTAAGATTGTCAGATTTTAGCTATGTATTTGATCACAGACCAGATATGAGCACCTATACAAGTTTAAAGAATTCTGTTTGTTTTACAAATAAAACTTTTAATTTTTGATAGAGTGATAAATATCACACTGAATTTTCTTTATGTCAGCTGGATTTATTGGTATTATATAAATGAATTTACTTTGCTGGTTTGATTCCTTTCCCCAGTTAATATTATTTTTTTCTGCAGTACTCATCCCAATTTTGCATAATAAGCTACCAGAGGGCAGGCGCCCTTAATTCCAGGCAAGTTCAGTCCATGGCCCGAGTGAGTGCTTGGGTAATAAGTTTAAATGTGACTCTCATAAACTGGCAAAGCTTGAAAATGAAAGCTTTTCCCAGACAGATGGCAAGTAACTGGTAATACAGATTTAACAATTAATAGGAAAGAACCAATTTCCCTTACACAGAAACAGTGGGTGAATCAATCACAGGACAGCTTAAAACACCACCTACCTAAGAGAAACCCTCAAAAGAAACAATTTCTTATTTTAAAAGGAACTTACAAAGGAGTAGGCTTGTTATTCCTCCTGTCAGATATTCACATCATTTGAAAACTATTAATATGCAATAAGATTATTAACAGCAATATTCAGAATGCTTAGAAAAACTAGCCAAACACCCATTTTTGTCATTGAAACATTATATAGAGATTTTCTTCCCACATCAAAGCATCTGTACAGAAATTTAACTCACTAAATTTTGTATTCTCAGCTGCTGATAATATTAGATAATGTATTGGATCTGATGTCTGTAAGACAGGAATGAGGCTGAGAGTAGATCCTCCCACAGCAATTTGAATAAGCTCAGTGGCTGTTTTGCTGTATCAATCATCAATAGTCCTAATGATGTTCACAGGCTAATGGATTGCATTCTCACCTCATTGGGTGTTACATTTGGTGAAGACATCATTGATTAAGCTGACTGAGATAGAAATTGAATGATACATACATCATAAATTATAGGTGGTTTCCATGATTTCCCTGCATAAATAAGCTTTTAATGATCTATTAAAAAACTCCTCATTCCAATATTCTAAGGAAAAAAATACAAGAGCCTAGTATGGTCAAACCCTGGCAGCATGCTTTCCACTATACCTGTTGTGAGAGTTTCTTTCACAGAACTCAAGGATTCTATCACAAGTTTTGTCCGTATAAGCTGCCAACTCGTTTAAAATAAAAACCAAAAAACTCTGGGATCTTCATCCATCCATTTCAGAAAACTCCATAATTGAAAGTCAGCTGAAGAAATGTTCAATTCTCTCTGCCTGACGTTCTTTCATACTAATTGTACTTTCTGAGTAGTAAATAGAGACTTCCTCCACATGAGGGCAATTACAGAACTTCTTAAAAACCCGCGAGTGACTTGTAGAAGCAATGTACACATTAAAGACGACCTACTAAAAGCACTTTTGGAAAGGTCTTCTGAAAACATCAGGAGCTGAGCAGGTAAAGAAAATGCAGGGGATCTTTGATGATTATACTGTTTGCTAGAGAATGGCATGAGAGAGAAGGCAGGTCAATGTCAGAGAGAACATTATTTACTGAAGTCTAAAAACAACTTCATTATAACAAGGAGGAAGTTACACGTTCAGTTCCCATAACACAACATGAGCAGAGGCTATTCTGAAGCAGAGTAATTACTGAGTCCACTTACCTGCTGAAAAATTTTGTACCATTGTTGCAACAATGAAATTTATATCTACATAGCTAAAGAATATTTTACAAGAGGCAGAATTGAATATTTCATTCATTCCTTTGTTCAACAAATATTGCCTATCCTGTGATCATTTTATTTTATTAATTGGGAATATATTGATTGTTTTAAAAAATACATGTGCTTTGAATTTAGGCAGACCTGGGCTCCTGTTTGAGCTCTGCCACTTATTAATAGCTGGATCTTGGACACATGTAGGATATTTGAATTCTTTGCACCAATACTTCATCTACCTGTATCTATACCCTGTGCAAAGTTGCATTTTCTCCAATTAGAGGTAGAATCTGTGACTCTTTCACAGTGATTTGGGGCTATGGCATGTGTCTGGTTTTGGCCAATAGAATATTAACATCTCTGATATAAGCAGTAGTTTGGAATGTGCTTATACAGTTGGACTTGACTTTCTGTACATCCTCTTTTTTGTTTTTCCAATTAACAGATATGTTTTTATTTATTCTTTATTCCATCTCTACAGAAGAATAATATGTTTCCACCTTTTCCCATTTAATAGATGAGTTTAATTTTTTATTTCAAAATATTAAGGGGGTTCAAATGTTTTAGGTTACATGAATTGCTTTTGTAATGCTTGAGTCATGGCTATAAGTGTGCCCGTCACCCAGATAGCATTCATAGTACCCAGTAGGTAGGTTTTATTCCCCTCCCCTCCTTCCCCCAAGGTTGATTTCCACTGAGTTTTATATCCCTCTGTGCACATGTGTGCTCATCGGTTAGTTCTAACTTAATAGTGAGTACATAAGGTGCTTGTTTCTCCATTATTGAGATACTTCACTTAGGAGAATGGTCTCCAGTTCCATACAGATTGTTACAAAAAGTATTCATTCATCTTTTGTATGGCTGAGTAGTACTTCATGGTATATATATACTACATTTTATTAATCCACTCATGAATTGATGGGCATGGATTGATTCCACATCTCTGCAATTGTGACTTGTGCTGCAATAAACATTCAAGTGCAGGTGTCTTTTTGATGAGAAGTCTTTTTTCCTTTGGGCAAATACTCAATAGTAGGATTGCTGGATCAAATGGTAGATCCACTTACAGTTCTTTGAAGAATCTCTATACTTTTTTCTGTAGAGGTTGTACTAATTTGCAGTCCCACCAACAGTGTAGAAATGTTCCTTTCTCTAACATCCATGCCAGCATCTGCTGTTTTGGACTTTTTATTTATTTATTTATTTATTTTTTATTTCAGCATATTATGGGGGTACAAATATTACAGTTACGTATATTGCCCATGCCCCCCACCCCCTCGAGGCAGAGCCTCAAGCATGACCATCCCCCAAACATTGCACATCTAACTCATTATGTTTGTATATACTCATCCCCTCATCCCCCTCCCACCTGCCCAACACCTGACAAGTGTTATTCCTGTATGTTCACTTAGGTGTTGATTTGTTAATACCAATTTGTTGGTGAGTACACGTAGTGCTTGTTTTTCCATCTTGAGATACTTCACTTAGTAGAATGGGTTCCAGCTGTATCTAGGAATATACAAGAGGTGCTGTATCACCATTGTTTCTTAAAGCTGAATAGTACTCCATGGTATACATATACCACATTTTATTAATTCACTCATGTATCGATGGGCACCTGGGTTGTTTCCACAACTTTGCAACTGTGAACTGTGCTGCTACAAACATTCAAGTGCAGGTGTCATTTTGTAGAGTGCCCTTTGATCTTTTGGCTAGATGCCCAGTAATGGGATTGCTGGATCAAATGGTAGATCTACT
>VBSM01003200.1:9091159-9134102 GCA_008086735.1 Cheirogaleus medius
GTTTTCCTCTAGAATTCTAATAGTTTCACACCTAAGGTTCAAGTCTGTTAGCCATTGTGAGTTGATTTTTGTGAGACGTGAAAGGTGTGGATCCTGTTTCAGTCTTCTACATGTGGCTATCCAGTTTTCCCAGCACTATTTATTGAATAAGGATTCTTTCCCCCAGTGTATGTTTTTGTCTGCTTTGTCGAAGATTAGTTGGCTATACGAGGATGGTTTTATATTTGGGTTCTCTGTTCTGTTCCACTGGTCAATGTCCCTGTTCTTGTGTCAATACCAAGCCCACTTTTTAATTGGTTTATTTGTTTTTTTTCTTGCTGATGTGCTTGAGTTCTTTGTAAGTTATGGTTATTAGACCTTTATTGGATGTGTAGCTTGTGAATACTTTCTCTCATTCTGTAGGATGTCAATGTGTTCTGTTGATTGTTTCTTTAGTGCTATAGAAGCTTTTTAGTTTAACCAAATCTCATACATTAATTTTTGTTGTTGCCATGATTACCAATGGGGTCTTAGTCATAAGTTATTTGCCTAGGCCAATATCTAGAAGAGTTTTTCCTACATTTTCCTCTAGATTTCTTTTAATTTCATTTCTTAGATCTAAGTCTTTTATCCATCTTGAATAAATTTTGTGAACAGTGAGAGGTATGAGTCCTGTTTCGTTCTTCTGCACGTGGCTATCCAATTTTCCCAGTACCGTTTATTGAATAGGACTTCTTTTCCACCCTGTGTTGTTGTCTGCTTTGTCAAAGATCAGTTGATTGTATGTAGATGGTTTTTGATCATCAGGGAAATGCAAGTTAAAACCACAATGAGATACCACCTTATCCCAATTAGAATGGCATTTGTCAAAAACTTTATATGGAAATATACAAAAAAGGAAAGCCAAAAGAATTGAAAAAGAAGAATAAAATAAGAGGAATCAGTCTACCTAATTTAAAACTGCATAGTATAGCTATAGCAGGTAAGACTGTGGGATATTTGTACAATGATAGAAACACATAGAAATTGAATAGAACAGAGAAACCAGAAATAAACCAACACAAATATGCCCAAAATAAGTATGACAAAAGTGCAAAAACAGTTCAATGTAGGAAAGATATGTTTCAACAAAAGGTGCTGGAGTCATTGGATATCCATAGATAAAGAAAGAAAAGGAATCTTGGCCTAAATCTCACACTTTATCAAAAAATTAACTCAAAATTGACCACAAACTTAAAAGAAGATGTAAAATTATAAAACTTTCAAAAAAAGGAGAAAGTTTCCAGCATCTAAGCCTAGGAGAAAAGTTTTTAGACTTGATACCAAAAGCATAATCCAAATAAGAAAAAAAAATGATAAAATGGAACTATATCAAAATTAAACTGTTTTGTTCTAAAAAAAATCCCTGTTATGAGGATGAAAAGATAAGCCATAGAATAGGAAAAATATGTGCCCACCACATGTTTTTCAAAATACTAGTACCTAGAATATAGACATAATTTCAAAACTGAACAGTGAAAAAGTAATCCAATAACAAAATGACAAAAGAAAAGAAGAGATATTTCACCAGAAAGGATATAGATGGGTGGCAAAAAAAGCACATTTGAAAAGATATTCAACACCATTAATCACTATTAATCACTGGAAAAATACAAATTAAAACCACAAATATTTATCTCTACACATCTATCAAAAGGCTAAAATGTATAATAGTAGCAACTTCAAATGTTAGCAAGGATGCAGAAAAACTGGATCACTCACACATCGCTGTTGGGAATGTAAAATGGTTCAGTCATTCTGGAAAATAGTTTGGGGGTTTCTCTAAAAAAAAACTAAACATGGCAACAAACATACAACCCAGTAAATACACTCTTGGACAGTTATCTCAGAGAAATAAAGACTTATGTTCATCAAAGATTTGTACACAAATATTTATAGCTGCTTTATTCATAGTAGACAAAAACTGGAAAAAACCCAGATGATTTTCAATAGGTGAAAAAGTAAAACAAACTGTGGTACATACACACTATCAACTACTACTCAGCAACAAAAAGAAGAAAACTATTGATACATGTAACAACCTGGATGAATCTCCAGAGAATTATCCTGAAAGTCATTTACAAAAGGTCATATCCCGTATGATTTCATGCACATAACATTCTTCAAATGACAAAATCATAGTAATAGAGAACAGATTAGGGATTGCCGTGGTTAGGGTTGAGTAGGGAGCAAAGAGTGAGTGGCTATATAAAAGAGCCACATGAGGAAATTTGGTGGCGATAGCAATGTTCTATATCTTAGCTGTCTCAACAACAAGGTCTTGTTTGTTACATTGTACTGCAGTTTGGCAAGGTGTTGACATGGGAGGAAACTGAGTAACATGTACCTGTAATCTCTCTGTATTATTTCTTATGGCCGCATGTGAGGCTACAATGATCTCACAATAAAAAGTTTAATTAAAAATATTTGTTTTAAACTTTTAACAGTAAATAGTA
Organism: Cheirogaleus medius; assembly: GCA_008086735.1. NCBI lineage: Eukaryota > Metazoa > Chordata > Mammalia > Primates > Cheirogaleidae > Cheirogaleus > Cheirogaleus medius. Next base: position 9,093,634 of record VBSM01003200.1, read on the forward strand.
TCAAGTTTTCCAAAAACTATAGTAAATGTAACAGAACTAAATACTTTATACTTTTTCAATCTTTCAGTTGTAGATGGTTTGTCCAGGTACCGAAAAAGGATTTTTTTTTTTGCCTAAAGAGAGATACATCAGTTCATTAGGCAGCCAGTAGTCTAGTGGACTCACTGTAAAGACATCAATACAGGCAGCCTGCTGCAAACCCAGTGTCCCAATGCTCTAAAGTGAGACCAGCGTCTTCTGGGCTCATTCACTGCAGGCATATTGCTTCATTGGGCTCACTTCCAATCCACAGGATCACAGGTCTGCATTGGTTCCAGCGTTGCATCAAGGACTCTAATCCATTTACAATTCACTGAAGAAAATGCTCTTATTTAAGACAAATTTGTGATATTTTCCCACTCTTGAAGTAATTGGAAATATTTTGTGAGGTATCTTAAAGGATGATCTCTGCTTAGCATACAGTAAGCACTCAATAGCTGCTAGCTTTCCTTACCCTTAATGAATGAAATATCTTCTGGAAGTCCTTAAAAAAGAACACATCTTCCCAGCTGCCTGAGACAATTTATTATATCAGATTCATTGCCTAAATGAACTGATAATGTCCATCCTAGAAATATTAGATTAAGGTAAAATGAGCAGCTTCAACTTCATTTTAGGCTCACACCTTCTCCTTGCCCTTGAAGGAGTCTTGAGCCAGGAATCTACATAACTGATCACCTTGTTACAAATAAATCCACAGTCTTTTTCCCCTTTCCATTTTTAAAGTGTAATTTTACCATTGTTTTTCTTTAGAATAAGGATTCCAGTGGTTTTGTTTTACCATCATCCAATCTGATCGGTCTTTGGCAGGCTAAAACATAAGTACAAAGGGTCCTGAAAAGCCCTAATATCAGAAGGGAGAGCCCAAAAGTTAGTTCCTGTTGAGCCCACATAATAGGTCAGATTTCTCTATTTTTTCCAGATGTGAGAACTTCAGCAACTGACTTTTCTTCCATGGACTTTGTTTTTTTAAAGTGTAAAAATAGATTTTGGTGAATATGCAAGACATATTTTATTCACCATTTCACTGTCTATTTTACCCACCTGTCCCTTTCTCCAGCTACCTGCTCTGTGTGAGCTCCAATTAATTTCAAGCAGGTGCACTAAACACTGCTGCCTACCTCTCACATTCATCATGGAGCTTCCAATTGATGCTGGCCTGGCTCAGAGAGCACACATGTATAATATGGAAGAGGCAAGGAGTTAATAACTTTTGTGAAAACATTTGACCAATGGGAAATGGAATACAGTGGATAAATTCTTCTTCCTTTCTCCCTATGGATAGACCTGAGATAAAGTTTTTGCCATGTCTTGCAAAACTATTACAATAGATTGAGGAATCAATTATATGTGGTGGTGTCCAGATTGATAATGCATCTCATATTGTCTCTTTCTATGTTGCTAATTCATTTCCTGTGATGGATAATTTAACTTGACTGGGTTGAGGGATCCAGGTAAAACATTATTTGTTGATGTGTCTGTGAGGGTTTTTCCAGAATAGATTAGCATATGAAACAGTAGGGACTGCATTAAAAAGATTCACCCTTGCCAATGTGGACTGGCATCACCAAATCCAATAAAAGCCTGTGAAGAACAAAGAGACAGAGGGAGGGTGAATACTGTCTCTCTTCTGGAGCTGGGACATTCATCTTCTCCAGCCTTCAGGCATCAGAACTTCAGGTTCTCTGGCCTTTGGACTCCAGGACAACAGTGGCCCTTCAGTTTCTCAGGCTTTCAGCCTCAGGCTGAGAATGACACCATTGACTATCTTGGTTCTCAAGGCTGTGGACACGGACTGACTTATATCACAGGCTTTTCTGGTTCTTCAGCTTGCAGATGACGTATGTGCAGCTTCTTGGGCTCCATTATTGCATGAGCTAGTTCCCAAAATAAATCCCCTCTTATATATCTCTATATATACTATTGGCTTTGTTTCTCTGCAGAACCCTGACTAATTCACTTCCTTTTCTCTCACTTCCTGGGATTGTAATTCCTAATAAAGTGATATCATATAACCCTATGGCTCAGGCTCTGCTTTCTGGGGAACATAGGCTAAAACCATTGGTAAGAGGAGCAGCAATAAAAAGCTTCAGGATGGAATTTTGGAAGAAGACTCTCCCCCATTAGGATGGCAAAAACTCTCCATTGCTGGTGGATCACAATGACTAAGGAAGGTGTGGTATGGGGATGTGAACTATCTGAAAGCAATGATAAATTCAAGGATTTCAGATAGGAGTTTTTTTGACTTTTGTTTTTGTTAACTACCTTGAAACTCTCAATTAAAAAAAAAAGGCTCTGAAAGTCACTGTGGAAGATAGAAAGCCTTTGACAGCAATTCACAAAATGTACTTGTTCCCCTTACAGTCCTCACATGCCACTGCTGTTGCCTTCAGGCTGGCATTCAACATCAAGTCTCAGAAAAGCCCAGTGGGTAAGTACAAGTCTTGTTAACGAAAGAAATCACTCACACACTGAAGAAATTAGACACTGCCTATATGTACTGCTGGGGGCCAGAAACAAATGTAGGAGTGAATCTTGTGGCTTAGGAAATAGGGCTAGACTATACATGGGCTATGGAATAATTTATTTAAATGAGTCACTTATCCATGACTTGAGCTTCAATCTTCTGGTAAAGGTACGTTATATTTTTTGGCAATGACTTCTTGAAGCATTGTTCTGAAGATGGCCAACACTTCATGAAAATAATACTGAGAAAGTAGTCAGTAGGGTCAGAAGAGGTGGGAATATTATAACGAAATCACTATATTTGATTTGAGAACTTACCACCTAGCAATCAATGTTCCCTATAGGACCATGGATTGTCTCATTACTAGGACAATAGGGATATTTTAGCTCCCTCAGAAGTTTGATAGTGTCTGGCTTGGGAGATGCTGCCCAGTCTGTCCTGGTACTGGGCTGTCTAGCAATAATGGGGGCAATGGATTCTAAAATGCTGGAGATCTGGTGGCTATACATAACTGTTAAAGATAAGATAAATACAATTACTATAATGGGAAGCAAAGTAGAGTAGCAATGAGGGCTCTTTGATCCACAGGGATATCTGGCAATGAATAATAGGCCACAGTATTCCTAAGAGTGAGAGAAATGGGCAATCTAGGTGTTGCTAGACTTGTATAAAAACATTAATTTTAAAAAATCAAGCGCTGATAAGCAGAAGGCCAGTGTCAGCTAGGAAAATTAAAACTGGAGTATTTCATCCAGATTCCAGATCTATTAAGATTCTAGATCTAAGTTTTCCAGCTGTTGAGTCCCCTGATTGAAGATGAAGCCAGGATTCTTTGAGGTCCACTAAGTGATGAATCATACTACTAGGTGAACAGGAAGTGGTGGCACCCTAGATGTCCCAGCAAGACATATGTGGCAAAAGAGGGAGATAAGCACCATGAAAATCCAGGAGCCTGCAACATTGTAAGCCTTTTCAGGATGCAGCAACCTAAGGTATTCTCAGTTATCCTTTCTAAAAGAAAGGATAAGTTGTCCCTCACATCACTTACCACTCAGAAAGGGGCCTCTTTGGTGGGCCTTTCTGGATTTTGGAGGTAGCATATACTGCTCTTGGGAATACAGCTCTAACCCATTTTGGGAATGACATGGGAAGCTTCCAGATTTGAAGGGCCCAGAGAAAGTGAAAACTCTGCAGCAATTTCAGACTGCACTACATGCTGTTCTGCCAATCCAGCCAAGTATTTTAGCTGAGCTTATCTTGTGAGAGGTGGTTTCTGTCAAGCCCAGTATGAGAGTCACAATGAAGACCCCCAAGGTGCTGCAGGAAGGCTATGTATTCTGGGGCAGGGGACTACTCTATGTTGAAAACTGCTCCTGCTATGGTGCTGACCCCTGAAAGAGGTTGAGCACCTGACCTTGGGACTTCAAGTGATGGTGGAAATGGGGCCGCCCATCTTTGGATGAGTATTATCAGTTCCATTGTGTCATAGGTGAGGTAGATACAGCCATACTCTATGTTATATTTGGAGAAAATATTAGAGAAAATGTTACATTTGGGATTGGGCCCATTCAGTCCCCAAAACAGGATTAAATTCCATAAAGAAGTAGTTCAGAATCCCATGTTGCCTGCCACTATTGCATCATTGCCTATCTTTAATTTATTGTTAAAAATTTATTAGAGATTAACAATAACCAGCTGTTGGAGGAGGGAAAAAGTCAACCTGGTTCACTGTGGTTGAAGGTTGCCCCCCAAAAAGACTACTAGCACATTTTAACCCCATTCATGGGAACATCATAAAGGAGTGTGGTGAATGGAAACCCTCCCAATGGACAGAGCTGTGAGAAATGCCTTCGTCATCTGCTTTATATAGAGAGATAAGTGGTCTGAATTGCATATACACATGAGCTCTTAGGAAGTAGCAATTAGTTTGGTGGGTTACTCACAGACCCAGAAGAAATGAAATAAGGAGGCCTGGTAAACATGTATGTGGATTGACTTATTCAGTGAACATAAAGTGTGTAGATTTTTTGTATTTGAAGTTTATGCCCTTAAGAGAATTTCTACTGTATGGAAGTCTCATAACGATGAGATGATAGGATGATTCCTCTTATAGAAATCAGGAAGACTTTCTTCTTGGCCATCTCAGTGGTAAAGCAATGAGCCCATGAATAGAGTGACTATAACAATATGGTGGAAGGTTGTACATATGTTCAATAGCATGGTCTTCCTCTCACCAAGACTGATACTGTGGCCCAACAAGGACAAAGCTACTACCATTGCTGAATATTCAATCTTCTATCAGCAGAAACCATCAGTGAACTCTCTATGCATCACCATCTTTCAAGGAGACCAGCCAGCCCCCTGGTAGTAGGAACAATGTATTGGACCCCTACTATCTCTCTCCACCCCTCAAAACAAAAAGATGGCAACGATTTTTCAAACCAAAACTGACGTCTACTATAATTATGGTATTTTTTTTTACATCCTAGAATTGCTAGCATAGGAACAAACTTCAGAGGACTTGCAGAATTTTCTGAGTTGTTGGCATGGTATCATATGCAATGTTGCATCAGACCAACAGACCCATTTTATAGCAATAGAAGTGTGACAGAAGGTACCATAGGATCCATTGGTCTTGCCTTGCTGATACTCACCTTCCCCGCCCCATCCTTAAAAAGCTGGCTAATTCAAAATGTGGAACGTACTGTTAAAGATTCAGCTGTGACACCATTTCAAGGACAGCAGCCTGCAGTGTTGGGATGATGCCCAAAGGATACACTAAACATACAACTGATGAAAGATGCTGGAATAAATGTTTCCATAAACCAAGGGTAGAAATAAGATTCAACCCTTTCATTATTGTACCTAATGATCCAATTTTGGTTTGGGCTCTGAAACTTTAGCCTTTCCTAAGTTAAAGGTATTATTTTCTATGTTGGAAGGCTACACACACAACTAGGCTGAGGGGCAGCTTTAAGCTGAATTTTAATTTGTAACTTCTTCCAGATATCCTTGGATTACTCATTCAAGTAAAGAAACAAACAAGTCAGAGCAATGGCACTGGCACAGGTAACAGGTTCTGATTACCATGTGGAGCTGGGGGTGCAGCTATACAATGGTGAAGGGAGGTTGAGGTGGGACCTAGAGAATTCATCAGGCATCTCTTAGTCTTGCTTTTACTGAGGGAGAAATGATAAACATACATCGGTAATTGCAGCAACTGTGGCCCAGCAAGGACAAAGCAGCTAAAGGCTCAGACCCCTTGGGGAGGAAATTCTGAGTGTTCTGCTTAGATCAGCTGGAGTGCTGACTGAGGGTAGGAAATTTTAGACTGGATGTTGTTATGGGATGTTATAAATATCCTTATGTTTTGTGATGCTACAGCACAGTGGACTATATATAACTTGTTTCATTAGCACTCTTGCCTCATGAAAATTCTAACTTAATGAATCAGACACAATAAATCTGAACAAAATATCAAAGGAAAGTTTTATCCAGAAATTTAGTGCAGTATATCTTGAAAAGGTTGATAGTCCCAGAAAACATTCCAGTAATATTTAAAAGATTCAGTATCAATGACACATTCAGCTTTTCAAAGGTGCTTTTCTTTCTAATTACTGACTCTTTCTCATGAAAGAGTCAAGTATTTTATTAAGGAGAGTTGAAAATAATTGCTTATTTTATATGTGAAAAATCAAAATATTTTAGTGGTCATTATTTCCTACCAATATTTCTTTACATTTTTTCCCCACAAGACTGTCCCTCAAGAGCATTTTATTTCTTAACAAAGATTAAAAAATGAAATAGGCAAAGTATATAAAGAAATTTTCATTTGTATCCTGTATTAGTTTTCTATTGCTGCTATAACAAATACCACAAACTTTAGTGGTTTAAACAATTCACATTTATTATCTTATAGTTTCTGTATGTCAGAATCCTAGCAGGCTCTGTGGTCTGTGCTTAATTATCACAAGGCTGACATCTAGGTGTCAGCAGGGCTATGTTCTTTTCTGGAGGCTCTAGGGGAGAGTCTATTTCCTTATTCATTCAGGTTGTTGGCAGAATTTATCTAATATGTCCATGTAATTGCAGGACTGAGGACTTGTTTCTTTGTAGGCTGTCAGCTGGGGTCATCTTCAGCTTTTAGAAGCTACCACATTCCCTGGCTTGTGGTCCCATTCATCTCAGAGCCAGTAACAGCAGATCGAGTCCCTCTCACTTGCCAAATCTCTCCTACTTCTGTGGTCATTAAATCTCTCTGACAGACTCTTCTGCATGCCTTTTCTACTTTTAAGGGCCCTTGTGACTATATTGGACTCACCTGGATAATCCATGATAATTTTCCCATCTTAAGGTTCTTAACCACAATTCCATCTGCAAAGTCCCCTTTGCCATGTACTATGACACAAATGAGAGTAGCAGCAGGGGCAAAAGTCACGACGCTACAATTCTGCTGACCACGAGCACCCATATCACTTTCCTAGCCAAATTCCGGTACTGCCTTTTATCCTTAAAAGAAATACGTACTCTCGAATGTTTATAGCAGCACAATTCACAATTGCCAAGCTGTGGAAACAACCCGAGTGCCTGTCAATACATGAGTGGATTAATAAAATGTAGTATATCTATACCATAGAGTACTATTCAGCTATAAGAAACGACGGTGATATAGCACCTCTTGTGTTTTCCTGGATACAGCTGGAACCCATTCTATTAAGTGAAGTATCCCAAGAATGGAAAAATAAGCACCACATGTACTCAACAGCAAATTGGTATTAACTGATCAACACCTAAGTGGACATATAGGAATAACATATACTAGGTGTTGGGCAGGTCGGGGGGAGGGGATGAGTGTCTACATACATGATGAGTGTGATGTGCACCATCTGGGGGATGGACACGCTTGAAGCTCTGACTCGAGGCGGGGGGCAAGGGCAATATACGTAACCTTAACATATATACCACCATAATATGCTGAATAAAATAAAATAAAATAAAACATAAAGACAAAAAAAAGGAATATGTACTCTAAAATAGAAAAATAAAAGTGATGTGAGTTTATGAGACCCTGATTAGTCATGAAAAGAGGATTCCCCTCTGTTTAATGCTCTGGAGATTTTATGTACTAAGGCAATGTACCTTAGTAAGATTAATAGTCAGTATAGAATATCTTTCCTTTGCAAAAAGAAAAAAAAACAACTTATAAAGCAATCAAACAATTTACCAAAAGAATTTATTTTGAGTTGGATACACCTATTTTGGAACGTTGTGACATTACATTTCTTAAAATTATGCCGTGGAAAACCTTTGCCTGTCATCCAGTATTTGAAAACTCTCTGTTCACACACCCTTTTCCATTTGAAGACCACTGGATGGTGACATGTTTAGGAACCATTCCCACTCAAAGGCTCTAGAACTCTTCAATGCTGTCCCTGAATGAATGAAGCATTATTATTTTTCAAAGCAATTATTTGAAGTAGAGGAGAACTAATCTGCCAAGCCAAATATTTTGAAGTGGAGAGATCTAAAGCTCTCATTATATGGGAATAGTGTGGATCTAAACAATAACTGAAAAGACTATCAGATGAAATATATGGGTTGAATTCTCTGGGTAGGTGATGAAATAACAGATGTGACTGAAAGTTTTATTGATGATTAGATGGTTTAATTAAGCTAATCAGAGTTGAATTGGATTAATTTAATTCACTGGTGGGTTCCTCATTTGATGTTATTACCTCACATTGTATTAGACATGGGCAAAGCCCATTTGAGCTTTCATAACAGAGAATGCTTTTTTTCCAGAGAATCAAGTTAGCTAAAAGAATTAGCTCTGGAGGCACTGTTCGTCCCTACTTTTTCTAACTTAACCACATTGTCAACCACGTAGAAAATTTATAACATCAAGCATTATAAGGCTAGAAAGATGTCTGTTTATGGAATTCTATTGCAAAATAAAGATATGACATTACCTGTCTGTTTTCCCAATTTATAATGCTTAGCTGATCTGTGCATTCACCATTAGAATAGACACAGCCAGCACTGAATGTTCTTCTTGGACCATAATGAAACTCCTTTCTTCATTGCTTGCTCAATGGAGTATGCTAAGGCACCTAAACCTATACTGTTCAATAGGGGAGCCACTAGTCAAATGTGCTATTACACTCCTGAATTGTAGTCAGTCTGAACTGCAATGTGCTACAAGTTTAAAATGTGCACTGGATTTTAAGAACTTAGTTCAAATAAAAAAATTGAAAGTATGTCACTAAAAACTTTTTACATTAATTATATGTTGGATAATAATACTAACTATGTTTGGATTAATAAGTTATATTATTGAAATTAATTTTATCAGATTCTTTACATATTTTAATTTGGCTACTAGAACATCTGAAATTATGTATTGGTCCATATTATATTTCTATTGGTTAGTGCTAGTCTAGACCATAGCAAGTCTCAAGAAATCATTCATTCAGTCATACTATGTATATACCCGGCAGTCTCGTTTTATGACAAGTGCTTAATTTTCTTGAAGGCTTTCTCTTCCTCCTCTACTCTCCATCAGAAGCAGAGCCACACTAGTCCACAGGCTAGTAGTTCAAAAAATATTGCTGGTTTCTCATTACCTTATTTTTTTCAACACTCATTTAGAGAATCCAGGACGTATTTATTATTTGTACAAAGTTTGCTTAGAAAGATAAATAAAATTTAGCTACAGTTGAAACCAAAATATTCCTGTGATCAGGTCTTCTTAATTAGTCCAAAGTTTTTAATCTTGATTTTTAATCACAGTATTTGCTCTTAATAAACAAGCTGACACTTGCTTTCATTTCTTCATTTCCCAGAGCAAGAAAACCACAAGCAGAATCTTTTTATATATGAGGACAAGTTTGATATGATTGAAAAAAAGATTAATACAGAACTACTTATAATTTTAGCACTAAGTAAAGATGAATTCCATCTTTGATCATCATCTACAACTTCTGAATAACTGCTTCTTAGAGATGAAGTTAGCCCAGAGTCTTGGCTCTCTCCATGAACATAGACAGCAGCTAGCCAGGCTATTCTGTATGAAGCTGTGACTACTGAGCTACTGAGATTTGTCAAGTAGAGAAAGGAAGAATTTCAGCCAAAGCAATAGTCGGACATGTTTCATTAACCTTCTTGAGAATTATCAAAATTAATCTATCACAGAGCAAATGAATGGAAAGGCAATGTCAACTATGAAAGACTTGAATCCAAATCCATAGAGCTGCCACATGTAGTAGAGTACATTGAAGAGCTATGATCTGTGTATGGATACAGAAATGTTAACAGGCCAAAAATTGAACTACTTTAGGGGAAAATGAAAAAAATATATATATGGTAGAACAAGTTCCCTTTAATGACACTGGAGTCAGTTGAATGGTGTAACTTTGAGCTACATACATATATTCAAGATCAAACAAGCCTGGAAGTCACATCCAGGCAACCTAGAGGACAGGCATGTGTAAAGTAGAGGAGACAGAGTGATTATTTTTCAAAAGATATGTAGACAGGTAAGAACAAAAAAAGATACAAGTAGAGGGCAAAACAAGGTGACCCAGAATCCAGAACAAAAATAACAATCAACCAAAATAACCAAACACAGAGGAGTTATGTAGGAACTGATGTGACTATCAAGGCAAGAATATTTCATTTAACATTCCAAGGAAACTATCAATTCACTAGAACTGAAGATGATGACAAAGCCAATTACCAAATAGATAGGGGGCACTATTATGACTGGAGAATCTTAATAACAAGGTAAATCCTTGTAGAGATGGAAGTGAAGTATGGTCAATCTGAAGAGATGACTTGAAGGAACTTGAGGCTGAAGTGGTAAGTAGGGACTAAGGTGGGCAGACCCTGACACTTAGAGCTGCCCAGAGTAGTGGACCCAGTCAGCCTGTCACCTGCAATAGTTTTTCAGTGCCCACAACTTGGCAGTGGTTTTATATTTCACTGGATCATGAAAATACTTGAGTAGAGTAGGGTAGGGGATGATACCCTAGATTACACTTTTTCTGCTCTCACTGATAATGCTCCATGTTCTCATGTATTTATGACACCATTCCTTGTGGTTCAGCTTGCAAGATTCTGTGGTTGGTCCATGGTATTGTTCTGCTGCTTGGTGGCTGGTGATGGTCATGAAGAGCATCCAGTGGCTGATGAATCAGATCTGTCCCATATACAGCCAGAATCAACAACAGAATCTAGTTTAAAGATTAATTATCATCCTGTCATAGATCCTTAGCTTGTGCTGTACAAAAGGGAACAAAATAGTTTCTTTTTCAAAATTGGTACCCTCGTAAGGAAAGAATTATGTCAAAGGAAAGCGTAAAAACTGAGCCACCAAAGTAGAGTTCTATGCTAATAACCAAATGTACCATTACATAATGAGATGGATGAGACATTAATGGTCATCTCCCATATAGTAAAGGAATGGCTCAGAGGTTTAAGAAAATAGACTAAAGATAGACAATTTAATTAGTGCTTCTCAAACATTACTGTGCATCGGATTTACCTGGAGGCCTTCTTAAAACACAGATTACTGGGCTCAGCCTCAAAATTTCTGATTCAGTAGTTCTGGGGTGGGACATTTCTAACAAGGCAGATGATACTAGTGGTGCTGGTCTAGGTATCTCACTTTAAGAATTACTAACCTAGTCAGTGGCCAGTCAAGACCATGACCCTGGCTTTGTAGAAATGTTCATATTTATATTCTAAGAAGACTTAACAAAGATAATGAGAAAGAGAGAGAGAGAGAGAAGAAAGCTTTTCATTTTTTCAGACTTGAGAAACAAAGATTACTTAACAGAAAACTTTGTTTCACTAATGGGGTGAGCTTATTTGACAAGATTCAAGACACGACTCCCCCCATTTGAGAAGGAACACTAAAAAGAATGGCTGCATACCTGTCGCTGTCACTCAAAAAGTGTGCTGTCTCTCTTCTCAGTAATGTAACACTTATCACACTCCTCTTCTGTAATTTTAGGACTGCCATTAGGATAATGTGGATTACACTTTGTCAATCCCTTATCTAGATGTTACCTTGGAATATGTCACTAACAGGAAATGGAATCTGCTGTGAGAACTGATGGGGAATGCTGGCCAGAGTCTTTTGAAAAGAGATATCTGCCTTAGCCAGACACAAAGAAAGATAACCCTGAATGTAGATTAAGTCTGCAGTATACACAAATTCTTGATTCTATCAGGTTCATTAGAGACAATAAATCCAGAGAGATTGAAGCTGAATGGATTTTGAACAATTACTTTGTATTGAATTCCATGCTGCCTGTGAATATTTACCCTTTGTGCTGTTAAGGCTCCAGGCAGAGCAAAATGGAAACTGTTCTCCTGAATGTTACTTGGGAATATGTAGTCAAAGTTTCCAAACACTACCTAGGTGACTTTATTACTATCATCATTAAAAATGTATGTCCTATTTTCATGTGGCAAGATGACAGGTGATATACAAAACAAGATGCATCTATAATCCATGCCCTTGAGGATCTTTCATACAAAGACAAAAGATAAGCACTGATTTGCAGACAATAGCCTAATAAAGCAGCTTAAAATAAGAATTTTTGCACAAAATATAAGTGAAGGATAGCTGTTTCTATGAGGCAATGGGTGGAGGGATTAATTTCTCCACTGGGCAGAGTTCATAGCTATTTGGTGTCTAATCCACAGGAAATATCTACCCTCTCTTTGGCTCTTCTAATTAGTTTCCTGTTGTGTGAAGGAGTAAATAAAAGGAGGCAAATGTTCAGCAAAGTTTTAAGTATATATACATAATGTTTTCCCCATTTTTCCATCAGTTATTATTCTAGATGTGATCTAAAACTAGCTAGGCTAGGAAATTGTTTAACATCTCCTAAGATTTTACTTGAAAGAAGGCCTGACCAGAAGAAGATAAGTTAGATTAGAGCTCTGTGGGGTTTGAGTCAGAGAAGACATATCAATATCAATATCAATCCAAATCCAATTTGCTTGTGTCAATGCCCATGCAGCCACCTGCTGGCCTCCTCATCAGATCCCTGCACCATGGAGCTACACTACCAGATAGTCTCACTTCACTAAAATTGATTTAGAAGTAGACCTTAACTGCACTGGGCCTAGAGCCAAGGCAGTAAGAAGATCTGCTGGGCATCAGCCATTTAGACATGGGCATCAGTCTACAAACAGTCAATTATCTAATGGAGTCTAACATGAAAAATAATTTACCTATTTGCCTTTTTTTGGATCCAGAAAACTCAAAGGAGTCAGCCTATGAAATGGTTAGCTCCTCTCACCATCCTTAGAGGTAAAGACCTTGCACTAAAACAACACTCAGTGTTATGACTTATGTGTGATCCTATGTCCTTCCCTGCCAGTGTTCTTACAGCCATAGCCCAGTTCTACCTTCATATATGATTTCAACATCACTTAGAATAAGAAAGGCGATTTGCCTCTTATCCCTACTCTACCCAAGCTTGTAACTTTCAGACTTTCTGGATGCCAGGAGAGACCACACACACCACCACCGCTGCTACTACTTTTACTGCTGCTTCTACTAGTTCTTCTTCCTTTTCTCTCTTTACATTCTGCCTCCTTCTCCTCTTCCCTTTCCTTCTTCTTTCCTTTCTTAAGCTCTTGTACTTATCACTTATTCTCATGTATATTTTTCACACATTGATTAGGCAATAAGAATTTGTCTGGGCATCTTGGTGGTAGAGCAATCCCACATCAGCATGTGTGTAAATCAAGTTGCAGAACAGCAGAGGATTAATACTTGTGCTTGAAGGAGCTCAGGAAACTTCACCCCAAAACGTGACTCTTTGCTATAAAGAACATTTTGAATTAAAGGCCTTTAGAGATCAAAAGGCCCTGGGAAGGGACTTTCCCTCTGTCTGCATAATCCAGATGAACCCATCAAAAAGAACAATTGACTTCCCTTTCCCTCCTTGTTACCTCAGTATATTGCAGGAAAGCAGATCAAGACTACAACCAGACCTGGCCCAAATCATTTTAAATATAATACCTGACTCTCAGGTTAATTTACAAGTCAATCTGTTTCCCTCATTCCATGCATTCTCCCAAGTATCTATTCATCCTTCCTGACAAATACTTATGGCCCCTAAATAGGATCACCCATATTCATCATCTCTCCCTCCCCTCTAAAAGGCGGGTATATAAATTTCTGGACCCCATTGGGATCCACTCTGTGGATAATCACTCTGTGATTCTCCCTCTGTGTGCAGTAAATAAACCTCTTTCTGTTATTAATCTACCTTATTTCAAGTTGATCTTTCAGCGAATTTGGGGGAAAGGGGAAGTTTCCCCTCATCCCCCACATGACCCAGTGCTCTCTTGGGTTGTGACAGTTCTTTCTCTAGTTAGGGCTTCCTTCAATCTCTGAATGCAAAATGATGAACTCTACCCAGGAATTTATGCTAAGTTCTCTTTGGAAGCAATTTCTTGAATATCATATCTACCACAGTTTTTTAAAAAAATCATATTCATGGGACAGAACTGTTATGAAATATTTCTAAATAAATTTAAAAAGAAAACATAAACTTTGGAACTAATCGAGATTTTTGACTCATCAATTCTGGAAGGCCTTATTTGGCAAGGCCAAAGAGGGGAAGTCCCATGGCCAAGGTCTTGAGAAACTTGTCACTGAATAAGTGATAACAGGTGTCTAGCCTCCCTAGCTGAGTTCTCTTTGCATTTTAGGGGCCAGATGAGTCATGGCTAATCTATAGAAAAGCATATATTGAACAACTTATATTTCCAACCAGTTTATCTTAGACAGAAAGAGGGTCCATTTTTTTCTATAGTTAGAATTTGTGATGGTTTGTCCTCTAAGCCAGCACATAGAACTGACATTAGAAAAATCAGTTAAAACTACTACAGTCAAAAAATTTCAGGTCTTATTATTAAGAATGGTCAAGGTATTTATTATTGATGCAAGTATATTTCAGACCAATGAAGGCATTTATTACAGTGGAAGAAAATTCTGTTTGTTCTATTGCTGTCCTTTTTCTTGAAGAATTAGAGTTATTAAGTGCAACATCTGCACAGAACAGGTTGTTTGCTTTTCAAATAACTTTAGCAGAAAGAGATATTTGATGAATTAGTAATGTGTTTGACCTTGAGAAACTGATCAAAATGTCTGATTCTTTGGTTCTTTACTTTGATGCCTCAGTAACTTTTTAAAGCTGAATTTTACAAGTCCCTTAGCAAATTGGTTTTGCAATGGTGTTTTTCCTTGTATCTGATATATATTTGGATGCTGACAAACCTTCTGGAAAAGAAAACAAAAATGAAGGTCTAACTAATCAGTAGCCTCTACGATCATTATAGATACCCAAGGGGTATTTCTGAGTCCTTTAATTGAAATCAAATTATGTAAATCCACTTATGTGTGATGAAAATTCACAACAATAATTCTAAAGAATGAAGAACCAGACATATCAGCACAGTTGAAAGTTAACTTCTGAGACATTAAAAGATGTTCCTAGGTCTGTAACTTCTTGTTCTTTGTCCAGGAAATTTATTTTCTAGACAATTACCTCTATGGGGAACACCCAGGGCTGGAGGGAACAATTTTACAGAATCTTACTGTTATTGAGTCAGCAGTGCTAGCGATTAAATAACAGGTGGCAGACTGTGATTTATATGCACAAGTTGCTGTGTGCAGTCATCCTATGGAGGCCCTGGCCCTCAGGAAAGAAAGGCTAAGATGGTACATCAATTACTGCAAAACTAAAGCATCGTGCTTCTCTTCTTAGTCTAAATGAGCTTACCTATTAAGCTATAAAAAATATAATCCATGTGCCAAGATTTGAAACCCCCATGTACACTTACTCTACACATGCATAACATTCTCCAGTCCTATCATCACCATTACCTGTTCATTATACAACTAACAAAGGAAAGGATAACCCACACTGCCTTTTCCTGTAAGAGGTGCTTGGAACTAAGTGATGTTGTGGCAGTGAGCCATGAGAAACCTAGATGAGATGTTTCGATTGAAGAGTCAGTCTCCTAAAAGTTTATTCAAAGAATGAGCATGACTGTCTTGATACTTTCATTGTTATTTGGTATTAGTTTTGGTTTGGTATTGGTATTTTTTTTTCCTGAAATACTGGATGTATTCCATATTTTGTGAATTTCTTTCTTTTAGCTCACTGGTGCTTTGGGTATTATAAACATATGCTTGATACACTAAAATTTTAACCAATCTTATACTACTTCTAACCAGGGAGCATCTGGAATCACACAGAGATGTTTTTGATTACTGGGGATAACACTGAGATTTGTGGAGGGAAGGTCAGAAACAAAACACATAGGACATTTCAGCACAGTGAAGGGTTGCTCAGCACAATTGCCTTGAGTGAACCTGTTGAGAACAATATCTGAGGAACCACCCCTCTGAGGAAAGAAACAACAGTTTACTCCAGGCTGTCTCACTAAATGGGCCCGATAGTATTGTTATGGCATGAGGATCCATTCTACCCTGTAGCAAGGAATCCAGTGTCTTGGGGGGAAAGTAAAATTAAACAAAGCCAGTTAGTTATCAGACTCCTAAGAGATATCACTGGACATGAGACACGTTCCATGCTAAAGAAATCAAGAAATAACCCAGACTAAACTTAGAAGGTTGAAATCTATAAATTCCCAATACTCCTTCTTCCAATTCCGTGATGCCTCTCTCAATACGACTTGACAAGGATGAGGAATGATGAGGGGATATTACGAGGAAAGCTTCAGTCTTCATCCTTTGTCCTGAGAAGCCCCCTTTTCCTTTGTTTGGTTAGCTCTTGGCATTGGGTGGCCTTCAGCAGCCATTCATAAATAATGAAGTAGCAAGATGTTATTAGATATTTTAAGATGTTTTCTTGTTCGGAGTCATAATGCAAAAACACATTCCCTATTAAGAAATGAACAAAGGGTGGCAGATTTGAAGTTTGTTGTTCAAAATAGTATTTTTATTCTATTAATAACCAATAAATACAAATGATTATTAATAGTTAAATCAGCACTCACGGAGTGCTCTAAGGTCTAGTAGACATGGCCTCTCCTGCCCCTGCTATTGTACCATGTTTGGACTGTAGACTCAACTCTCCGATGGCTGTGGGGCAGACCAACCTTTAATTATCTTACCTTTTATCCAAGAGAGGCTTTTCAGAAATTTCATGTAGAATTTATCAAGAAACCAAAGAGTTAGATTACAGAGTCTAAGATCATGTCTTAATTGACTCAATTTATTAGACACAGAGATTCCCATCTGTTTCCTCAGTATTTCTAAGGAAACCCAAATCTAAAACAATAGCTGTGTGGCTTCATGTTTAGAGCTCATGTTCTCTCCGTCTCTCAAACATTGTTTCTGACAATTTTTTTCCATTTTAAATAGGAGAGCCATTGCTATACTGAATTCATGAGAATTTCTTTGCTTTTTGTATGTTTCCCGGCACCTCAACATTTTGAACAATGATTCATACAAAAGAAGTTCATTTCATCCTTAAATTCAATTCATTCTAAACTGTAGGAATCTCAATTTCCCCTCCTGAAATTTCTGAGATAAAGAAAGTGTTACATTAAATTTTGATATATTTTGGTTTTATGAGAGACTCACAACTCTGACAAAAATGCATTTCAAAAGTTTTTTGTTACAGTTTTCTCAGTAAAATAGTCAAGTTCATTTTGAAATACATCTGTTATACAAGAATTCAGTTTCTGTTTGATGCTATTAGTGATGAAGAACTCAAGACCATCTAGGTAATTCCTTGTACTCCTCTGCTTCTCAATATCATAGCCCCAAATACTGTAATCCTTCTTAGAAAAGGCGTGTGGCCAAGAGAACCTTCAAATAAGTTCTTAGTTTTTCTCTGAAATGCTTTTTAACTTTCAGGTGATACCCGGAACATAATTGATTTATATATATTTGAAGCCTAACACAAATACTGACCCTTTTGATATTAAAAGTGAACTGAAATATTTGTTAAAACTCTTCCACTGTACCTCTGTGACAGTTCATACTGGGACACTTGAGTCTCCTGTGGATGCTGTCTTGGAGCTACCCCACATATTCTGGACCTGCTCTTGCCTTTGATGCCATTTTGGTTTTGCTCGGATTTCAAATTTCCTAGCTCTTCAAAACACAGATTTTAGGACTCCAAATGTGAAGGCCAATTTTATGGACTACCTATAAAATCAAGACAAACTAGTTTATGTTGCAGTAATGATACTCAAATTTTAGAGTGTCTGAACATGAAAGATTTACTTCTCACTCTAACTGTATATTCAATATGGTCCCATGGGTCTCTGCTCATCGTAGATATAGGTTGGCATAGACTTCATCTTATCCCGGACTTCCATCACTGGTTAGGGAGAACAGACATCACATCGCCTTACAGGGTCAACTAAATGCCACTCCATGGAAGGAGATGCAGGCAATTTCTGGCACTTCTGCTCACATTTCACTGGCCAAAGTAAGGTCATAACTAATTTCAAAGGGGGTGGGAAAGTATAATGCCACATAAGCCCAGATATAGGAGATCGACAAAGTTTGTGAAGAGTTCTAATGACTAACGCCCCATTTAATCCTCCAACTCCCAAATCTGGCTCTCAGTAGTCTGATGCTTCAAGAATACTCATGATAGTACATTTTTGGTTTCTGTTTCTGCTAAGTCCTACCACACAGCAAGAAAAATAATAACATTATAATATATATATTAAGACTCACTTATAGACACAGTATGAATTTTAAGGTTATGAGCTCAAAGAGTAAATATTAAGTTCCTATATCATTAAAGATTTAATTTTCTATTAGTTCCCATTTATAGGTCTGGGGTGAAAACAAAATGCATTCATAATGCTATTTAAGACATTATGAGAGCTAGAAAAAACATCCTCTATTTTCATGTTGTGTTTATACCCTTCCAGGAATCTTTCGTGTTCTAAACTCTTTATAATGACTTTACTTTTTTTATTTCAAAATATTAAGAGGTACAAATGTTTTTTGTTACTTGTATCAGTTTGGTTATACTTGAGTCAGGTTATAAGTATACCCAATACCCATATCATTTTCATTGTATCAGTTAGGAAGGTTTTTGCCCATCTCCTCCTCCCCCTCCCCTTGCTTGATTTCCAGAGTTTTACTTCCTTATGTGCACACGTGTACTTATCGGTTAATTCCAATTTAATAGTTAGTACATGTAGTGTTTGTTTTTCCATTTTTTAAATATTTCACTTAGGATAATTGTCTCCAGTTCCATCCAAATTGTTGCAAAAGGCCTTAATTCATCCTTCTTCATAGCTGAATAGTATTACATAGTATACATATACCACATTTTGTTAATCCATTTATGAATTGATGGGCGCTTGGGTTGATTCCACATCTTTGTGATTGTGAATTGTGCTACAATAAACATTTGAGTACAGGTGATTTGTTTGTTTTTTGGTTTTTTTGTTTGTTTGTTTGTTTTGTTTTTTTATAAAATGACTTTTATTCCTTGGGTAAATACCCAGTAGTGGGATTGCGGGATCAAATGGTAGATCTACTTTTAGTTCTTTGAGAAATCTCCATACTGTTTTCCATAGAGGTTATACTAATTTGCAGTCCCACTAACAGTGTATAAGCATTCCTTTCTCTCTGCATCCATGCCAGCATCTATTGTTTTGGGACTTTTTAATAAAAGTCATTCTAATTGAGGTAAGATGATATCTCATTGTGGTTTTAATTTGAATTTCCCTAATAATTAATGATGTTGAGCATTTTTTTCATATGTTTTTTGGCCATTTGTCTATCTTCTTTTGAAAAGCTTTTGTTCATGTCTTTTGCCCACTTTTTAATGTGGTTGTTTGTCTTTTCCTTGATGATTTTCTTTTGGGACAGAGTCTCATTCTGTCGCCCATGCTAGAGTGCCGTGGCATCAGCCTAGCTCACAGCAACCTCAAACTCCTGGGCTCAAGTGATGCTCTTGCCTCAGTCTCCCGAGTAGCCGGGACAATAGGCATGCACCACCATGCCTGGCTAATTTTTTTTTTCTACATATTTTTAGCTGGCCAATTAATTTCTTTATATTTTTAGTAGAGACAGGGTCTCGCTCTTGCTCAGGCTGGTCTCAAACTCCTGAGCTCAAACAATCCACCCGCCTCGGCCTCCCAGAGTGCTAGGATTACGTCCTTGGTGATTTTCTTGAGTTCTCTGTAGATTATTGTTATTAGCTCTTTGTTGGATTGTAAGGGAAATTTATTTGTATAAGCAATAGGTTTCTTAGGCCAAACTAAAAATGATTGCCGGCGTGTCTTCCACTGGTCTTCTGGTGAGGCATGAGTCAGCACACTTATGTAAACAAGGTATTATCTCCTATATGAACGCATGTGATCATGCTTTCGCTTGGCATGTTGCCACTATTGTTCTGAGCTGTATATAAGCGCTCGTCCCATTCTCGCTGTACGCTGCATCTCCAGACAATAAAGAGTATGTCTCATCTGCCTGCTGCCGGCTCATCTCTTCTTTCAATTCCCAGAAACCTGCTCTGGTACCCTGGCTGGCCACAGTAGCCCCTCCCCACACGATGTATAGCAGTTAATATTTTCTCCTATTCTGCAGGTCATCTATTGGCCCCGTTGATTATTTCCTTAGCTGAGCAGAAGCTTTTTAACTTAATCGAATAAGATTTACTTATTTCTGTTGTTGTTGTAATTACCATTGGGGTCTTCCTCATAAATTCTTTGCCGAGGCCGATATCTAGAAGAGTTTTTTCAACATTTTCTTCTAACATTCTTATGATTTTATACCTTACATTAAGTCTTTTATTCCTCTTGAATTAATTTTTGTGAGTAGTGAGAGCTACGGATCCTGTTTTATTCCTGCATGTGGCTATCCAATTCTCCCAGCACCGTTTATTGAATAGGTTTTTTTTTCCCCCTCAGGGTATATTGTTGTCTGCTTTGTCAAAGATCAGTTGGCTGTATGTGGATGGTTTTATATCTGGGTTCTCTGATCTATTCTATTGGTCTATGTCTATTTTTATACTAATACCACATTGTTTTGGTTACTATAACCTTGTAGTATAATTTGAAGTCTGGTAATGTGGTGCCTCCAGATTTATTCTTTTTGCTTAAGATTGCTTTGGCTATTCGGGCTCTTTTCTAGATCCACAATGGCACTGCAGGTTGGGAGCTTCCCTGCCCAGGATCCCACCCTGGGCTAAGAGCATGGCCATCCTGTGGCGGGAGGAGTGTTCCACGAGTGTGCTGTGGGTGGGACTCACACTGCACTCTCTTTTCAATTCTGTCCACATGGGCTCCCTTGCCTTCCGATATTAGTTCACAAATCTTCCTTCCATGTCCCCAGGCAACACAAACAAGTCCTGAGGGTGTGGGATCCGGTCTGTGGGTCTGTGCTCCAGTCCCCAAGGATCAATCCCTGACCAAGCCAGGGAGAAGTGTGTTGGTCCTGAGTTGCCTATGGGTTGCTCAAGCGGGTTTGATGTCCCTCTGCTCTGGGGAGTGCCCTGCTCTGATGGAGCAGCCAGGCAAGCAGCACCGGGGAGGGCTGGTGAGCAGGGAGCTCACAGTCCAAGCACCCCCTAGTCCTCTGCAGGTCTTTAAGAGGAAAGGTTGGAGCCTCATTCTCTGTGGAAGTCCCAACAGAGGGAGTGCTGTAGCTCCTGAAAGCCCTGCGTCAATATTCTCTCTCAGCAGCCGTAGGCAGGGAAGGCAAATGAGAGGAAAGGAGTCTGAAGTGAGGGAAGCTAGCACTCTGGTCATCTCTGTCCCTATCTCCCAGGAGACAGCCTGCCCAGAATTTCCAGGCCGTGGGGTCACACAGATAGATGCCCCAGATCCACTGGCCCCCTGTGACTCCTGCAGTCTGGGCCAGAGTTGGGAGATGTTTGTGTGGGAATGAGCGAGACAAACACCGAGGGTCTGAAGCCCCGTCTGGAGGACAAAGGTGCTCAGTGGGTGGAGAAGCAATATGGTGCCTGCTGTCTCTGCTCAGGTCTGTGGTGATGAGAAGCGACCCCATGGGGGCTGGCAGGCTGGTGCTTTGTCCTCAAGAAACTCCCAGTTCACTGGCAGCAGCAGCTTTTGGGCTCCTGAGGATAGAAAGGCTCTCCAGTCACCTGGGAACCCGCTGGCTGCCAGAGATGTGAGGAAGGCAGAAACAAACTGCTCCACCTCCTCTTTTTGATGGACTCCAAGCCCCTCAGGGGTGGATCTCTGCCGCTATCCTTCTTGTTCTGCTCTGCAACTTCTTCCCTGGAATCTCTGGTAGTTTCTGGCACTTTCCCCTCGAAATTATACCTAATTTATAATTGTTTATTTGTTTGTTCTTCTTAATCTAAAACTTTTCCTTTTTTCTGACACAATCTGACAGCTGGTGTCTCCTCTCAGCCATCTTGTCTCTCAAGTACAATTACTTTCTGCCATGGTGGAGTTAGCAACTTCTTTCTGATTCCTCCCACTCCCCCGTCCAAACTCAACTAGTGCTGGTTAGACCTACAATTTTTTTCACATTATCTACATTCAGTGCATCTCCCAAA
Source organism: Cheirogaleus medius (assembly GCA_008086735.1). NCBI lineage: Eukaryota > Metazoa > Chordata > Mammalia > Primates > Cheirogaleidae > Cheirogaleus > Cheirogaleus medius. Next base: position 9,115,702 of record VBSM01003200.1, read on the forward strand.
CTCAATGCCATCCTCCCTGTTGTCCACCTCGTCTCCTCTCAGCTATTTCAACATAGTGCCATTTCTTTTCTATGCTAAATACAGCTTGTCTGAGGAAAAAGAAACTAATTGTTGCAACTCCCATATGCAAGCTGCAAAGATTGTCAGAAGCTGCTCTCTGCTGCTCCAGGCTACAAGTGCCTCACGAGGTCTTACATGTTTGTTTGACAGTCTCACAGCCGGATTCTCTGTGGGGAGATGAGGAAAGTGAAATAACAAGGAGATTGAATATCAAACTCTTTTTTTATATAAGATCTCCTAATAACAATATTTATTGTCTAATGTTGAAGACTAAAAATTGGACTGACCCACACCTCTGACAGCCTTGGAATATGGCCCTGTCTTCAAGTTTCTGTCTATTGTCAATTTATTTTACAGAAAGTAGCTTTCTTATCATCCTGGGCTTTTAAACTATCTTCCTCCTTCCCAGGTTGCCCCTCACCCAGAACATCCTGCTGATAAGAATTAACTTGCTTAAACACTTGTGACAGGGTAATTATTGAGATGTTAATTTTGCTTTATTCTCCGTGATGCTGAAGATAGGAATTAATTTGAGGCAGATTTTATGCTCTGATCCTGGGCAGTGATTTCTGTGAAACAGGTCCGTAAGCAGACATGCAGAGCAATCCAGACCACATTCTTCCGTCTCCAGGCTTTTATGAGAGAGAAGCTACTGGAGGAAGGATAATGCTAAAAGTGAAGAAAGCATACCTGGCTCTATAATGGAGGCGACATAGTTTAGCAAGACGGTAGAGGGGTCCCAGTTGATCCTTTTCTACAGTAAAGTGGAACTATTCCCCACTCCCACACAGTGTAACAGGTTTCATGAACAAATCTCAACCACCCCTATGTGTTTTTTAATCCTCTCCTTTAACTAACTACTTGACCTTTTGAATTGTTTCCCAGAAATGGAGGGTTTTTGGCAAGACAAAGGAGCTGAGATTCTGAAGGCCCCTGGGCAGACTTTCTGATGACTCACCATCCCCTATAACCTGCTCCCTCCAGCACGAAGCCCTCTGTTAGTTACACTTCAACCTGCTGCAAGGCACGTGGCCCTCCTTTAAAAGCCCATGATCTCCACTAGTCGGGGAAATGGATTTGAGGCAGCTCCTCTCATTCTCCCAACAAGATTCCTTTTATACTAAAAAGTTACTTTCTTCCTTGGTAATCGTTATTGTCCCAATAATGGGATCCTTGTGCTATAAGCAACCTGACCTAGGCCGAAACACCCTTGCGGTTTCAACAACATGAGTGCTACAAATGGCAAAAGCATCCATCATAGAACATGGATCTTCACCAAGGGGACAAAACACAAAGAGGCCATGGTGTTGGGGCCATGGAGACAGAGTGTGTCGTCACACTGGAACAAGATGAATGTAGCAGGCTGCTTTAAAAGGACCATGCAGGCTTGGATAAGAGCGTGTCAGGAACACCCACTTTGGACTGAGGACTGGAACCCTGCTCTCCACGTTGAAATTTTACATGACTTGAGGGGAGAGTGAGGTACCCTCTCCCCAACTATACATATGACTAACATAGTATTTATTGCTATCAATATCTCTTGTAGATAAAGATTAAGCCTGATTTATCTGATTTTGAAAATAGAATTGAGTGAGGTTTTCCTCATTTGAATGATGTACTCTAAATCCAAAGCCACTATGTACCAATCTCAGCATTACACTTTCTGGCTGAGAAATCTTCACAGCCTCAGATTACTTGCTGTATTCAGAGATCTCTATAGTTTTGCCATCAGAATGGATTGCCTCCTCCTTCCAAATACGCATTCTTTGCTCTCTTCTACTCACATGTGTACTTTAGCCCCATTGTCCACGATTTGCTCATTCCTTGAACCCCAAAAATACTTTATCCCCATGCAACTCTAGTGTATAAACTAACCACTTTTTAAAATGCTGGCTAGAATTATTTGTAGTTACTTCATTAAAGTTCTAAATGAGATTAAAAACTCCTCTGAGGCAAGAATAATGTCTTATATTTCTGTTATCCTCATAGTATCCAATAAGGGGCTAAGCACAAAATAAACATATTTCTTAATTGATTGCATTATATATAAATGCTTCTCCTATGGAGTAGTGTCTGGGTCCAGCATCTCACTCAGGGAGAGAGTTTGCTATATGGGATAATTAACTGAAATAGAATTTATCATGGTAGAGAAATACAAAAGACAATTGATTGGTTATTTCATCCACAGAATAGAGTTTAACTTATTTGGCAGATATAAGAATAGTAATGACCAAATTCACCCTGCATCTTAATTCTGTCAAGTACAAGTTGGTGCTTCCTGTGTGGTGAAGATTGTTTTTCCTGTTATAAGAGAAGAACTGGTAGACAAAAAATCCAGATGTTCAAATTCCCTGACAGTAAGACCAAAAGCATAGGTCACAAGCCTTTATTTGTTCTCCCTGCTACCTTAGTAATTACCAAATTAAGGGAAATAAAGTCTTAGGGATCTATTAATAATTAGAGGTACTGTAGGATGAAATACACCGAGGGTTACTACAATAAATTGTTTGGCCATTTGTTGCATTTGGGTAAAGACAATAAGTATAAAAGTCTTCTTTATATTTTAAGTGCTAAGCCAGAGAATTACCATTGTTCACTGATCTCATTTTTGTGTAGGATAATACTAAGGACTTCTGTAGACTAGTAGATGAGTGGACTACACATACCTAGCAATAATCGTCTTTCAAATATGCTGGGGAAGAAACAGAACCATATATATCAGTATTTCAAAAGACAGAAACATTTTAAAGATGAAACCTAGTAATTTATCGTTGTCTTGATACTGTAATTCAATCTTTATTAAAATGCAGAAAATAAAAATTAGTATTGCTTTTGTATCTGCTTTTCTTATACCCACTGTATCATAGGAATTCTGTGAAAATGACTAACTCTCACAGGTCTCCCGTTTTCTGCTAACCTTTCTTGTTATGAAAGGCATAAGACAAGAACAGTCATTGATTGGGGAATTGAAGTTCTCCCATAAAAGATGAGTATGTCGACAGATATACCATCAGTTCCCTGGCATGCAGGTCAAATATTCCTTAATCTCACTTCTGTCAAGGGACTGCATGACCACCCTCTGACAAGGACAGACAATATTACCTGCATGGGTTATCAGACCTGTTGAAAATGTGTGGGGAAGGAACAGGGCGAACCGAAGAACAGCACTGCCTCCCTCAGACACTCAGAATCGTGTCGAGCTGTATCTTAAACACCAAACAAACTGTATTTTCAATTTTACCATCTGACATTTACCAGAAGGAAAAAGATACATAAGTAATGAGGCAAAAGGGCATTACAAGCTGGATGTGTATTTTCCCATTACATTAAGAAATGAGCCTAGAAAAAAAATTGCTTTCCAAATTCAAAGTTAAAGATGAATTAAATCAGTATCCTTCGTATTTGTCACAGCATCCTCAACAAATTCAGGAATTCTCACTGTATGTATGTGGTTGATCTTTTTCTATGCCTTGTCCTAACAATGTTACCTACTTGTTTTCACTTTTAAGCTGCACATTATTTATGATATGTAAATACAGGCACTGTGTCTGTCTCCTCTGTGTTATTTTCTTTAATAACAACAGTTCCTGTCATTATCAACTGCCTGATATTTGTTAAGCATGGTATTAGTACATTCATCTTATCATTTCATCTTTAACAAAAACCCTATATAAGAAATATTCTCACCATTATTTTACCAAGGTAATTAAGTTTATCAAGGTCTGCAGTATGTCAAGAGGTGGAGCTAGCTTCTTGAGCACAAAATCAAACTTTCTTCTTGTCCATCGTCCTTCCCTTCAGAGCCTGGGATTGTGTTCACACCCCTCTGAGCTCTCAGTAAATACATTGACTGACTGAGTTTGCTTTCACGCATGAACAAAACAAGAGGTTGAAGCATAATTAATGTGTCTGTGAGTGGACAAGTAGCTAAACGCTCAGGTTAGCCACTTTGCTCTGGAGTGACTCACGCACAAACACACACGTACACACACACACACGCATTTTTGGAGTACATATTTTGGCCTTAAGCATGTAGAGTCTGATACTTGGTCAGACAGAATGGATTGAACAATTTTTTTTTTTTTGGAGTTGAACAGTTACCAGTTCATGATACCTATTAGTACAATCCAAATTGTATCACATCCTGATCCAATATAAATGAATGTTACTTGATAATAAACAGATGTTTAATTTCCTGGCTTATATAGTCAAAAACACTGACTCTCTTCTGGTGATTTCCTTGTCCTGGGGTAGTTGGTGTGACAATGAAAACTGATATATACAGTTGAAAGGCACCTTTATAATCTAGCACGGCTCCAAGAACTTACACTTCCTCAATGCTGTTTCATATTTAAAAAACAAAATTCTCCAGCACCTGTATAAGGTGCTTAAAATGTCATTACCACCTGTAATTACATAGAGAATCCAATTACCACAGCAAAGGAATCAGATTGGTACATACAGTTTGTACATGTTGACCATAAAAATTATAACAGGAGAAGTACACATAGTGGGTAATTATGTGCATCTTGTATAAAGCTCTGAAGAGTAATTAGGATATAAAAAGTAATGTGAAATAATAATAATAAATGATTTTCACTGGGGTAATGATAAGTTTTACCTTGAAGTTTCTTCAGCTTCAATAAAGCAAGAAAAAATTATCTTCAAATGAAAAAAAAATTCATGCCACATAGTGAAGTAAACGCAAAAGAAATATAATAACATGATAATAGAGATGCATTATAGTTTTTCAAGTACATTACGCAGACTTGGCTAATGTTGCATAACAAATGTGAGGATCCTCCACACGTACTAGAAGTTTCTGAAAATAAAGGGGTTGTTCAGATCAACATGAATGTTGGAATCAGGAAAACAGACTCAAGCAAACCCCTTGTGACATTCATCGTAGCCATTACATGAGTTACTCTAAATTATGGTCCTTCTTCTTGTGGAAGGAGGAGTGATAAATGCAGAGCTGTCTGCCAGCCTATTATACGCTCAGTAGCAGTGAAAGGAACGGAAAATGACAGGAATAAATAACATAATCTGATCAGTTAATGGCACACAAAGACTTCTGGGGCTCTGCTTCGTGTGACAATGCATGGTCTTCTGGGGGCCACCTTAGAAAGATCGCTGCCTCAGATAAGTTTGATTGTGTGAAGGACAGAAAGTGTTAGTTTTTAGATGCTAGTTAGGTTCTGTCTACACCGCTTGCCACAGAAAGTAAATGGGCTCTATGTCAGTGCTCCCTGATGCAAAGTAAATTACCATGCCACAAGGAAAAAGATAGACAAGTTTTTAAATTGAATAATAGCTTTTGAATGGTTAGAGTTTGTGACTGTTAATTTCTTCCTAAGATAACTGCAAATATCCGCAAGTCTATAGGACATAGATACATGATAAATGTTCTTTGCAGAAATTTTATATATACATTGTAGGAGAATGTGCATAATAGTACATCTTGTCTCATGAAAAGTTCCTGGTCTAAACATACACAAATAATCTGACTCTTGAAAACTGAAATAAGTGATAAAGACTAACTAACACACAGAATTACAACGTCTTATTTAAATGCCAGTTGGCTTATTATTGTAACTTCTATTTTTTTATTTTTATTTTTTAAAACAGTTTTATTGAGGCATAATTGACACACAAAAACTTCATGTATTGATTGTATACAGTTTAATTAGTTTTAACATATGCACTCACCCGCGAAAGCATCATCACAGTCAAGGTTCTAGACATACTCACAACCTCTAAAAGTTTCCTTGAAGCCTTTCTTTGGTTGTCCTTTGTATCCATCACAGCGTCAAACATTGTGGAGACTCTCTTGTTGATTTTGTGTTGCTATCACAGAATACCTAAAGCTGGATAATTTATAAAGAAAAGAAGTTTATTTGGTTCACAATTCAGGTCCCTGGAAAGTTCGAGATCAGGCAGCTCCATCTGGTGAGGTCTTCCTGCTGCTTTAACTCTTGGTGGATGATGGAAGGGAAGTTCACGTGCAAAGTGATCACATGGTGAGAGAGAAAGCAAGAGAGAGATACCAAGGAGGTCAGACTCTTTTTAACAAGCTGCTCTCTAGGCAACTAATCCATTCCCTTAAGAGGGAGAATTCACTCCTCAGAGACAACATTAATCTACTCGTGAGGGATTCGCCACCATGACCCAAACACCTTCCACTGGGCCTCACCTCCCAACTCTGACACATTAGAAATCAAATTTCAACATGAGTTTTGTCCAGGACAAACCACATCCAAACCATGGCCTTCTCTCTTTAAAACTCTCATCTCTCTTTTTCTTATGACACACTTTTCTCTTAATATTCCTCTGACCCTTCCTTTCAATCTGTGCTGACTCCTATACCTTAGCCCTCTTCTTTCTCAGAAATGTCCATGACCAATTTCCTATACCTCTATGGTTTTTACCTCCATGCATATACCATTGGCTTTTGAATACATGTCTTCAGCTGAGACTCAACTCATGACAGAAAAATATTTGTAACTGCTTACTGGACAGCAACTGATTTTCTAGAGACAGGTAAAACTCAGCAATACTAAACTAATTAATTTTCTTTCTTTCTAATCCTGGATATTTCTCTTAATCTAAATCTTGATTCTTGGCATCTTGATTTATCCATAACCATAAGCCAGAGTCTAGTCTTTGCCTTCCTCTTCCTTTCATCCAATTTAAATCTCTGCAAATTGCATTGCTTCTTTTTCTACACCCCATTACTACTGCCTGGGTTCAGGCTCCCAGAATTTCCCCAGTGCTTTGCTGTGGTCTCCTTACTAACCTTTCTGTCTCCAATTTTGGCTCACCACTTTAATTTATTCTTCTGCATACTGTAAATCTGATCATGTCACTTTCCTGCCTAAAACCTTCTAATGGCTCTCCATCGTGTGTAAGATAAAAGCCAAACTTGTTAGTATGGCTCACTAGTTTCTTCCAACATGGCTACCCCCTTCCATTCCCACTTTGTAACCTCCCATCTTTCCAAATCGAGCATCCTGGCATTTTGCCAACTGTGGGCATGCCCTTTCTTAAATATTGAAATAATGTTTTATTTCTTATCTGCTTAACAAACTCATCTCCAACCTTCAACATTTTTAGCAGATATAATTTTTTTTTCACTGAAACTTTTTTGATACCCCCTGTCAAACTCAGATATTTCTTTTCGTGTGCTTCCACAGACCTATCTATAGATATTTATTATGGGGGTTACCCCACCATAGTGGGGCTATTTATCAGGAGACTATAGGATTGTTAAGGCAAAGACCCAATCCTTACCCAGTCCTCATCTAAACTATCATAGATGACCACTTGTGGAATAATGAATATATGCTAGTTTTCCCAAATTTTTTTGTAGATTGCTAGTATATCATTAGATAGTTACCCAAAGGCCTGTCTTATCCCTTCAGATAGTTATGTCAGCAAATTATTTTTACACAAATTCTTTTAGAAATAAAAAGACCAAGGATAAAATGTAATATTTTTCATTTTCCCCCCATTTTCCTGATTGTCTTCCTCCCATAAATATTTATTGAAAGTTCCCTCCATATGATAGCTATGGTGCTGAAAGGTCTATAGATCTGTGTAATAAGAAGCAAGATCATTTCTGCACTAAAATGTAATGATCCAATTTAGTATGTGATCAATATCATAAGACTATAACAACTAAGAGCCAGAGGAGTTTAGAAGAAGAGGGGCTCAGATCCATTCAGGGGAGGTCAGGAAATTCTCACAGCAGTAGCAACATTGAAGTTGACCTTGATACCTCAACAGAGTTTCCTCACCAGGAGACTGGCGGAAGGGTCTGTGAGGCAAGACAACCCTGTGGGGAAAAAATAGGAAAGGGGGACAAGCTCCTTTAGTGAAGCTAGAACAATATGCTCTGAACCTACTTTGTTTTTTGTAAAACCAGTTGAAACAGTGGACCCCAAGGCCATGCAAGTTAAGAGAGCTAAGGTTGGGAGGCCTTCGTTGCTGCCTAGACTTGAGTTCCAGGGGCCATGAAACCTTATAAACAGGAATGTGACACCATACACATCGTTTTAGACCCTTAATATGTGAGTTGTTTATGGTATCTTTCAGAGGAGGTTAAAATGAATTACAAACTATTACATATTATTACATTAGTTCAAAATATGAAGTCAAAAGGACCTGCATTAAAGTGTTTTTCTAAGGTATGAAAATAAATGAATTTGAATTTGTTTAACATAGACATAAAAATTGATTTTAAAATTATTTGCCTAATACTTAAGAAATGGAAATAAGTAAAGTTCTATCCTTGTACCTATCACAGAGTAAGGATATATGGTAAGGTTGCTCTTCAAAGTTTACTTAAACTGCAAACAGCAATTTCTGTTGTATACCTGTCATTCTATAATATGTTCTTCTTTATAACCAATTACAGCAAGGTAGCATGCTTACTTTGAACAAATCCTTATCACAGTATAGTGTCTCAACACAATATTTTCTTCAAATAAAATAAGATATGGCCTTAACAGTACTGTTTGATTAAGCATGATCATTTTTCTTTTAGTCAATACCTCCAAATGTGTTCCCTTATGCTTATAGGTAATAAAATAACATGAAGCACATCATCAATAGCTTAAAATTATAGCTTGGAATTGGGGCACTCTACCATGCCCTACTTCTAAGACCTTGGACAAGTCAATTACTCCAATGTCTAGTATACAGCAGATTTTCAATCAATTTTAGCACCATCCCCCTTCCTCTCTTTATGAAAGCATTTTACTGTAGATTATATGAAAAATTTCAGCAATTGATAGGTGTATAAAAAGTATAGGAAAAAATATAAATTTAATGTTTAGGTCTTTAATTGGTATAAGCACTTCAATACCCCCAATTCAAAAATAACTAAAAATTTGTGAATGAATTATAAAATCTCATATTTTTTTCTTCTTAAATAGAGAGAAGGTTTGTCATATATTCAACATAAACTACAGGATATTTAAATTTCTCTTCCTGCAATCTCTTGACAGTACAAAAATTAATGTTGCATTTCTCAAGAATGGGAACTTTAAATTCCACAAAAGGATTAAAAGCAAATACTTGTAAAGTGCTCAGAATAGTGACTGGCATATCGAAAGCACTATAGGAGGATTTATATTACCATCATCATTATTAATATGGAACAACGCTTATTCCTTTATAAGCCTTAGAGAAATTATCTGTTATGTTCTGTTTACATTTAGGTTAAATGTTATAGAAATAGGTTCTGGTTCAGATGACAGATTGTAAAAGCTATTGTTAAGAGACATGGTAAATTAGTCATATTCAAGTTAAACTAGCCTTGATATAAGCTTTGGGCTTCACAGGAAGGTTTTCTGAGGTGAAATAAAAGTAAATGTAGGGCAACGGCCTCATTCACTTCATTGAAAAGAATAGACAAGGGAAGCCAATCCAGAAAAAAAAAAAATTACATTTACACTAGAGGTCATTCTATCTTGTGTGCTCTCTTTATTTTTATTTTTTATTTTGCATCTGTCTAATGAAAGAAAAAACAATCTTGAATTCTTGAATTCAGGCATTTCAGAAATGCTGACTGTTATGGGCAGAATTGTGTCCTGCTGAAATTTGTATGTTGAAGTCCTAACGCTTAATGCCTCAAAATGTGACCATATTTGGAGATAGGCCCATGAAAGAGGTTATTAAGGTTAAATGAAGTCATTAGGATGGGCCCTAATCCAATACGACCGGTTTCCTCATAAGAAGAGGAGAATAGGGCATAGACACACACAGAGGAATGGCCACATGAACACACCAGAAGAAGGTAACGAACACAAGCCAAGGAGACAGGCATCAGAATAATCAATTCTGCTGAGCCTTGATGGTGACCTTCCAGCCTCCAGAGCTGTGAGAAAATAAAGTTCTGTTGTTTAAGCCACCCAGTCTATTGTACTTTGTTATGGCAGCCTGAGAAGCCTAATACACTGATAATGTTTCAAATGAAGCCATGAATTATTTTTTTATTAGAATAAAGTCTAAGTGAAAATGAGATAAAGAAGTAAAACGGCTAAGGGTCCTCAGAGATATGTAAATCCAAAGTGAAAACAGCAACCATAGTAGCTTTATGGTGCATACTTTGTTATAGGCTCAGATAAGCTTAGAGAAGTTAAGTAACTTGCCTAAAATGTCATACAGACAGGAAGTGGGGAAACCACCAATCAAATTTAGGTATTTTAATGTTGAGCCCACAATACTAATCAAGACAGGTGGAAATATCTAATCAACATTGAGTTTAAAGTGAATCAGAGTTTGCTGCACAGGACAACATGAACACTTGAAAAATATATTCTAAGCTCTAAACTTAAAAAAAAAAACAAAAAAAACCTTTCCCCAAATTACAAGGATGCAGAATAATTCAGATAAATCAATTTTACACCAATTTTTGACTCTAAGATACAGTGCTGATTATACATCTTTGCACTATTTGCATTAACTTAACATAATATGGTTTGCACACACTTGGGAGAAAATCAACTGGCAGTCAAGAAGGACTTCACAGACACTAAACATGGAACGTAAGGAAATCAAACCATAACTCATAGTTGTAATGGCATGAAAACAAGGTGGTGATGTAGACAACCCAGTGGGAAGATTCTGGTTGTGTTTCTGAGTAACAGAGCAAGGTACTGGGTGGGAACCCAGACAGTCAGAAAGAGAAACAAAGAAAGTGGAGTTTCAGGGTTTCCTAGGAACGTGTAAACTTGAGTGTGTGTTTGAGAACTTTGGAACAGTGCAGATCTGTTGCTTATCTGTTGACTGTGATTAAGTCAATTCTCCTGTTCTCCCAAAGCTGGGAAGGTACAGCCCTCCAAAGTCTTGACAATGGCAAGGTAAGCAATTCAAATAGAAGCATCCTAATCTCTGCAGTTCTGAGCCTTCTTACATGAGAGCCAGAGAGTGAGCCCTGATTTTCCCAGGCATGGTTCTCTCCATGCAGCAGTATGGACTAGGCCTGGAGCCGGTGAAGCCACATGGAAACAAACTGTTATAATTCCACTTGGATTATACAAGAATGATCTGGGGACACTGACTAGCCAGGAATCTGTACAAAAATGATTTGGAAAAATTGGGGAGGGTAGAAAAAAGATAAAGCTACTGATCTTCATACTTCTTATGGAAAAATAAAGGTATTTGTGTGTGTATAACACATATACATAATTTATTTATAATCAATATGAATGCGTTATGCATATTTTTAATTCAAAAACACTTTAAATGATCACACATACAAATTTTTATTGCTCAATGAATATGTTTATTTCAGATTTTTTCCTTGAAAATCTAATTTTTAAAAAAATTGTCACCCTGTTGCATCCTAAAATATTGTCTTTTCTTTATGAATTCTGTCTGTGCTGAACAGAGAAATGTATAGCTAAAAATAAGTGTGTTGTTCCTATATGGCGCTAAATGCCATTGAGCCCTAAGGAGACTTGTCTATGCTTTTCCTCTTAGCCTTAAATATCATTAATAACCTTTCAACACACCATTTCTGATTGCACACCACCTTATGTCTCCTAATCTTCAACGCACAGTGAACATTCATTTTCCACAATAGCTTGATGAAAGCAAGCATTATTATCCACAGTATTATAAATGAGCAAGTTGAGCTGGAATGAGACTGCCCAAGGGAACTCAGAGTGAGGGGCAGAGCACAGAACCAACCTCTATTACCAAAGGCTAGCCTGGCTAAGAACTAGCCACCACATGTTATACCGAATCATGCTTTACTTCCATTTGTTAGCTTAAAATTTGGAGAGGCACCTTCAATTCCTTCCTACAGAAGCTTCATTCTTTACAACTTGTCTTTCCAGGCAAAGCTCTAAGCACTGATTACATTTCAGCAAAGAAAATATACAAAAAACTATATGATCTACAACTACCACCCTTCATGCTCTTCTTGTGATTCCACATCCACTATTCTTCTGCTAACAGCTTTACCTAATCACTGAGCACAGCCCTTTACTCAGTTATCACTATGAGCAGTGTGAGATGCACATAAAGTCGAAGGTTGGGACTATATCTTTTTGGGCTTTTAAGCTGCATAAGAAATTTTGGACTTGACCTTAAGAGCAAAAGAAAATGCACTGAAGGATCATACACAGGAGATCTACAATATCAAATTTAACTTTTAAAAAGATCACTCCAGTTACAGGAAGAGTTGGGTTGTGTGCACATGTAGAGACAGGTTCAGAGGCAACCACAGAGTCTATAGGGATGGAGATGATGTTGAAGTGCATGGAATTTGTGTCTGAGGAGATATAGGAGAAATATTTTAGACAACCCTTTGTTAACTTAGAGATTTACTGAACTTGGGGTATCAGAGGAAGGAAATATAAAAAAGACTCCCAGGCTTCTGAAAAACAAAATAAAACAAAACAAAACATCTGCGTAGGTTTTGATACCATAATTTAAAAAAAAACAAACAAACCTGCCACGAACCAACTGTATGTTATGCTAACTATATAGAGAACATATTGGCTTTTGTATGCCTCCTTTAATCAATTCTCTTTCAATTTCCTACTTTGAGCATTTGTTCAGAAGGCTTTTCTACAGTGGGGAGAATATCATCTTGCCATATTTTTTTCTTCGCCAACATTTCACAGCTGATGGAAATTTGACAAGTTAGAACCAGTGATATAAGAAGAGAGGATAATGTCAGTGTTGGTGCCTCTAATACACATGTGGGGCACTAAGTTAATTGATAATAACCTAATGTTATTTGTCATAATACATGGAATACATTCACTTATAATTTTTGATAAAAATAAAAATATTACAGTAGGATTATATTTAACATATTCTACATAATAGTTTGTATTATGTAGAATAATACACCACTCTCATGGTGACTCCTTAATATAGTTGAGGTATTTTTAGATACTCAATCATGATTTTTAGCCAGAAAAGGGAAAGGTCAGCCCCATGGTTTTCCAAACACAGAGTAGATAAACCTTTTTTTAAAAAAAAACTAATCCATTATATATATATATATATATAAACTCCATCATCATAGTAAATTATGTAAGTTTAATTTCATTATCGTACTTTTTATTCATCTTTTCAGCACCCTAGTGACAACGTGACATTATTCTCAGCTTTCAGTATGCTCATGTTGCTATAAAACTCCCCAGTGCTTGCTATAAAATTCTATCAGGTGATAGCCCCTTGAGGCCCCATATCACAAACTTAAGGGATCATATGATTTCCTTCCATCAAAACTAGACTTTTCATTGTCTCATTTGCTTAAATCTCCTCTATCTCTTTCCACGATGTGTGCCAATTAGTAAAACTAAATCTCAAGATTAGAAAAAATCCTTAATGCATTTTAAAACTGCATTCTCAGGGATTCTCTTATGAGTGCATCTACTGCTAACAAAGGAAGATATAAAAGCAAGGAGATAGTAAAGATATTGTGGACAGGATAGATTTTTGGTTTAAAATTGATAATTGGGCACATTGCCTCTGTGTGTGTGTGTGTGTGTGTGTGTGTGTGTGTGTGTGTGTTGTTTTGTTTTTGTTTTATGGTTGTTATGGGCATGGGCACTGCTGAGCTATTGCTATACTATTAAGAATTTAAGGAATCAAGCCATGCACTGGGTAGAGAGAATGAGTGGGATGAAAGACTCTAAGGGCTTATCGTTAAAGCCTTACCACTCAACTGAGAAACAAACATATCTCAGAACAGAAATCACCCTTAGTTTTGATCAAGAAATAAAGTCTTGTGCAGTGTATATGTGTTTGCAGCTCAGATATTTAAAAAGAAGGAATTGCTGTGAGAATCCTGAAAAATATGAGCAGCCCTTTGCAGCTATCTCCTGTTCCTGAAGATCAGAAAATAGAATTAGAAGCTTGCAAACCCTAGTAACAATCTGTCTCTTGTGCCTTATCAGAAGGTTGTTATTAACTTCTTCAATTCACTTTACTTTCTTCTTAATATTTTGCGAAGGGCTTGTGTTTATTGTCCACTCTTTCTTAAATGTGCCAAAGTAAACAAGTGTTTTTTTTCATTAGTGGGGAATGGCACCCCTAAGAGACAGGCATAATTGTGACAGCAGTGCTCCAAAAGGAAAACCCTCAAATGAAAATAAAATGTAGGCATTTACACATAGTGCTATTGATGTACCACGCCTGCTTGTGAGGATATTCTGCTCCCAGAGCAAAAACTGGGATTTCTGGGGTTTGTTTTATAAGAGTAGTTTGCGGGGGCTTTTATGTTCCACCTGGGTTTGGAGCCCGTGGCGCTCTCTCCCGTGGTTGGCTGAGGAGGGCCCCTTGACTGAGCCCAAGTTGCCCAGTCAATTATTTTCTGGGAGTTGTGATCTAGGAACTCAGTTAAGTTTGCTTTCAATTTGCTCAATTTCAGAGAAACGATAATACCTACTGATTTCACTGTCACCTCCCACGTTGCTCTTTTCTGAAAGCCGGAGACTAAACTCTGAAACAATCAAAAAGCAGTGAATTTTTATACTTCTGGTTGGTGTGGGAAACTGGCTGTGATTGTTTTTGTTGTATAGATTGTTGACATTGTTTCTTTTGTAAAGAATAAAGTGTAATTTCAGAAACACTACCCAGGAAGAAGAAAAAAAATTCGTTTCAGAACTGTCAGTATCTGCTTGACTGAACTTCTTTCGCTACCATACCTCAAAAGTGCCATTCACCCTTCTCACTTTCAAGGACTCGGCAAATGTGTTCCCTCCACTCCACGCCCACTTACCTTTCCTGGACACCATCTGCTCATCGTGTATGCTCATGAGCACCTCTTTTCATCTTTAATAGTAGATGCTAGTTGTATTGATATGACTTTCCTAGGGCTCTCATAAAAACGTACCAGAGACTTGGTGGCTTAAAACAACAGGAATTTATTCTTTCACAGTTCGGGAGGCCAAAAGTCCAAGATCAAGGTGTCAGCACGGATGCACTTCCTGCAGAGGCTCAGGGGAAAATCTGTTCCCTGCCTCTCCCAGCTTCAAATGATTGTAGACATTGCTTGGCAGGTGGTGGCTTCTCTCTCAGGTCCGTTTTCACGTTGCCTTCTCTGTGGGTCTGTCCCCAAGCTCTCTGCTTCTCATTCACAAGGATGTATGTGATTGCAATTAGGGCTCACCTGGATAACCCAGGATATGCTCCTCCTCTTAAGATTTTTAATTTAATAACATTTTGTTGCCATATAAGATAACATTCAGTCTTCTGCCACAGGTTTTGGGGATTAGGCCATGAATGTATCTTTTGCGGGGGCACCAATAAGCCCACTACATTATTAATACCTCAATTTTAAAGATAAGGGAATTATATCGTAGAAAGATTAGAAAACATACCCAAGATCACACAGCTAGTGAAATGGTGAACTCAGAATTTGAACTAATGTCTGTTTAACTCCAAAGTCCAAATTTTTAAATTCTAGATGTAATTTCCCCTCCTCTCAAGGCTCATATAGATGCCTTTTATAATGCTCTATGTGCCTCCATATCTTGAATCTCATGCAATGCAGCGCGTGCCCAGTTACTTGTATGTCATCTCTACTACACCGAGAACTTACAGGTCATGCCTGTTCTGGTTTCCAACAGCTCCTTGGTGCCTAGTTTAGTGCCTGACACATAGCAGATGCTCAACATACATTAGATACACTTCTTCATTGTGACCAAGGAATCCCCATAGAAAGAGTTGTTTCAAAGATCACAGCTCTGTCTTCTAAGACACCTCCTTTCTGCTATTGGCTTGCATTTAATTTCATTATCTCTTCCTTACAGAGGCATTTTAATTACATGTACCATGACCCTGATTTGAATATATGTCATTAAAAATAAGCTAATCTGTAGAAAAAAATCTAATATCTTTGATCCTCTGATATATTTTCTGAAAAACAATATAGATTACTGAGTATATATAGTCTCTCAGTCTTATGATAAGTATTTGATATTCTCTTAAATTCAATTTCCATTGACTGTACAACTGTCAAACTAATAGCTTCACTATAACAGAGTCAGGTTGGTGCTTTTAAATAGAAAAGTAATGCACCGAAAAAATTATAGATTTTTAAAGCCTTTCATTACTTTGGTGTCATAGAAGGCCTGTTTGTTAACCAGATTTTATTAATATTTGTATTTAATATATAGGATAAAGAAGAGAAAAAACCAATATTTAATGGAACAAAATACAGATGAGTTTCAGTAGTGACATCTCTTTGAAAAGACTGGCATTTAATTTAAGTCGTTTTGTTTCAGGATCTGGAAATGGCACCCATATTTCCTAGACACATCAAAATATGAGATGAATGAAAGGATTAGGCAGCAGACAGTCTTGGAATATATCTACATTCCATACTCCACTTCTTGAAAACATATTCAAGTAATTTTAAAAATTCAGGAGAATATAAATCCAGTTTTGCTAATGAAAATAGTAACTATTGGGAGGGAGGCTGTAATAACATATATGTATAATATGATTTGTAACAAAGAGTGTTAAGAAGTGTCAGACTACAGAGAAAACAAACTTTAAGGAAAAATTCAAATAGCAATGCAAGAACATGCTACTGGATATGGGATTTACAGCAATAAACCCATTTTTCTTTAAAAATTTTCATCTGTTAAGAAACACTTTCCACTCTATAACCATTAATATCTAAAACCTACATGTATCATGTTCATTTTTAATAGTTCTGCTTAGATGATAACACACTCACAAAGAAAAACATTAATTCTTTAGCAAACTTGGATGTACTTGATACAAAATAAGCAATATTTTCAAGAATCAAATTAAGATACAATTTCAGTATGTGTGTTTATGGTCTCTTGGTTAGTAAAGGACAATATGCACGTGAGTGAAGGGTCATATACTGCATAAACCATTTAACTTAGAATCAAAGATGATAAGTTTCCATCTTTAAATGAAGACAGTTATATAAATATGAGCAAGTTTTTTAACACTTCATGCCTCCTTATACTAGAATCCTGAAGTTGAAAGAGGAATCTAAGTTTATCTTGCCAATTATCAACCTAATGTCTGGCCATCAACAGGAGTTTGAAACTCAAATGTCTCAATGGTTAATCAAGTGACAGCAATATACAAAAATGTACAATGGCTGTGTATAATAAAATAACAAGTGATATTAGCATGGCTGATTCAAATCTGCATGTTTTGCCTAATGTGATTTAATATGACATTTTCAAATACATTCTTGGCCAAATCCTTGCAATGGTCTATAACATTTTTTTTTATTTCAGTAAATTATGGGGGTACAAATGTTTAGGTTATGTGTGTTGCCTTCCCCCCCTTCCTCCCCGAAGTCAGAGCTTCAAGCGTGTCCATCCGCCAGATGGTGCACATCGCACTCATTATGTATGTATATACCCATCCCCTTCTCCCCCCTCCCATCTGCCCAATGCCCAATCAGTGTTATTCCTATATGTCCACTTAAGTGTTGATCAGTTAATACCAATTTGCTGGTGAGTACATGTGGTGCTTATTTTTCCATTCTTGGCATACTTCACTTAGTAGAATGGGTTCCAGCTCTATCCAGGAAAATACAAGAGGTGCTATATCATCATTGTTTCTTATAGCTGAAGAGTACTCTATGGTATGCATACACCACATTTTATTAATCCATTCATGTATTGATGGGCACTTGGGTTGTTTCCACAACTTTGCAATTGTGAATTATGCTGCTATAAACATTCAAGTGCAGGTGTTTTTTTTATAGAGTGTCTTTTGTTCTTTGGGGTAGATGCCCAGTAATAGGATTGCTGGATTAAATGGTAGATCTACTTGTATCACTTTAAGGTATCTCCATATTGCTTTACACAGTGGTTGAACTAATATGCAGTCCCAACAGCAATGTAGGCGTGTTCCTATCTCTCCACATCCATGCCAACATTTATGGTTTTGGGACTTGTTAACAAAGGTGATAATTAGAGATGTTGAGCATTTTTTCATGTTTCTTGGCCATTATTCTGTCCTCTTTTGGAAAGTTTCTGTTCCTGTCCTTTGCCTACTTTTTGATAGGGTTGTTTGATTTTTTCCTTGCTGATTTTTCTGAGTTCCAAATAGATTCTAGTTATCAGCCCTTTATCGGATGTGTAGCTTGCGAAAATTTTCTCCCATTCTTGGGTTGTCTGTTTGCTCTCTTGACAGTTTCTTTGGCTGTGCAGAAGCTTTTTAATTTGATCAGGTCCCATTCATTTATTTTTGTTGCTGCTGTGATTGCCTTTGGGGTCTTCTTCATAAATTCTTTCCCTAGGCCAATGTCTAGAAGAGAAATTTCCAACGTTTTCCTCTAGAATTCTAACAGTTTCACACCTTAGGTTTAAGTC
>VBSM01003200.1:9134202-9147553 GCA_008086735.1 Cheirogaleus medius
TGTAGATCACTTTGGGTAGTATAGACATTTAACAATGTTGATTCTGCCGACCCACAAGTATGGCATGGTCTTGCACCTGTTTACCTCCTCTGCTCTTTCCTTCCTCGGTCTATAACATTTTAATTGGTGGTTTCTCAGCTTCTGTGCTATATACAAAGGAGCAAAATACTTGAATCTCATTTGCTACTTAATAGTTTGAAAAATTTTTTTTAAATCAATACGTGAAACAAAGAAAGAGAGATGTATAACATTCAAAGTGGCTGAAATATTTTTTTTCTTGAGATGGGGTCTTGTTGTATTGCCCAGGCTGGTCTTAAACTTCTTGGCTAAGTAGTCCTTCCACCTCAGCCTCCTGAATAGCTAGGGCTACAACAGAGGTGAGCCACTGTGTATGGCTGAAATCTTTTAATGAAACAAAAGTGTCAGACAAAGTGGCCTCTTAGAGTACTTCCAGAAATAAATTTCTGTTTTCTGGACAATTGCTATTCCTAGTGTGGCCCATGAAATAGCAGCAACAGCACCACTGGAAATTTGTTATAAATGAAAAATCTACCACCTCAAACCACCTGAATCAGAAACTGCATTTTAACAAGATTCCCAGGTGATTTGCATGCACTTTAAAATTTGAGAAGCCCCAGCTAAAAGATGTAATATAAAAAATGAGGCAGCCTGTTTAAGAAATAAATCACATGTTAATATTTGCATAGAGAATTGAGAAATGAGGCATTGTAGAATTTATGGAATTTTTGTTCGTTCAACATTTTAGAAATATTTTGTAGTCTTACCTTTCTGGTGTGGATTAAGCACTCCAAAAATAAAAGGAGACTATGTGATCACTTAGTTGTGGTCTCAGTATCACCTGTGTTAGCTTGAAACTCAGCGTTGCTTCAAATGGCTGCATTCATATAATGGGTTTCAATTTCTTCCTTTCCTGAGGGAATAAGGAAAGGTTGAAAGTTCAGCTTTCATTTATACACAGCAATTTAAGCTGAACATTCCATGAGACTATTGGTTTTAAGGAAAAGTATTGCCTAGACATTGTAGATAAAATTGAATATTCTTGGTAAATATGAGTTCATACCATTGATGAAATGAATGCTTTTTTATCCATTAGTCAGTTATAAGCCTAAAATAGACCTGTTAGCATACTTTCTCAGTTCTGAATCTTTTAGGATAATTTTGTGCATATAATTTTCAAATCCTTTGCAAAGAAATATTTTAGGCAGTTCTGAAACATATTCTTTCAATATTAAGTACAAGATACATCTTGAATATTTTCTTTAAAAGCGAAGCACATTGTCTTATTTTAAACATTCACTGAGTAAGTAGTCAATTCTAGGTAAATAATCATCTCCCCAGTTAATTACTAGTTTTACTATTTAGAATTACATTTGCAAATGTACCATTATGTCATTAAACTTTTTAAGCACGTTGTTCTCAACTATGAGCCCCCATTTCCCAGCACAGTGCTTGAGGTTATATGCATAAGAAGTGCCTCAAAGTGAGTAAAAATGGTTCGTGAAATCACCTCTTCACTCTTGTATAGGATTACATCTTGTCATTTGTATGTTATACATTCCATATTGGAAAATAAGCCTCATTCTTTTAGTCAAACTAAGTGGTGACTAATTACCTAATAAAAAGTAAATTCAATCAAAATGGCCAATAAGTATTTATATAATCGTAACTTTTAGAAAATCCTCTAAATACCCTGTTAACTGTAGAAAATGACATGGTTTATAAATTTGAAAAGAAGAGCTTCATTTCTCATCCATGGTTGCAGCCTGTTTGTAGGCTAGGAAGCAGAGCCTCTGGCCAGAAACCAGATACATGTGCTTTAAGAGAAGGACAATAGGAATAGGAATTTATGCTGAGGAGATTTATCAAATATACATATTTAACAAGCTATAGGAGTCATGAATATTTATGAAAGGAGAACATGCCTGTTCTCCTTATGGGGTCCGCTTTCAGAAAATGGCAGTCTTCTGATGTGAAAAGCTAAAGCAGAGGACATGAAAACCCTCTCTGTGCATACTCCATATATTGGTTAAAATCACTCCATGGTTGGTGGTCTCTTATTAGGAAAGAATGCTGGTCTGGATGAGAGATTGGTTTCTATTCAGCCCTTGGGAAAAAATCTTGATGGCCATTAACAAGGAAGGGAGTAAAATACAGTGTGTGTCTGACCTCCCATCCTATCACGGCTGGGAACTCAGTTTTAAGGTTTCTCTGGGGTCCCCTTGGCTAAGCGGGGTGATCTGCTCAGTCAGTGAGGAGGCTTAGGATTTTATTTTAGTTCACAAGTCTAACAGGAAAGTTGCATATCATCATCATCAGGAATTGTCTAGGTACCAGCTGGAAAGATGGCATTTCAACCTTGCAGACACAGTCAACCTGCTTTTCTCTGTTATCATCTGCTCGTACCAGCAGGCAGAATACTACTTAGCACTCCCCAATTTTCTCTACCATAAACTTTCTTAACCCAGAGATTATTGGGCACCAAGGAGGAGATATGAAGAAAAGTATTACTTTTGTCAATGATAATGAAACTGTAGGTCATCATTATCTTTGCTATGTCAACCTGAAATAATCAAAGGGGTCAGAATCCAATTTTAAAGAGTTTATTTAAGTGGAAATCTGGGAATGCCATTCTGGGACACAGATTCCAGAGAAATGAGGTCAGTGCTCCAAAGTTAAAAGGTAAGTTCTTGCTGATATAAGAAGACAAATAAATTTAACAGGATTACAACAGATTGTATACAGGCTGGTTTAAGAGTTACAACAAATTAATCATTACAGTTAGTTTTCTTTTCCATAAGGCTTGTTGTCTTTTTCTTATAATTGGTTTCCATTTCCTTTCCAATTTTAAAAAGTGTATTCAACATTCCATCTTAAGGCAATGTGATGGCCATGAAATTTTTGTGTGAGAAAGGTAGAAATTTTGAGTTACTTATTTTCACATATGGAAACATTGCTGTTGCTCAGCAAAGTAGTTTTGGAAACAGACCTTAACTTTGATCATTCTGCAAAGGAAACTGTGTTAAAAAAAAACAAAACAAAAAAACAAAAGAAAAAAACCCCAAGAAAACAAAAAGACAATTTGGCATTGTGAGTCTGTCAAAGAATGCAAGTATTTATTCATTTTTATTCAAATATGAACATGAAATAAAGTGAAATAAAGTCTCGATCAAAGCAGGAGGTGTCCAGGAAATGCAAATGCAATCCTATACACACTCACACGTACTTTATATTGAGAATTGTGGAAATCCCAGCCACCTTCTGAACTTTATGTATGTATCTCTCAGGTGATTCAGTTAAACGAAGAAGAAAAAGAGAGTTTGTGTCATGATTTGTAATTCTATCAACAATAATTTAATTAAAAGTTTTTTCAAACATCCACTGTTTGTTGACATGCACATACTGAGCTATTTAGTTAACACTTCTATTAATGATACTAATTAATATAGATTAATGGCATTGTTATGAGTTCATTGTTATGAAGGTCCGAATGTGACCTTATTTGGAAATAGAGTCTTTACATAAGTAATCAAGGTAAAATGAGGTCATTAAACCAGGTCCTAATCCAATATATCTGGTGTCCTTAAAAAGGGGGAAATTTGGACATAAAGACAGGAGACAGACACGCATGAAGGGAAGATGGTGTGAAGACACACAGGAAGAATACCATGAGAAATGTGAAGAAGGGAGAGTTTGGAGTGATGCATCTACAGCAAAGGAAAACCAAAGATTGCCTTCAGACAAACAAAAGCTAGGAAAGAGGTATGGGATAGATTGTTTCTCAAAGCCCTCAAAATGAACCAACCCCATCAAAACCTTAATTCTGAACTCATAATCTCCAGAATTGCGAGACAACAAATTTCTGCTGTTTAAACCATACAGTTTATGGTACTTTGTTCTGGCAGCCCCAGGAAACTAACATCGATAGATTGTGACTTGCATGAACATATTACAGCATTAAACTAGATCTTTGGCAAAGAGACTGATACTGAAATACATATTTGTGAACGAGGAGGTGACACTTTCTGATAAATCAGAAATAGTGTAAGAATTTTAAAAACTGGCTAATTGTTAGTCTTTACCAAGGAGAGGTAGCTGAATTTGATTCAGAAATATTTGTTGGAGAACTCCATAAAATGTCTTGAGGGTGGCATGAAAATGAACACTCTACTCTGTTTAGACCTATTGAAATGTGTTGAGACCTTTTTTAATGTTGCATGATGTTGACAATTTTAAAGACCTATATGTGCAATAGACCTTACCCAAGGTAGAGGTGGTTTTACAAGTCTTTTCTTTCTATTGGATTAAAAAAAAACTATGAAAAGTATATTTTGTAGAGACACTCCTTCAATGTTATATTTACCATCCGCTTGCTTTGGACAAGACCCCATGCTAATGACTATTGCATAACTGGTAGGTCAGTAAGAAACAGCCCCCAAATCTAAATGGCATATTACACTGAAGGGTTATTTCCTGTTATGCAGCATGCCTATCATTGGTCTAGTAGTGGAGGACTTCCCCAGTCCTCTTCACTTCTGGACCAAGACCAGAAGCTACCATTTGCAATTACCTTGAGAGAAGGAATGAGCACTCTGGGGTGTTTCCATAGACAATTAAATGCTCCGGCCTAAAACTGACACAAGTCACTTTTGTTCGGAAACAATTAGCCAGATCTAATCATTTGTTCCCACCCAAACATGAGGTGGCAAGGAAATGCAATCCTATGCTGTGCTTAGAAAGCAGAAATTGAAAATATTTGGCAAATGGCACTAACAGCTGTCAAAATGATTTCATTCTCATGCATCTTTGAGTTACAAAGTTGTGACTTTCGGCCAAGATTCTATACGTGGAAAGTGATGGTTCTGAGATTGATCTGCTTAATTCAGACAAAAGTTTCTAACAGTGATGGTATAATTCTATAATGTATTTCTATTTTTTTCTCACATCTGAGCTTTTCTATGAAAACTGAATTAAAGTTTTAGTAGAAACAGAAAGGAAAGGAATGAAAGATAAACAGTGGAAAATGAGTAAACGTGTGAGAAAAATGAAATTCTACCATCTATTAGAGATTGACCTCTTCTTTGAAATTTGATTTGGTTATTTTTCATGATATAAATGTTTTTTAATACAATTAATATTTTATATATACAACACATTTCATTTTTAAAAAATTCTACATAAGAAAAATGTTTTTCCCCTCAAAATCACATCCTGTGCCCCACAGTATTCCATGACTATATTGCTTATTTCTATAAAACAAATGGCTCTCTGCAGTATTACTTTCAAAGGAGGTCATATCAGCTCTCATAAGCTGAGCTAAGTAGGGGTTGTGCACAAATGAGATCTCTGAGGAAAATCTAGTTACTGTAAGAAAATACTTTCAAGGACTCAATAAATAACATTTGGAAGTGATTAAATAATACAACAAAAATGTCTCACCCTTAGCAAGCTACTAAAATTCAACATCATATTACTTATTTTAGATGAAATTAAACCAAAACTCTAGATTGTAACAATCTTTGTGTCCATTTTCACTTATATAAGCTATAAAATCTTCCGGAGCTAGCTAGATTTCAAACTTACAACAGAATATCATCATTTTGGTTTGCTCTAATTTCCTTAAAACATTATAGGGGCAATTTTTTTTCTTTCAAGATCGTCTCCTTTTTGTGTTTGCCAGCAAAGTATTTCTTTGTTTCTCTCTCAATATACAAGTGAATTAAGAACTAGACTATATACAAATATCTAATCTATGCTGCAAATTGTTCATACTATTAAACTATACAAATGCATCAATTAAGGAAATTTTACGTGAGAACAGTTTGTAAGTCATCCTTTACAAAGGCATTTAGATTTGTTTTCAGAACAGCCTGAATGTGAGAATGGGAAAACGTGGTTCATGAGATTTCTGCTAAAATGAGAAGACCTTTATAAAATTACAGTTGTACAACAATTGGCTTTCGTAGATAATAGTGAGTTCCAAAATCTTACAAAGGCTTTAAACAGAGATTTAAATGACCCCATAAAGTTACTGGAGAAGGATCATGATAGGAAACTCACCAGATGACATATACATTTTGCTTCCATTCTAAGGTTCTATGATTCAGCTAATACATGTAATGCAAATACTCAACAAACACTATTCAGCACTTCTTAGCACTTCTCATGGCTCAGCAGCCCAGCCATCCTAGAAAAGAACTAATCAATTTCAGTAAATTCTATGAGCAAAGGTACAAAAGTGTTTAACCTCAAGAGGGAGAAAATCAGTTTACTTCAGCTCTAACAAATGGAAAAACAACGACGTTGGAAATATGGTTTTGAACACTCTGAGTCCTCACAGTAGAAGACAAAAAAATGTGACCAAATTAAAGTATACAGGGGTTGGGGAAGAGGAGGTCACATTAAATGAGAAAAGGCAAGAGGTGGGGAAGAAAACAGATTTCTGAAGTTGGGAAAAGGGACATCCTACTGTCAGGTTATACCCTGTTATCAGGCAAGTGCTTTCTGAAGAATAATGAATAAAAGATTAAAAATCCCTTTTCAAAGATTGAGCTCATACCAGCCTCCCTAGGGAGGGGAGTAAGGGACTTAGCTGTTCTGATGGCAACTTTGAACATCTCAGGCACTTAGACAGCACCCTCCTGGGCTTAAAAGACCAAATCAAGTCCATTAAATACTTAAGTTTTAAAAGCTCTCTAAGTTTTATCTATCCTCTAAATGCATTGATTTTAGTGTAGCTTGACAAAGTTCAATAAATAGTTCCTGAGGAGGGTACTCAGATATACAAAGTACATAAATGTATTGTTATTATTGACAATTTAAAGTACATAAGTACCTCTCAAATAAATATTCTGGCATTTTAAAAACAGCTTGCTTAGGGAAAAAAGGACGCTCATATTATTATAAGTCAAGAGAAAGGAGATTCATGAGGGCTTTAAATCTAGGGAAAAAATACTCCAGCAGAGGACCAAAGAAAACCCCAGCATATCATTAATAAATTACATAGTGCCTTTCATTTCAAAGATAAAGGGCTCAACACAATGGACAGGATATATATATGTAAAGAGATCAATTTACACATCATTATAATCAATTCATTTCTATTTAACACATTCATCAGTGTCAGCAACAGTGTACTAGATTACAGAGCAAGCAGAAGAAAACTTACTTTGTGAATATACTGGACTATATATAGGTAAATTGATTAATTTAAAATTGATAAAAAATGCCTCTGATAAGTCATCTCTCTCTCTCTGTCTCTCTCTCTCCTTTCTCCCAGCTGCCTGCATGACTGGGCTTTGATAACAATATGCTGGAGGAAATGTGGAATTGGGTGGACTACAATGTAAGAATACTTTTTATTAAGTGCTGGGAGCATCATTGTTGTGCATTTCTCTGGGTGATATGTCAGGACTTGAGACCTAATAACTACAGCAAGGGGTTATAGAGCCCCCTTATGTTAGTCACCATAATAAAATTCCTCATCACAACCTGTTATGCATCAATCACATCTGCTTCTGAGTTATACATTGTCAAACTTTCTGACAATGAGGTGCTGGAGACAATCTATCATTGCAGCCCAACCACTGCACCCAAGTGAGGAATCAAGTAGAAGAAGTCATCACCAGGAAGCTGACTCCAAATGTACAGCTTATTATTTATAATATTATCTCATAGGTTAAGCAAAGTCATAACTGACTTTTTTCCAGTTTCTGTCTCTACAGGTCATTGTACTATCCTTCCCGCAAATACCGCTTAATCTTTTATTCATTATTCCCCATGTATTTGTGAACATTCAACCACAATTACAGTGTTTGAAAATCACAATGACCTTATAAGATCAAAAAGATTATCAACTTGCATATTGTATATATTGGCATATATGCATGAATTATTTAGTATTTTTGGCCTCTAAGGTGTCATATACTCAATCCCTAAGTTGAGTGCAGTGTGGTTCAGTCATAATGAATTTTGAACTTTAAAACAGCATTTAGAACAACAGAAAAGTGATGGAAATGGTCATTGTTGCATTTGTCTCATTCAATAATGAGAAGTATCTTCTTTCTTTTGTATCATCACTCTGAGTTAACGCACCTGAAAATCAGGTAGGACATTGGTAATTAAAAATGCCTTTTGCTATCCAATTGGAGCACATTCAGACAGGGAACTTATTGATTCTTCTTCTTCTAAGTAAGTAGAGTTGCTAAAGCAAGTATCACATCAGTTAAAATATGGTGATTGCATCATAGAGAAATGTACATTTTCATTTTTTGCTTTTAAGAAGAGAGCGTGAATAAAAACAATTCATTCACAGTCATTTATCTGACAGGCATTTAACAATTGTTTAGCTCAGAATTTCTATACTCTAGTTCAGTGAAGCTTGAAATCACAGTATTATTTCTCATTTTGCTCCTATGTTATCTGTATGCTTGAATGTACTGCTAAATAGATTTGAATGTGAACCATCAGTACTAAATAGAAAGTTTCTTTTTCATGATTGGTGCATCTTTCATGTAAATATTCTGGGTGAGGCTAGAGAATTTTATAGAGCATATCAGATAATGGTGTCATACTGCTTTCTCTAGGGTTTCTGAGAATTAAAGAGGGCTCTACAAGAAAATGAATTTTCATTCATAATAGGTTATATTAGTTAATTAATGAAAAATTTCATACTTCCAACAATTTTGAAATATTGCTCTGCAAGCAAGACCTCATTTCAGAGAGGTCATATGTTGTCTGAAATTTAACTTCAAATTACCATGTGCTGAGGTCCTGCTCCTGCCTGCTCATTGACGACACCACCAGTCATGTAGTTACTAATAAATTGCAAAAGCCGCAGCAGCTCAAAGGTACAAGATTCTAATTTGGGTGATTACCCTACCTTCTTTCTCCTGAGATAGTTATCATCCAATGTATCACTTGATTGAGTATAAACCAATGCAACACACTCAAAATCAAAGTAGCAACCCAGGTAAATTGGAAAGGCAGAATGGGAATAATAGTTCAATACTGAGTATTTTAGAGAATGATAGAATTGTATACCTAGAAAGCATCTTGAAAGTGATTTAGTTTAACCCTCTAATTTTTTAAATAAGAAATTTAGGTCTCATAGACTGAATAAGCTAATGAAATACAAAAACAAGCTTTAGTTGAATAAAAGAAGTTATTGAAGCATGACAAAACCATAAAGCCACCCTCAGAGAGGATATCCAAGAGTTTAAAACATTTTGTCCAAAGACATGTAGCACATTAGGGTTTAATCTAGTCTAGGACACATGTAGAAAGGATCAATGTGGCACCTAATACATGACAACACAAGCACAAAAATTCTGAAGACAGACAGGTGTGGTTCCTGATGACCTGGTAGCAATGACTCAACTCAGTGGATAAAAATATGAGAAATCTGGATATAACTGTTTCTCAAAAAATACGTGATATGTTAGAACTATTATAAACTAGGTTAAGTTGTAGGGCAGACCTTCTGTTTTAGGAGAGATTTGGAGAGCTAAATGGTTTCAAGGTGGTAGGCCAGCTGTACCAGCACAGAAAAAGTTTCCTGGTGGTAGAAATTTAAATTTCCAAGAATTGTTTCAGTCCTACAGATCACTTCTATTTTCATTTGGTTTTCATTTGTCAGTTCTGTTTGCACATTTGTTTTTGTGTCCCATGTACTTTCATTTAAATACCAACATTTTAAAAATCAGGAAATTTTACATTAAAACCTGAATATTCCACTTTTCTTTATTCTTCGTTGTTTTTCGTGTCTTAAGATCAAAGATCAGATACAACTTTATCATCTTATTTGAGCTATTGGTTTTGTTGCCTCTGGCACACTGAATATATTTCTGTTACCTGTATTTCAGTTATAGGCTTTTGTGTTTCTATATCCCAATGTATACGTGGTAGGGATAAGTAGTAACATCACAACGTACATGCTAATTATTATTTAATTGCATTCATATTTTGAAAGATTCCTGTTCCCACAAAATGTATATTATTAGCTGTATAGGACTTTTGTAAACCAGTGGCTGTGATATGTTGCAAAAACCGTTCAAATTCCCCTCCCTCTATCCAGGCCTTTTACTTTGTAACTCGTAAGTAGTCCCATCTCACTGTGACTCTAGTCTCAGCCATGGGATTGACTTTGGCTAATGGAACATAAGGATACTTGCCACAAGCAGAGGTGTAAAAAAGCACGTGGACATTTCTGTTTCATCATTCTTGAATCTCTGCCGTGCCAGAAGAACATGCCTGGGGTGGCTTGTTGGAGCATGAAACACGTGAATCACAGCTGAGTTGTACTAGTCGCTCTGACTGAGGTCATCCACATTTAGCCAAGAGCCAAACAACCACTGAACATGTGCGTGCGTCCAGCTCACTCCAAAGCAGTGGAATTGTCCAGCTGAGCCCAATTGAAATAGCTGATCTGTGGGCTTATGAGCTAAACAAAATTTATGTTTTAGCCCACTGAATTGGAGGTGATTTTTTTTAAACAGCACTATTGGAACAATAAATGACTATGATAGAAATTTTTATGCAAAAGTGAAGTACTTGTATAACAAAAGCTGGAACTCATGGGTTTTGAGATCAAGCAGCATGGGGCAAGGAAACTGTTAAGGGAAGCAAGAAACATGGCAAGAAAGTTGTTATAGAGAAATGGAAAAATAGCCACTCATATTTTGTAGTGGCAAAGAATTGGCAAAATTGTTACCTGTGATAACTTAAAAAGTAAAATATCTCTTTAGTGAAATTTGGATTTTGGAAAAAAAATTTCGAGGCAAAATTTTGACAGTATTTGCTAGGTTTTTTTTTTATGTATGAATTTATACTACAAGAAGGTGAGCTTAAAATAAAAAATAAAAGACAGAAAGAAATGGCCTATTTGCAAGCCAAACTAGAGGGAAGTATAGGCACTAGCCCTTGCTAGCTTGTAAAATAAAACTGTCTGTTATCCAATCTCCCAAGCCCATGGAGATATTCAATGTAAGACATGTTTTCAGGGTAAAGATCAAAGCAAAATATAACGGTCAGACTTTCTAAAAGATTTATGGCCATGTCTAATAGATGTGTTACCTTGGACAAAGGTGATTCTTGGACTCGTAGAAGTGTGGTCCCATTGATTTGTGTACACTGATTTAAAAAAAAAAAAAGGTGGTCCCACAGAACTCTGACTCCAAAAACCAGTAGTCTTGAGAAAGATACTTCACAAATAAAACTGTGGGTGGAGTTTAATACGTGGACTAGTCCAAAATGTAATTCATAGACACTTATGCTTTTTTAAATTAATAGACTTTATTTTTACAGTAATTTTATGTTCACAACAAACCTGACTAGAAAGTTCAGAGTTCCCATATGCTCCTGCCCCCACATAGGCACAACTTCCCTTGCTATCAATATCCCTCACCAGAGTGCTACATTTGTTACAGCTGTAAAAATCATTATCATCCAAAGTGCATATTAAGTGGTTCATCTTAAGGTTCACTCTTGGTGTTGTACATGCTATGGGTTTTGACAGTTGCATAATGACATGTATGTATCATTGTAATTTTGTACAGAATAGTTTCATTGCCCTAAAACTTCTCTGTGTTTGGCCTTTTTATCTCTCCCTCCTCCATAACCCTTAACAACCACTGTTCTCATTTTACCATCTCCATGGTTTTGCCTTTTCCAGATGTGATAGTTGAAATCTTACAGTATGTAGCCTTTTCAGGTTGGTTTCTTTTAATTATTAATATGCATTTAAGTTTTCTCCATGTTTTTTCAGGCTTGATAGCTCATTTCTTTATAATACTGAATAATATTCCATTGTCTGGATATAATACAATTTATTTACCCACTCACAGAAAAAGCATCTTTGTTGCTTCCAAATTTTAGCAATTATGAATAAAGCTGATAGAAATATCCATATGGAAGTTCTTGTTCTAACGAGAGTTTTCAAATCATTTGGCTAAATACCACAGAGGACAATTACTGGATCATATGGTAGGAGAATGTTTAGTTTTACAAGATACTGTCAAACTGTCTTCCAAAGTGGCTGCACCATTTTGTACTCCAGTCGGCAATGAATGAGTTTCCATTACTCCACATTTTTGACAGCATTTGATGTTATCAGTGTTTTGGATTTTGGACTTTTTAACAGGTGGATAGCAATATCTCACTGTTGATTTAATTTTCAGTTCCCTAATGATCTATGAGGTTGAATATCTTTTCATACGCTTACATGCCATCTGTATATCTTCTTTTGTGAGGTGTCTGTTCAGATATTTTGCCCATTTTTAAAATAAAGTTTGTCTTCTTATTGTTGAGTTTTTGTGTTCTTTGTATATTTTGGATAACAGTCCTTTATCAGATGAGTCTTTAGCAAATATTTTCTCCTGTGAAATATTTCAGTCTATGGCTTGTCTTCTCATTCTGTTGACATTGTCTTCTGCAGAGCTGATTTTTTTTTTTATTTTAATGACATCCAGCTTATCAATTCTTTCTTTCATAGACTGTGCCTTTGTTGTTGCATCTAAGAAGTCATTTTCATATGCAAGGTCATGTAGATTTTCTCCTATGTTATCTTCTATGTTATCTATGTTATGGTTTCAGCACCATTTGTTGAAAAAGGCTATTGAAAAGATTTTCTTTGCCACATTGTATCATATTTGTGCCCTTGTCAAAAATCAGTTGACTATATTAATGTGGCCTATATCTGTGCTCTCTATTCTGTTCCCTTGATTCATTTTTTAATTCTTTCATCAATACCACACTGTCCTGATTACTGTGGATTTATGGTAGAACTTGAAGTCAGGTAGTGTCAATTCCTCACCTTTGTTCTTCTCTTTTATTAATGATATTATATTGGCTATCCCGGGTCTTTTGCCTTTCAATTTAAACTTTAGAATTAGTTTGTCAATATCCATGAAATAACTTTCTGAGATTGTTATTGGAATTGTATTGAATCTATAGATCAAGTTGGGAAGAACTGACATCTTGAAAATATTGAATCTTCCTGTCCATGAATATAGAATATATCTGCATATCTATTTAACTTTTTGTTATCTTTCATCTGAGTTTTGTAGTTTTCCACACATAGATCTTGTCTTTATTTTGTTAAATTTACACCTCAACATTTCATTTTGGGGGTACTATTGGAAATGGTAAGATGTTTTAAAATTTAAATTCCACTTGTTTCACTGCTAGTATATAGAAAAATCAACTAACTTTGGGATATTAACCTTATATCTTATAACCTTGCTATGATTGCTCATTAGTTTCAGGATATATCTTTTTTTGATTCTTTGGATTTTCCACAAAAAAAGATCATGTCCTCTGTGAAAAAAGTTACTTT
>VBSM01003200.1:9147653-9167549 GCA_008086735.1 Cheirogaleus medius
CTCGGCCTCCCAGAGAGCTAGGATTACAGGTGTGAGCCACCGCGCCCGGCCCCTGTGTGTGTGTTCTTTATCAAGTTGAGTAGTTTTCATCCATTCCCTAGCTTGCTGAGTGTTTCTTATCATGAATGAGTGTTGAATTTTGTCAAATGATCTCTCTACGTCTATTGATATAGTCATGTGATTTTTCTTATTTCCCCTGTTGATATGATGGATTACATTCAATAATTTTCAAATGCTGAACCTGCCTTACTCCTGGTTTACATATTTTTTTCCTGTTGATTTCAATTTGCTAGTATTTTGTGGAAGATTTTTACATCTTACGTTTGTAAGAAATATTTGTCTTTAGTACTCTTTTCTTATAATGGCTTTGTCTGGTTTTGATATTAAGGTAATGGCTACCACATAGACTGAGTTGGTAAGTATTTCCTCTGCTTCTATCTTCTGAAATAAATTGTAGAGAATTGGTATAATTTCCTCCTTAAATGTTTGGGAAAATTCACCAGTGAACTCATCTGGTCGGGGTGCTTTCTGTTTTGGAAGGTAATTAATTATTGATTCAATTTCTTCAATAGATAAAGCCCTATTGAGATTATCTATTTCTTTTTGTGTGAGTTTTGACAGATATTGTATTTCAAGGAATTTGCTCATTTCATCTGTTATCAGATCTCTGCCATGGAGCTGTTCATAGCATTCCTTTATATTCTTTTAGTGTTCATTAGATCACTAGATATTAGTTCCTTAGATAGTGATATCCCTTCTTTTATTTCTGATATTAATCGTTGCATCATCTTTCTTTTTTCCTAAGTTAGTTTGTATAGAAACTTACCAATTTTAGTGATCTTTTCAAGAAACCAGGTCTTAGTTTTATTAATTTTCTTTACTGATTTCTTGTTTTCAATTTCAGTGATTTCTGTTCTAATATTTACTACTTATTTTTTCTCTTTTGCTTACTTTGGATTTAATTTGCTTTTCTCTTTATAGTTTTCTAAGTTGGAAGCTTAGATTAATGATTTTAGACTTTCTTCTTTCTCATATGCATTTAATGCTAAAACTTTTTCTCTAAGAACTGTTTTTACTGTACCTGTAAAATTTTGAAAAACTGTATTTCCATTTTCGTGTACTTCAAGATATTTTTTAAATTCCTCTGGAGATTTATTCCTTGACCCATGTGTTATTTAGAATTATGTAGCTTAATCTTCAAGCATTTTGAGATTATTCAATTATCTTTCTGTTATTGATTTCTAGTTTAATTTTATTGTGGTCTGAGAGCATACACTGTATGATTTCTATTCTTTCTAATTAAGGTGTATTTTATAGCACAAAATGTGATCTATCTTAGTGAATGTTCCATGTGAGTTTGTATTCTGCTGTGAAATGAAGTATTCAATAAATGTCAATTTTATCCTGTTGACTGCTGCTGTTGAACTCAACTATGTCCTTACTGATTTTCGGTGTGCTGGATCTGTCCACTTCTGACAGTGGGGTATTATATTCTCCAACTATAATAGTGGATTTATCTATTTATCCTTGGGCAGTTCTCTCAGTTTTTGCCACAAGTATTTTGATGCTTTGTTGTTAAGTGCTTACATATCCACGATTGGTATGTCTTGGAGTACTGATCTGTTTATTTTTATGTAATACCCTTCTTTATCCTTGACAGCTTTCCTCACTTTGAAGTATTTTGTGTCTGAAATTAATGCAATTACATTTGCTTTCTTTTGCCTGGTGTCAGTATGATATATCTTTCTCTATCCCTTTACTTTTAATCTATATGTGTCTTTATATTTAAAGTGAGGTTTCTTGTGGACAACATATACAGTTGACCTTCGAACAACATGGGGGTTATTGAGTTCCTTTGTGGGCAAAAATCCATGTATAATTTTGATTTCCCCAAAACCTAACTACTGCTGTTGACCAATAACATAAACAGTTGATTAACACATATTTTGTATGTTATATGTATCATCTGCTGTATTCTTACAATAAAGTAAGCTACAGAAAAGAAAATGTCATTAAGAAAATTAAAAGGAAAAGAAAATATATTTACTATTCATTAAGTAGAAATGAATAATCATAAAGATCTTCATCTTTGTTGTCTTGGTATTGAGTAGGCTGAGGAAGAAGAAGAAGAGGAGGGGTTGGTCGTCTAGGGAGTGGCAGAGGTGAAAGAAAATCTACATGTAAGTGAATCTGTGCAGTTCAAACCTGTGTTATTCAAGGGTCAACTGTAGCTCAGTCATACTTTTTAATCTACTCTGACAATCTCTGTCTTTTAATTGGTATGTTAATATTATTGACATTTAAGGTGCAGTTGATATAGTTGGATTATTATCTACCACATTTGCTACTCTTCTCCATTTATTGCCTTTAATCTTTGTTTCTATTTCTGTCTTCCACATTTTTTCTGCCTTTGTGACATGAACTGAGTATTTTATATAATTCTAACTTTTTCCTTTGTTATCATATCAATTATACTTTCTTTCTTTTTTACTTTTTAATATGGTTGCCTTATAGTTTGTTATATACTAATCCAAGTTAACTGTCAAATAATTCTGTACCTCTTCACAGTTAGTGTGCATAATTTATAATATCAGAATATTCTTAATTTTTTTCCCATCTCTTATATCATTTCTGTCATTTCATCTATACGTAGGCATATGTTGTGTGGATATATATATATATACACACACATACACTTATAAGTGTATTCAAACATATTGTTGCTATTATTATTTTGAATAAACTTTTACCCATTATGTCAATTAAGAATAATAAAAATAAAGGTTACTATTTTACTTTCACTTATTCATTTCCTAATGCTCTTTTCTTTATATAACTTTGTGGAGGTCTAAATTTCCAACTTATATCATTTTTATTCTCACTAAAGAGCTTCTTTTAACATTTCTTGCAAGGCCTCTGGAAAAGGTCCATTTTAATCAAGATTTAACTCCATGCATTGTTTTCTTAATATCTCAGCCATTGTCTTGGTGTTATTTTTCTTCTGATTTATAGGAATCTTATTGCATTGATTTGAATGCATTAATTGGCATCTATATCAAAAGTTTTTAAATCCATATGTAGAGTCTCTGGACCATAGCTACATTGCTTTAGCTAGTCCCATGATTTCATTCATTAATCTACTCAATATTTACTCAAGTGAATGTCTTAAGTACTTGTTATATGCCAATCATTTTGCTATGTGATAAAAATACGTGAATGAACAAGGCAAAATCTTACAGTTCAAAGTTCTTCTGATGATTTGCCCTAAAGCAAGTGTCCTGAAAAATATCAGCATCAATGTTTATATTTCACATTCATTCAAAAATATATTTTGGTTACTATAGTAATAATCCTATGGCAGAAAGAATTGATAGAATTAATGAAATTTTCCCAAAATTCAACTCTCATTTTTAAGGTATAATTTGTGTTTATCATTATGCAAAATATCTCAAACCCACTTACTTCCCTTTCTACTAATGCAGTTGCTACCATGACTACCAGGGATAAAAATATTCTCAAACCTCCTTATAGTTGAAATTCAAAGCTCTGTTTTCTTGTTACTTATCAAGTCTTAGGAATATCATGTGCCCCAAAATGATCAATACAAACATCAACAGGCTATCATTTATATTTAGACTCTTTCTAGCAGCAACAATTAGTATAGATTCTCTAGATTGTCCCCAAAACTGTCTTTAAGAGGGTTTTTTAAAAGTCAAATTCTAATCTAATTCCAGCTGTCATCTCTTTTATCTGCACAAATTCTGTAAAATACTCAGATTTCTGTCTTTTTCAGCTTATTTCAAGTAAAAATAATGCATGCCCACACTTGCCTTAAGGAAGAAAAGTGTGCTAAATAAATATACACAGAATATATGTATATATATATGCACATATATATTGGGTAAGTTCAACATACAGTTAAATGTTCCTCCAGGGAAACATATCAGACAATTAATGACCTGGCAAAGTGCTTTCAAAGCAAGCCACAAGGGTAGTAATTCTTCACAAATTTCCATATAGAATAATGTAATATATAAACAAATTTGAAAACTATCATGTAAGCAAGACAGTGATTATTTTGTAATTACTTATGTGACCTACAGCACTGCACATTTTCTATACTGCTAAAGGAGAAATATAATTTGTTTCAAATGTATTTGATCTCCTTCAAAGAAATAAAAACTAGTCCTGTCTACTCAACCAGAGAGGATACTTTGTTTCTGAAAAATCTCAGGATCCCTGGAGGACAAGTTTGTGCTGAATTTTGAACTTGACGGATGCCTGTGAAGAATGTCTCTAGAGATGTTGAGATAAATAAAGATGAACTGTGGGGAATTATCCAGCTCCCAAGAGCAATATCATACTCCCAAGTATTCATGTGTCTAGAGGTGAACACTGCACAGTCTCATTATCCTTAGAAAACAAAGGGCGAGGAGTATAAAACAAACTGTGCAAACTTCCTGGAAAGTCATTACATAGGGGGAACATGATATTTTATTTCCTCTCCAAAAAACACTTGAGCCTGAAGCCTCCTAAGGACATGGCCTGGGGAGAAAAGGTATTTTCCTAACTTTACCAAGTTAAACTGGTATCACCAGGAAGTAGAGATTCCTCAAAAGGCAGTATTTTCTTTTTTATTTTGGAGAGAGTTTGGATTCCTACATGGGTGTAGATGCAGTGAAGGCATAGATTAAGGTGAAGGAAAAATGACCGTCCCAAAAAAATCAGTTTTCACAACTCTCCAAAGTGCTTGCCCTTATTGAAAAATGAGCATAGACCTTATTTAATTGGGACTAATCTGGATTTTCATGTATTTGGTAGTTTGAAATATTTGCAGTTTTGGTAGAGGGGCAGAAATAATTTCCACATTGTGTAATTACAAGAAATACGTTTTATTTGTCTTTTAATTTACTTAATGAGTATTAATTGGGCACCCATTAGGAGGCAGATACAGTTTCAGGTTCCAGAGATACAGTGGGATACAAGATAGACAAGTTTTTGTTCTCATGAACATTAGATTCTGAGAGTGATTATAGTGACAATAAACTAATAAAAATATTTTCAGGCAGTGATAGGTACTATGAATAACATAGGGTCATATGATAAAAAGTGTCTCGGTGGTTGAGAGAGGCAGCTGAATATAGAATGCTCAGGGAATGACGTTTTAAACCAGTTGGCACAAGAGCACTGAAGGTAGTAGGATTGGCAGTGCCATGTGGTCTAAGGTGAAAAGATGCTCTAAATGGTCAAAGGATGGAAAGAAGCTGGAACATGGCCAACAAGTGGGACAGTGTCAAAATCCAAAGTCACAGAGGCAGGGAGGAGGTCAGATCCTATAAGACTTTGCAGGTTATGGGAAGG
This sequence comes from Cheirogaleus medius, assembly GCA_008086735.1. Classification (NCBI taxonomy): domain Eukaryota; kingdom Metazoa; phylum Chordata; class Mammalia; order Primates; family Cheirogaleidae; genus Cheirogaleus; species Cheirogaleus medius. The sequence goes on from VBSM01003200.1 coordinate 9,153,015, forward strand.
GGCTAGGGTTTTATGCAATGTGCTATGAGTTTCAGAATGAGGGTAGGCCCATAGTAGGCCAATTAACAGTTTTTAATATTGAAATATATTGAAAATATTGAAGAATGCACTTGTATTCTTAAGCCTAATTATTTTTCCATGAAACTAAGGCCCTATGTCTGAGTTTTACTACTCTCTAAAGTAGTGTACTTAACATTTAATCAAGCTATCCTCTATGATCAAGATAACTTAATTAACCCAAAGTTACAAACACCTTCATTTATAAGTGAAGGTTATTTGTCATTAAATAACAAAATCCATAAATTTGTTCATCCATCTTACATGCTATGCATATTTGCTACAATTTAGTCATTAATCATAGCTTATGTATGGCACTAGATACAAAGACCCTGTCTAAACTTTCATTTTTTTTTAACTTTATGTCTACTGATATATGTATTAGTCATGGGACAGGAGCTTCGTAACATTTTTCTGATATTTCCCAGAGGACAGCTTTTTGTTCTTTTGTCTTTCTTATAGGGTACACACTATATACCTACAACTGGACTTTTTTTTTAAAGACTTTGTCATCTTTTTAAGCAGAGTATCTGTAAGGAAATAAAGAAACAGTCTTAAAATGATGTTCTTATAAATCAATATTTGCACACTTATGCCCCCTTTCAGTCTTTCATGTTTGAGACTTTATTTTTATTCACTTAAAAAATATTCATATAGCTCTTTCCAGGTGTCAACTACTTGCTTACTTTTTTTCAAGTATGGATTCATTAAATAAAATATGGCAATAGTATTGGAGTGACACTCAAAATACATAGCAAATTCATGAAACATGAGTATAATTTTCATCAAATCATTCTAGGTATTCTTATTCATTGCTAGTCAACATTTTCATTAGCTTCCTTGGAGAGACTTTACTTTTGAAAATGAGTATAATTTGCTAACAAGATTGAAAAAAATTTGTAGCATATAATAATTGCTTAGTGTTTATCTATTGAGAGGTACAAATTTACTAAAGAAACACTGGTTGAAGAAATAATAGATTCTAAAGGAAATAATGGTGTCCTTTTTTAATGTTCTTAAGTTCGAGGTGACAGTGAGACTTACAGGTAAAGATGAGCACCTTTCCCTTAATAAGCAGTAAAAAACACCAAGGTCTCAAACAACATGATCACCAGGATCTATAACTATTGTTAACTTTTTAGATCAGCCAGCATTCAGTCATGAACATGCTAAGAAGGGACTGAATGACAGACTTGCACATAACTACAAGTACCAAAATAGTGGTTAATGTACACAGAAGGGGAGAAAAATTTTAAGTAAAAATTTTCTTTGCTAAATGAAGGTTAAAATGTTCATTTATTAAACTGAAGTTTTCTGCTTTGAATAGATCTATCAAGATAATTAATGTGTATTCAGATTTCACAGTGTTTCTGGCATTGCATTTTACATCAGAGAGCAAAATTTAGAAAATATATTTTTATGTACAATCAGGAAAGAAAGTTTGACTGAAAGCACACAAAATACACAATAGAAAGCTAATAAGAAACACAAATTTTTAATTTGCTAATGATTAAATCATGATCTGTTATTTGCAATATTTTCTATTTATCAGATACAGTTTTGTCTCATTTGTAGGTATTCTTACTATTTTTTCCTTTATTTAGGATATTCTAGGACTCCATGGAAATGTTTTGCCTGAAAGAAAGCTATATCAATCACGATATAATGTCAGAGATTGAGACCTGACATAATTTTATTGGACATGCAAGTGGTACTTACACCTATGATCACTCTAAATTGTACCATGTTTTAAAACTGCTATCTGCATCCCATCAATATTATAAAAAAAAGAGTTACACTAATACATAAAATAATATATTATTGAATTTCTTAGCCCATGTATGCTAGAGATGTTGTTGGGAGACCATCTTCCTAGAGAATTTCTAGAAGCCATGAACAAGCATGACAAGAGAATGTGCACACTTAGGAATAGCCTGAAAGAAAATGAGATCTAGATTCAGAGGAATGTAAACCCAAGAAATAAAGAACACTGGGGTAGATGAAGTGAGTGACTTTTATCTTTCACTTTTTTGTTACTTGTGCTATTGCTTTTTAATACATGGTTTATATACCTCCATGTCTTGAATGCCTTGAGATACTTCTGGGTCTATTCATTAGCTCCCTCCAATTCCTGCCAGCCATTTCTGTTTGAAATCAAAGAACCCTTATTGAAGCATGTGTTTCTGTGTTGCATTATCCTATGGTTAATAAATTAGAAGTGAGTATGAGGGTGTGAGTAAGGAAGAAGGGAGGAAAGCAGTATGGGTGCAGTGCACAGCATCTGAGGGATGGACATGCTTGAAGCTCTGACTCAGGTGGGGCAAAGGCAATATACATAACCTAAATATTTGTACCCCATAATAAGCTGAAATTAAAAAAGAATGAACTACATAAATGTGAAAATTGTTTTTAAATCTAATATTGGTGCCCCTCTGAAAAAGATGATTCTAATTCCAAATAATTATCACTTGTTAATGTCATACTGCAAAATTTCCTGTTTCCTACCTCTTTATTACATAGTGTAAAGTTGAAACTAAGCTAATTAACTGTTTTAGCAGATGCCTCAAATTCTAACTATTGCTGCTGGACCATTCATACTGTCTTAGTCCATTTAGGCTGCTATAATAAAATACTGTAAACTGAGTAACCAAAAACATCAGAAATTTATTTCTCACAATGCTGGAGGCTGAAAAATCCAAGATCAAGACACCGGTAGATTTAGTGTCTGGTGATAACGGTCTATTTTCTGGCTTATAGATGGTGACTTATTGCTCTGTTTTCCAATGACAAAAGGGATCTCTTTTGTCTGGGCACTAATTCAATTCATTAGGACTCTGCCTTATACCTAATCACCTCCTAAAATCCCCACTTGCTAATACCATCATCTTGGAGGGTAGGATTCCTACATAGCAAGTTGAAGAGACATAAATATTCAGACCATAGCTCATATTGAGCATATTTTAAAAACTGTAAATCTGGTTAAGATCCTTTTAAAATATTACCTACCACCAGACCATTTCAGAGAAGACTAAGGATTGGTGAGATAGGATGGTAAGGACGTTTTTGAAGAGAATTGAATGAGTCCTGGGAAACTCTGCTTCAGACCACATTTTGGAAGGAGGACTACATCAGTAGTTCTGGGGTTTGGATGGTGCAGAAGCCAGTTCTTGACTCTGACCTGGAAACCCTTATTGGCAAAAGTGCAGATAGAATTGCCTGTGATGGTAAAGCAAGGAGAGAGGAGCACAATGCAAATCTTTTTTTTCTTTTTATTTCAGAATCTTAAGGGGGTACAAATGTTTGTATTACATAGATATCTTGTATAATGCTTCAGTCAGGACTTTTGGTGTGTCCATCACCAGAATAGTATTCATTGTACCCAACAGGTAAGTTTTTAATCCTACACCACCCCTGCTACCCTCCCCTCTTCTTGGTTTCCAATGTCCTTTATAGCTTTTTATACCCATATATACCCATTGCTTAGCTCCCACTTATTAGTGAGGATGTACGGTGTTTGATTTTCCATTCTTAAAATACTTTACTTAGGATAATGGTCACCAGTTCCATCGAAGTTGCTGCAAATGACATTATTGCATTCTCTTTTATACCTGAGTAGTATTCTGTGGTATATACACACACATTTTATTTATCCACTTGTGAATTGATGGGTACTTAAGTTGGTTCCACATCTTTGTGATTATGAATTGTACTGCAATAAACATTTGGGCGCAAGTGTCTTTTTGACAAAATGATTTCATTTCCTAGCAGTGAAATGATACCTAGCAGTGGAGTTGCTGGATTGAATGATAGATCTACACCTATTTCTTTGATGAAGCTCCATACTGCTTTCCATAGAGGTTATGATAATTTGCAGTCCCACCGATAGTCTATAAGCATTCCCTCCTCCCTGCATCCACTCTAGTATCTATTGTTTTTTGACTTTTTAATAATGGCCATTTATCCAGAATGGGAGAAAATATTTGCAATTCTCTTCATGGCACAAATATGTGTGTTTCTGGTGGGCAGCAAGAACCTCTCAAAATTGTCAGATTTAAAACATATTGGAAAAACCCTAGCTACAGGTTTTCCTACCAGATCTGAATGACCACAACAGAAGGAATCTGTATGGGATGTATTACAAGCAACTGGAGCTAAGGGAGAGGTATCCGGTGTCCTTGTAAAAGCCAAATCACCCACAGGACACAGTGAAGAAGGAGGCCCTTATGGAAGAAGTGGGGTAGTGGTCACTGATGACCCCATAGAAGTAACCCAAGTGAGAAGAAAAAAAGAACATTGCAGCAGCTGGCACACTGAAAGGACCCCACACCAGTCAAGTAAGACCTTTGTATTTCTCTACCTCTTTTACTGCCATCGTGGTTGAACCAGAGTCAATGGGTAAGTAGGGGAGAAGGAATAGAAGAATAAGGCAGATTAATAGTAGAGAATCTGACCATGCTCCCATTCCCTAATTTAGGTTTCTTAGACCAAGTCAAGACTAAAATGATTGGGCTTTAAGTTGAATGTAAAACCAATGTTTTGATTTGTATCAGATTTGTCCACTCATATCTAACAATGATACTTTTGTTGAATAAAAGCCACAGAAGATATTCTGGTTTTGCCAGAATATCACTGAGGGGCAAGAAAGAAAAGCTCAAAATAGCCTATTTGGAAAATAATGATATGACAAAAGTAAAGCTATTCATGGGGTTCACATTAAGAAGTCCCAAATTGCTTAAGATAATAATTACACAATTCTGAAGAACTGTTTTATAATACTCATGTTCAGGAAGATGCCCTTCTAGAAAATATGGATATTGAATCATCCATGCTTACATGAAACCTCTGTGTATACTTTTTTTAAGGTTTTACTATAATAGAGGACAGTTTCAGGTGGACATTTTGCCCATATGCTATTCTTGTTCATAAACTATCCATGTATTCTGCTGTGTATTTCTCTTTTAGCTTTTGAATATTGCTGCCCTTTACTAGAATCCTTTAATAAATCAAATACTGAGTGACAATCGAACTGTTGTATGATTTCCCATCTCATAAACAGTTTGTTTTAGAAATAGAAGATTGACATTGAGAAACAAGGCAACTGATTGCAAACTCCAACTCACCTCTGATGGCTTGACCATCTCTTTCAAGTGGCCATTTTTTGTTACCTCATAAAAACCAAGGAGAATTGTCCTCTCACTTATGTTCTGGGTCTTGGAACTATTCTTAAGGAAAAACATGTTGATGTAGGAGGATCTGTCATTCCTCTTTGACTATTAGACCCTGCAATGGAATGGGGTGGGAAATGGAGGGAGCAATCAGTTCATATGAAGTCAATTCTAATATCTTGGAGCAAAATGGAAAAGCAAACATAGCTTTTCTTCTCAAGCCTTCATATTTCTATTATCTGTGAGTAGAGAAATGAGTGCTGCATGAGATAGCTTCTTCAAATTCCCTTCAGTCTCATCATTCCGTGGATTTATCCACTTGCATAACAGATTAGGAGATATCTAGGTCTGCCATTTTATTTCTAAGTTAGAGTGCACATTATTTCCAGAATTTTCTTTCAGAATAAGGTTAGCTAAGGTTGAACTGCATCACACCTCTCTCTTATATTAATTTTTATTCATTGTCACTACTAATGTTTACTACTATTTGCATGCAAAATCTTAAACTTTTAAGCTCCTGGAAAAAGAAAGCCATTAAAGAAAAAATTGGTGAATATATGCATTTTTCTTCTTTAGAGAAGATTTGATTTGCAAATATGCAACCTCTTTAGAAATAAAATAAATGACGTTATCCAGTCTCATGTATGAAGTTCTTCATTCCTAATTTTAAATACAAGGCTATTTATCTCTCAAGATATCAACATTTATACCGTATCTCATAAAACTCAATGTTTGAAGAGTGCTTGAATTTTTAATAAAAAATGATAGTAATAAGCATTCTTTTCAATTATAGTTCTTTGAAATAGCTTTTTCTTCCCTTCCAAACTGAAATTTCAAATCCCCCATGAATATAATTATTAAGAAAAAAACTTGCTGTATATCTATTTATTTTCAAATGAATAGAATCAGAATGGAATATACTGTTGATTTTAAGACAATTGAATGTCACATTCTGAGAATGCTTACTTCATTACAAATCATGTGACTTCTCCATTTCCCCAGATGATTAATGGTCTTTGGCCAACTTGTCAAATTTATTTATGTACTTTATGTACTTTTCATGCTTCTCTCATTTGATTTTTTTTTAAATGTCCTTGAAGGTAAATTGAGTTTTTGACTGAGAATGCACATGTAACTAATTTCACCCTTTTCACTAGATTGACTAGCCAATTTAGTTGATACAAATATGCACACACACATATACACAACAAATACAAGCAATGACAAAAATAACAAAAGATATTGGCAGTTGTAGAAAATACTAAGAGTTTGAAACCTTTATCAATTTTCTTTATGATTTTTGTTAGATAAAATTTTCACAGAAATGAATGCTATATATAGCCAAATATTAGTAGTAATAATTTATCTCAAGTTTACCTCAATTCAACCAGCAATCTCAAATAGAAATTTCTGTAGAAGTCTAGAGTTAACATGTAATAGACTATTAAGACAATAAAACTAAATGTAGGAAGTGAAGCAAGAAGATAGTTCTAGTGTCCTGCGAAAATATTCGAAGCCAGAGGCAGTGGCCATCATAGTGAAATCATGCACCTGAGGGAAGAGAATTAAGCAGAATATATTTTCTTAAGAACTTCACTTTCAGATAAAAGATTAATAAAACTAAGTGTTTTACATACCAAAAGCAAGAATATACTTTCAAATAACATGTTTTCTTTCAGTCAGAAGATTTAAGGATTGCTACGAATCAATGGTTTCCATTCTGTGTAATGCTCTACATACTTTTGTTGACAGAAAAGTAACTCAGAAGTGGTTGCTTTTTGCTCTTGTTTTGTGATGGTTGCTGTTGTTGCTGCTGCTGCTACTATTATGTATGGTGGAGGGCAAACAGGAGGCAAGGCAGACAGGGAAGTGGCTAAGGGAGAAAAGCAGGAACTGAATTGTAGCTAGGAACTAAATTGTGGCTCGGAACTGTTTCCTCGTGGGAACATACACATAAGGAGCTTTTAGTGACCTTTAACTGACCTAGAGCTCATTATCATCCAATTAGCATATTATAGGTGGAGTTTTTGTGAAGGATTCTGGGGAAGACTTATGGGCAGAAAGGAAATCTGTTACATGATCAACCTGTTATGTCACCTGTTATATCATAACCCCAACCTGTCAATCACCCCCAAAGGCAAGAAACGGCAACCAAACCTGCCAGGGGAAAGATGGGATAAACTAGTGAACACATAAAGGGCTAATAGCCAGAATCTACAAGGAACTCAAATAAGTCAGTAAGAAAAATACAAACAAGCCCATTAAAATATGGGCAAAAGTCATGAACAGAAGCTTTTCAAAAGATAGCCAAATGGTCAATAAACCTACGGAAAAAGGCTGACCATCACTAACCATCAGGGAAATGCAAATTAAAACCACAAGGAGATATCATCAAACCCCAGTTAGAATGGCTTTTATTAAAAAGTCTAAAAAGCAATAGATGCAGACCTGGATGCAAAGAGAAAGGAACACTTAGATATACTGCTGATGGGACTGCATATTAGAACAACCTCTATGGAAAAAAGAACATAGATTTTTTCAAAGAACTAAAAGTAGACCTATCATTTGATCAAAAAAATACACAACTGGGTATGTGGCCAAAGCAAAACAAGTCATTGTATCAAAAATAGTCCTGCACTCAAATGTTTTGTTGCAGCTGAATTCACAATTGCAAAGATGTGGAATCAACCCAAGTTCCCATCAATTCATGTGTGGATTAACAAAATGTGGTATATGTATACTATAGAATACTCTCATGTATGAAGGATTACTTAAAGTATTTTGCAACAATTTGGATAGAACCGGAGACCATTATCCTAAGTGAAGTATCTAAAGAATGGAAAAACAAATTTCACATGTAGTTGCTATTAAATTGGAATTAACTGATGAGAACACATTTACACAGAGGGAACTAAAACTCAGTGAAATCAACCAGAGGGAAGGGCAGAGAAGGGAATGGTCAAAAATTACCTAATAGAGCACAAGTAACACTATCTGGGTGATGGGCACCCTTTTGACTCTGACTCAAACATAATGAAAGTGATCCATGTTACCAAAAATCTTATACTACCATAATATTTTGAAATAATAATAGTAAAAAAGAAAACTGAGTAGTACAAATTCTTAAAGTAACTAAAATATATGACTATGCAAAACCTTGTATATAACCATCGTTATTTCAATTGTTACTCATGCGTATTCAGCATTTCATTTTACCATCCAAAATTGTCTTTGGATGACTTATTAGAAACAACCTTATAGGCTTGTAGGAGTCTAGTCATTCCTAACCACAGAGATTATTTATTAATACTTTCTATGATCATTTGGAGACAACCATATTTACAAAATGATTATAATCACTACTGTAAAATAGTGAAACTCATCTTCTCTTTTATTAAATTCTTATTATAAAGATAAGATATATCTATTATAAAAATTATGCAAAAAAATGAATATTTTATCTTTGCACACATGTTCTATACATCTATCATATTCTTATTTATTTATCTAATCTATCTACCTACCTATTTATTGCACTATATATTTAGAGGTTATAGAGACAAATACAGCTAAAAAGATAGATACAACCATGAAAACAATAAAGTGTCCAGCCTGAGCCCTGACCAAACTGTAGATTGTGAGCAAAATAAATTATTGTTTGTTTAAGCCATGAATTTGGGAAGAGCATTTAAAAATCTGAAGCCTCAATTTCTATGTAAGATGATCATTTCTTAGTTTATTTGCAAGTTAAAAAGCAATAACTGGTAAACATTAAAATAAATCCATGGCATGTAATTCTTGAACACAAATCCATTTTTATCTGATCTTTCTTCAGATATTAACATCATTATTTTCTCAATCACCCTTTTATATCTGAAATTATCTACATTCATTGTGCTATAATACTGACAGGGCAAAATGAAAAGGCAAATCAAGTCTAAAGAGTTTAGGACCATGGATAGTAAAAGGAGTGGATTAGGAGTGTCAGTCATGGCTTTGACACAAGCTATGTGTCAGAGAGGAAGTCTTCCATCTCTTTCAGCCCCAATTTATAAAGAAATATATTGGACTAGATGATAACTAAAGTTTTTCTCATCTCAAATAGTCTTTGCTTTTTTTAAAAAGCCAATATAATCCATTGTTAATGTATAGGGAATATATCCAGAATATTCTATTGAACCACAATTTCCTTTACTTTTATGTTGGCTTAGGGCCCAAGGACAAGCTTATACTTCAGCCAGGGTAATATCAAAGATATAACAATATAACATCCCAGATGGCTACTTTTTGGAATAGTGCAGTCCTGACATAAATTAATTTCTTTCATCAAAAGCTTTTTATTCTCAGCTAAATCCTCTTTAAAATGTCATTGCCTGAGGAGTGTGGGTAATTCTGAAAGGATCATGAAGATATACTGTTCTTGATACTTACAAAGTGTGACAATGATATTCTAATATAGAATGCATACCTCCAAGCTTTTCCTCTTAATTTGTGTAGTTTGTGTGTATTCCCTTTTAACTTGGTTTTAATAAGAACTGAAAGCTATCTGCAAGGCATTTGGTTGAATGAAAAGATAATTATTTCCTAGAGTATGAAGATAATTCATTCAATGGTCAACGTTTAGGATGTACTTTCCTGCTTCATAGTCTGAACATATTTCCACAAAGATTTCAAGGGCAGTATCTTCAATTTTCCCCCCTTGGGAATTATATATATATATACACACACACACACATGCACACAAACAGACACACACATACACACCATATATGAAGATTTTGGTGATTATTCTCAATGGGCTAGATTTTTCCACTTGACTAAAATCTCCTTCTATCGTCTCTTTGTTCTACTTAAAAATCTAAGTCTCTGTCTAATGTTAGCTCACTGTATTGGAAGTAAGATTTTGGGTTCATTGATTCTACTGGCAATGTTAACCCTTAGATGCCTAATAACGATATATTTCAAAAATAAATTCAGGGATAAATGGAGGTTTCTATAAAGTGTCTGTCCCACATCTTACTCTATTCTTCTCCTAAACATTCAAATTTCTCATTTGAGAGGCACTGCCAAGATGAGAAAGTTGTTTTGAAATGAGGCACATTAGTTGTTGATACATTAACACCTTCATACAAATTAAAATTCCTCCCTAAGGGAATGCATCCTGCTTGAATTAAAATCAGATACAAGAGAGGAGAAAAGAAAAAGTAGGGCTATTAGAGATGGGTATCTTATCAGAGTGGGGGGTTTGGACAACTTGAGAACAATATGAGAGCATCAGGATCATTGATAAAAAGTAAGTGGAAAGAGAGGGCTGATCATAGGAGAGGAGAGTGGAGCCACAAAAAGTGATCTACATCACAGTCATGTCTACGCCACTCCCAGACTAATGTTAGCTTTTATCTAGACGGCAAATAGCCATGGAATGAAATTTAGGGAACTGAATCACAATCACTTTCACTTTTAGTGGTACTGAGAAAAGAGAGCCAGGGGAGAAGGGGAGACAAGATGGCGGACCAGAGACATCTGCTGCCAGATCATCTCAGAAAGAAGGAAATGTGTTAGATGGAAAAGAAAAAGACACAAACATAGATTGGGTGTAATTCTAAAGAAAAAGTGCCAGAACCTACCAGAGATTTCATGGGAAGATGTGGCAGAATAGAACAAGAAGGAGCAAGGTATTAGCAGAGATCCACCCCTGAGAGGCTTGGAATCCAGCAAAAATGATAGGTGGGATGGTGTGTTTTTCCCTCCCTCACATCTCTGGCAGTCAGCACGCACCCAAGCTGCTGGAGAGCCTCACTACCCTCATGATCCCAAAAGCTGCTGCTTCCAATGAACCAGGAACTCCTTGAGGACAAAGCTCCAGGCTGACAGCACTCTCGGGGTCACTTCTCATCACCACAGACCTGAGCTGAGGCAGCAGACACCATATTGTTTTTCCACCTATCCTGTACTTTTGTTCTACCCAGGGGGCCTCAACCCCTCAATTTTTGTCTCATTCATTCCCACACAAACATTTCCCAACTCTGGTCCAAACTGCAGGAGTCAAATGGTCCGGGGGTGGGGCAGGGGTTTTGAGTGACCACACAGCCTGGGCATTCCAATTGGGCTGCCTTCCAGAAAGAGGGACAGAGATCACCAGAGTGCTAGCTTTCCTCTATTCAGACTCTTTTCCTCCACTTCCCCTCCCCTGCCTGTGGCTGCCAAGAGACACGTCTGAGCTGGGGCTCCCATGAATGACTGCTTCCCCTCTATTGGTGCATCCACTACACTGAGACTTCCACAAAGAGTGGGGCTCACACCTTTCCTCTTACAGATGTACAAAAGACTAACGGGTGCTAGGACTGAGTTCCCTGCTCAATGGACCTCCCCGATACCGCTTGCCCAGCTGTTCCATCAGAGCAAGTCATATGTTTAGCAGAATGACAAAAAAACCTGCTTGAGCACCCAATAGGAAGCTCAGGACCAGCACACTTCATGGTACAGTGAGGAATTGATCATTGGGGACCTGGAAACAGGTCCATAGGGCAGATCCTGTACCACTAGGACACATTTATGATGCTCAGAGACACAGGGGGAGATTTGTAAACTGATAAGTTTACATATCAGAGGTGAAAGAGCCCTCTGGGCAGAACTGAAAGGAGAATGCAGTGTGGATCCCAGCTGCAGTTCACTGATGGAGCACCCCTCCACCAGAGGAAGGCTGCCTTCTCAGTCCAGGGTGGGATTCTGAATAGGGAAGCCCACAGTGTCATTATGGGGGAACTTAGCTAGTTTTAGCTCCTGCCTGTAGGAAGAGGCCAGAGGCAGACTGCAGAGCAGAGGAAGGGGGAGAAGAGCCAAACCTACTCCTGACAGCCAGATTGTGAATCTCACATTACCCCTCACCCATAAGCATATTGGCACCACCTCAGCCCCTCCCTGGCAGATTTCCCCAGAAATCTGGGAGCAGACCTTTGAAACTTGTGGAGACAATGACTTTACCAGCCTGAGAGCAAAGTCACCCAACTCAGCCCTTCCCAGCCTCACTCCCTGACCTGCCTATGCTGTGGCAGAGAATAAGGACTCATCTCGAAATTGCAGGGCCCCACCCACCACCTGGGGCATTCAAGTGCTTTTCCTGAGTGACTAGAGGCAGTCAAAAGTCCCAAAACAACACAGCAGCTGTCTCTTCTGCAAGTACCACCTGCGGAAGGGAGGTCAATTTGCACAGCCCTATACAACATTTACTGACATTCAGGGTGTGGTTGATTCTTACCCACAAGCACTACTTACTGTCTCAGAGATTGAACTGGTGTGCCAAAACAATTCACACTGTTAAGAAGGTCACAGGGCTTGGGAAAAAGAAAGGATTACAACATCCTCCATCCTCCCTCATAAACAAAAGACAGGGAATCTGCCCACACACCTAGCTCACCACTGCTACTGACTCCAAAAAAACTAGCAATTGAGAAACCACCACACAAAGGATATTTATAAACATGGGATCTGCCCAGAAGTTAGACTGCCATCAAAACACCCACAAGCAAAGCCAAATGTTCTTACCCAACATATGCTACAGACATACCCTCAAGAATGAAGGGGAAAAAGTCCTACCTAAACAAAAGAAAGTCCAAAAATAAGAAGTGACAGTTGCTTCAGATTAGAAGGTATCAGTGCAAAATCTCTAGAAGTAGGAAAAATCAGCGTGAAAGGACACCCCAAATGGGAACACCAGCTCTCTAGGAATGGATACCAACCAAAATGAAAATATTGAAATGACAGATAAGGAATTCCATATAAAGGTCGTGAGGAAGCTTAATTAAATCCAATAGAAAATGGAAAAGCCACTCAAAGGAACCAGAAAAAACAATTCATGAAACGAATGAAAAATTTACCAAAGAGATCAATATATTAAAAAATAAATAAATAAATAGAATTTCTGAAAATGAAAAATTCATTTAAGGAAATACAAAGCACAGTGGAAAAGTTAATGAATAGACTAGACCAGGCAGAAAAAAGTTTCTAAAAACTCAAAGACAACTCTTACAAATTAACTCATTCAGTCAAAAATAAAGGACAAAAATTAGAAGGAATGAACAAACCCTACGTGAAATGTGGGATTATGTAAAATAGTGAAATATAAGAATCATAGACATGCCTGAGGGTGAAGAGGAAAACATACAAAGGCTGGAAAACCTATTTGAGGAAATAATTGAGGAAAATTTCCCAGGTCTTGCTAGAGATTTAGACATCCATGTACAAAAAGCTCAACAAACACCTGGGTGATTCATTGCAAAGAGGCAATCACCAAGACACATCATCATCAGATGGCCAAAGTCAACACAAAGGAGGAACTCTTGCAAGCCATGAGGTGAAAGCATTAAGTAACTTATAAAGGAAAATCCATTAGGCTACCTGCAGACTTCTCAACTGAGATCTTATGAACAAAAGGGATTGGGGTTTCTTCTTCAGTCTTCTTAAACAGAACAACTGCCAGCCTCAAATTTTGTATTCTGAAAAACTAATTTTCATATATGAAGGAGAAATAAAGACTTTTCCAGACAGGCAAACACTGAGGGAATTTGTCAAGACCAAACTTGCCCTGCAGGAAATACTCATAACTGTATAATACATAGATCAGCACAATAGACCAATATAAAACCACACAAAAGCTGAGGCTTAGAGCTCATATAAAACAATAGCGCGAGAGGTAAAACAAAGCAATAAGGTATACCCAACAGGATGAACAGAACAGTATGTCCAATATAAATTCTATCAATCAATGTGAATAATCTAAATGCTCCATTCAAGAGACATAGGCTAACTGAATGGATGAGAACATACAACCCAAATCTCTGCTGTCTCCAGGAAACACATCTAACTGACAAGGACTTATACAGAATCAAGGTGAATGGATGAAAAAGAAAAAAAACATTTCATGAAAACAGAAACCAAAAGAAAACAGATGTAGCCATTATCATATCAGATAAAATTGGCTTTAAATCAACAATAGTAAAGAAAGGCAAAATGATCATTATATAATGGTAAAGGGAGAATTCAACAAAAAGACATAACAACCTTAAATATCTATGCATCTAACACAGGAACACCAAGATTCATAAAGAAACCCTAACAGATCTAAACAGCAGTATCTTAATTTCCAGGGACTGCAACACCTCACTGAAAGAACTGGACAGATCATCCAAGCAGAAAATAAATGTAGAAACACTCAACTTAAACAGGACTCTAGAGAAAAATGGGCCTAACAGACATTTACAGAACATTTTACCTAAGAACTACTGAATAGATAGTCTTTTCATCAGCACATAGA
>VBSM01003200.1:9171742-9195805 GCA_008086735.1 Cheirogaleus medius
CGATCCTCCTGCCTCGGCATCCCAGAGTGCTAGGATTACAGGCGTGAGCCACCGTGCCCGGCCCTAGGCCTTAGCCTCTTAAGACTCAAAAGCAAGGAAGAGCCTTCCTTTTTCTCTGCACTTTTTTTGTCATACACATATGCTGAGGCAATGAAAACACAAAATTTCCTATGCATTCAAATGTGGAAAAAGGATATAGGAAAAAATATTTGTTAGCCTTTCATACACATTGTTTATTCCATCATTTGGTATAATGGTGGGGAACATTTCAATTCCCCTAAATTTAATTTCATGTCTCCAATACTCTATGCCTTCCCTGCTAACCTTTCATTCAACTCTCCCTACCATTACTAAGAATTGCACACAATATCTGCCCTTGTAGTCCTAAACATAGATTTTTTTGTTTTGTTTTGTTTTTAATATACCTACATCTTACTTCTCTGGGTCCTGAGATTTTTCTCCTTTGAAGTCTGGAACTCTCTTGTTGGATAAAAGGCAATTTGATGAACATAATTAAGTTTATGGGTGCAGACCTACTCACAATGGAAAGTTCTTTGTTCTCTGGAAGACTATATATGCACATTTTCTGGAATTGTGTTCACCCCTAACATGGCAAAAATTTTTAGTAATCTCCGTGTGTTTTGAGACATTATAGGAGCCCCTGGGTACAAAGATGTCATTGACACCTAGATTCTCTGCGTAAGACTGGATTTCGGTCTGAGCCAGATTGCTGTTCTCCTGAGAGTCGGCTCTGAAGAGCACACTTCCATGACTTCAGGACGCTAATGAACGCCATGCCTGGAAAAGATACAATTTTAAGCTGGCAATGAATCTTAAATAAAAATAAATATATAAACAAACACACACAGAGAACAACCTGTTCATCGTGTTATTGCTTGAATGCAATTTCCATTATAGGTAATGATTTGTTACTGTCCTTAAAAGCTAAGGCTTCAGCTATTTCCTAGTAAATGCATATTATCCAGCATGGCAGTAATGATCAATTAATCAAATAAATATATCTAAGAACATAGACACTATATATGCAGTGGGGGAGAGAAGGAACTATTGATTGCTGTTGGAGAGAACATTCTTGCAGAGCCTGTTAATGGCTCATTAATCTGCTTTTAAATTCAGAGTCTGCATTTGAAAATTGGAGGGAGGTGAGCACATGACAGCATAAAAATGCAGGTTTCAGCTATAAAAGAGAGATTATAACTCATGTGCAGTGATACTTTCAGAGTATCCCTTCTTGAGCCTTGAATGAGCTATTGTATTTGTCCAATGATAGCATAGGACTAATGTCGTACAATGCAGATTCCTAATATCAGTGTAACTTTTTCTGCTCATTAATTATTTTTCACCTCCACTTTTGTGGTAGAATTGGTGAAATGAGTTAGGGAAAGAACAATATGACTTAAAGCATTTGTTCAAATTTACAGTTAAGAAAATTTATGTTCCTAAATGGAACCGATGTGTATCATAAACTGAGCAACAGGAAAGGAAGCACATAGGCTGATATCCTGAATCTCATGAGAAAATCTATTGGAGCAAATAGATTAGCTCATTATCAATGATGATTTCATTTAAATGTTTAAACATAATGTGCACTGAATATGCTAACAAATATACTGCATTTTGAAAGAAAACACTTTACAAGTAAATAAATGACACATATATGCCCCATCCTTTCCCTGGTAAATTTTCAAAGAAAACTGTGGAAAGACTAAATTATGCTTCTAAACAATTTTAGTTTATTTCTTTGGGAAGAGTATAGGTTTAAAAAAAATGAAGGAAAGTTAGGAAATTACTCCTTTTGAATTTGAAGAGGAATTTGGCAAGAAAAACATTAAGGCCATTTATCAATTTTTTATGGAAGACTCACAAGACAAGATGACATGAATGACTAATTCCATAGCAGTACACATTTCACCCAATTGCTCCTATATGAAGAAGGGGCTTATATAATAAGAAAGGGGCACATACCTTCCTACGTTTTTGTTTTCTGTTATTATTATTTATTTCTTATTCTAAAAAGGAAAGAAATTCAGCATTGAGTTCACACAGGCTGAATCGAATTCTATATTGAAATTGACCTTTGCATTTATAGATCATAGACTCTACTTGTCATTGTACAGCTGTTGCAGAAAGTGATTTCTGCCATGGAGATAAAATGCAAAACACGGATCTTATTTTAAGAGATAACCTTAAAATATAACAACAACAACAACAACAAAATCTTGCAGAAGTTACTTTATCAGATACTCAATTTCCATTTCTGCAAAATGTGAAGGTATACCTAAAGATCCCTTCATACCGAATGCTCTTTGATTCAGTTGCTTATGAAATATAAATCTATGTTTCTACTCTCTATTTTGCAAAATACAAAATATTACACTTTCTGTGGAAGAAATGTCATTCTCATACTGGTATTTGTTATAGTAAAACTAGGTTTTCTGTCTCTGATATAATCTTAAACAGTCCCTTCAGTAGAAGGGAATGGAAATATCTCAATTATTCTACCAATCTTACATTGGGTGTGCTAAGTGGGGTATGTCTGGAGAACATACATGGATATGATTGTTGAGCCATGACTTGGTAACTGTTCAAATTTAAATGGTTTCATTTTGTGAAGATAATTTGATGACCTGTTCTTCTACTGCCTTCTTTATAAAAATAAGAGCTTGAAATAAAGCCTAAGTAACAGGGCAACTTCAGGAAAAAGAAACAAATTGAAGTGGTCTCCAGTGAATATTTAGAGAACCAAAGAACATGTAACAAATCACTCAGAAAATTACTGTACAATCCAGGATGAAATTCCTCTGCCTTTTAGATTATCAAGACACTAAGAAAAGGCATATAAATACAAACCAGCTAGTTTCACTTCTTAACCTTTGGCTGTCCATCCAAAGACTCAAGATGACTATGTGAAATCGAAAGTGTTTATATCTTTTAGAGAGGGAAAAAATGGTAAAAAAAAATACATACTAAACTTTCTTTCCTTATTTTTCTATTTGTTAATAATATAAGATATTGTGCAAAGATCTTTACTACTATAAGACTAGATTTTTAAAATGTACATTTATTTAAATTTGTATATTTTGCATATTAATTCCTGAATTTGTGTGTGTGTTTGTGCACACTTGTGTGAAAGAAAGAGAGACAGAGAGACACAGAAAGAAAGAGACAAAGAGAGAGAAAATAGAGAGAGAGAGAGAGAAGGAGGAGGAGGCACCAGTCATTTTTAGAAGACATTAAAACGATTTGAGTGACAATTTATCCCTGGGTTTTTCACTAGCTTAAAGACTATTTTTTAATAAAATGCATCAATTTGTTAGTACATAGAACTTATATAGAAGGGGTAGGGAAGGGTGAACATTTCTCACTTTGATATTAGAACTTCTAGTGGGCTCCTTCAGAGTAATGAGAGGATAATTCTATCTGCCCTCCAAGAACTCACTGCAGAGATTGTAATGTCTAGTGCCAATAACAATGTGGATACCCGACTACAGGAACTGGTATGACACCACCAATTCATTTCACCCGAACTAACAAGAATCTGTCAGACAAAAAGAGCTCTCTGCTTCTGCCACCCCAGGCTGTATCTACACCAGTTGCCTAGGGGTGAAAGACACAGTATATCCCATTAC
Source organism: Cheirogaleus medius (assembly GCA_008086735.1). NCBI lineage: Eukaryota > Metazoa > Chordata > Mammalia > Primates > Cheirogaleidae > Cheirogaleus > Cheirogaleus medius. Next base: position 9,175,393 of record VBSM01003200.1, read on the forward strand.
TGATAATTTCACCCATCTGGTTTCCCTGAACTGAGCTCATTCCAAACTGCAGAGTTTTAAATAATCTCAATGCCTATTCAAAAGAAAGTAACAATGGTCAAATTTAAAAAAAATAATCCAAACATTCCAGGAAACTTTTTAATGTTGTCAGACCTTTATAAAATTTTATCTTAAAGGATTAATGCCAGTGGCAAAGGAAATCTTCTACATGGCAATTGTGTATAGCAAGATGATGATTTTGCTACAAAATATGAAAAACTAAAATAGGAATTGAAATTAGATATTGCCTCATAATGTTCTTCATGTTAAAAAATGCAGTAATAGACAAAGTTATATATTCAGAATAGATTTACTTGGAAATGGGGAAACTTTTAAGTAGAGACTACTTGTGCTATATACATATGGTGTTAAGAGCAAAGCATCCAGAATCAGACTAGTGGACTTGAATCCCAGCTTCACCACTAACTACCTACTTAGTCTTGGATAAATGACTTAAACTGTGCCTTAGTTTCTTCATCTGTATAATTGAGAGTATATTGGTACTAAACTAACCAAGTTGCACAAAAATTATGAATAAAATACTTAGAACACTGTTTGGCATATAGTAAATGCACACATACATATACACATAAATGAATAATATAATTAATACAATACAAAATATCAATTTTAAAGAGGAAAACTTTATATACATTTATACATTTTCTAATCTGTCAAAAAAATTTTATCAGAGTTTAGTTGTATTGTTCTCTTCTTTTTCTGCAGTCACCATCAAATGATGGCACCAGTTATACTTAGTTCTAGGATAAACTAGAATTCTCCTGACAAACCAAAAAAGTTCAGGGAGGCTTCCCTGTATGCAAGTGTGAGTTTCCTGCACTCTGGGACTTTGATGTAATGGTGAATGGCCATTGGTCTCTACTTCTTGTTAAATCCTTGTTTTTGAATTCCAGTGTTTGTCAATTAAAAGAAACTATCACTTCTCTCACCTTACTTTTCTCATTAATTATAATTAATGCTCATCAGGCAATCACATGTGATTAGTGTCCAGTATACACCAAACACAAGGGAGTCAGCTGCAATAAGGAAGAGAGATTCTTTCCCTTTTGCTATCTGTAGTCTAATAGCTAAACTAGGAAAACTTTGATGAGATTTCATTGCACATTATTTGCTTTCTGAGATCCAATAGGATATAAATTAGTTTTCAGCATCAGCATTAGAAGTATTTATGCTTTCCTTGAGTATTTTTCCTCTGTGCAACAACTAGAACTTGGCCAGAAATCATATTTATTAATTACATTTCTAAATTAATGCCTAACTACCAAAGAGTTATTTTTCAAATTAAAGGTATTATATTGCCTAATATTTGCAATAATATTATTAAAACAGCTATTAAAAAGATAATTCATTAAATAAAAATCAATTAAATAGAAAATAGCATAAGACATGGCCGTTTTGTTTTCATTTTAATAAATGTTTACCTATTTGAGAATCTACATAAATATGCTCTAATATGTGGATATTTATTCTATTTATTCTATAACTTAAGTGGGTAACAACTATTAATAGATAAAAATATGATTCAAAGACATAGAAATGCATATCAGTGTTTTTTAGTAATAGTTGAGAAGTTACTAGCAAATTTAGCAAAGAGTCGACTGGGATATTAGTGATGTTACTTTGGGGTAGGTTTCATGATATAACTACTGGTATGAAATCTCACCCTTGTCTCTGTGCTAATGGCTCAATCCTCTAGAAAGCCATCAGTAACTTATTGCAATTGCTTGTAAATGGATTCTAAATACTTAGAACTTGAAGAAAATAAGCATGAACTCCTTAGAGAGTTTCATTTGTAAGGAACACTAACCAAATAATAGTTATTTGACTATTTTATGAGAATCTTCCTCGTTTGTTCTCTAAGAACTTTCCCTACCACCCATCCTCATGGTCACAGGATGAATGACTGTTCTATGATTTAATCTGCCATATAACTTTTTCTTTCTCCTCCTTGTTGTTTTTTTCTATTACTTTTATCTATTCTTCATGCTCTTTTTCTTTCTTCTCTGAGCTCCCCTCTTCTCTCTGTCATATCACCTTGTTTATTTCCTTCATATTATTTGTTGTGTTTACCTGTTGCATGCTTATGACTTTCTCTATTCCTGAGGGCATGTGAACTGAATCTATAACAAATAGGCTGTCCTTAATTTCAGTTTTGAATGAATGAATGAAAGTACTGATTAATTCTCCAGATGGAAAAATAGAGCAAGTAGCTTTTTTCCTCCAATATTAAGTAATTATTCATGAATTAAGATGAAAACTTCATTAAAATACAGTGAAAAGGTAAAAGAAAAGTGCTTTGTTTATGAACACAAAGTTTAAAAATTCATAGAGGATTACATACTGAAGTTTAAAATGCCAGCTAATTAAGGGGCTTAAATATATATTTACCATAGAAACACACAAGAACAACATGATACTAAATAACTGCTTGAGGCTAAGAAAATAAAATAAAAATTACAACCAGAGTTCTATTCTTAGGAATACTTTGTGTTCTTATTTTTTAAATAACAATGAATGGAGATTATGTACAAGTTATGAGGTAGACCAGAAAGGGCGTTTATCCTTAATTTAGATGATTTTATTTATATTATAGTTATTCTGATCATTGCTTTATTATTTTAATCTTTCTAATGTACTAAATTTTAGAAACTATTTTTTCTTTTCAACTATTGATCACTGCTTCTCACGCAGAATTGTAAATTTTTGACATGCATCTGACATATGATAACAGACACTAGCCTAGGCCTTCAGGATATCCTAAGCTTACTCCTATACTCAGTAAATGTGCATTAGATGAAGGGTTTGTCCACTTTGGACTCTTTTGCCTCTGTGACTTCCCAGTCTATATAGACTTCTTTCCTGATGCTGGGAACAGAGCTCTGAAACTCCCTAGCCATTTGAAGTCTTGCTCTCTTTGTTTCCAGAACATTAACTGAGCCTTGCTTTCCTCCTGCAAGCCATACTCATCCTGTTTGGTCTGATACAGATCTTGACTTCTGCCCATGAACTTTTCTCCCACCCCACACCCTGCCTGGACTGCGTTCCTCCAACTTCCAGCTACATCTTTCAGCATAAAGGGGGTATAGAGAGCATAGATCCAGTCCAAACAAATAGCCAAGTTGAAACTACATTAAGCATTTGGCAAAGGTCTCTTGAGTCAAGCTTCTAAATATGTTTGATTTCAATATTAAGAGTGTCATCAGAAAGTTGGCAATAAATAGGGATGCCTTCAGTAGTATTTAAAATATTCCAGGACCCAAGCTATCAGTCCTTTTCAAACCAAGTTTGAGAAGGAGGAGTCAATAGCATGTTAAATTCTTCTTTTATTGTTACAAAGTGCTTTCTTGTCAGGCATATGTGACAAGTTTAAGGGTGTCACATAGATACATTTCAGTGCTTAATCTAGGGATCCTCTGAGTGGAAGTTGGAGTAATTTACTAATCTGAACTGTGTCTATTAGATATGATAGACTGATTTGTTTCAACCCCTTTATAATGTGACTGAGCACACATTTGAGTGGCTTCGTTTACTTATTCATTTACTTAATTTATTTTTATTTTCATTTCATTGCAGTATAAGATTACACATAAATTATAAAATTTAAAAATAGCCCCTTACAACATCTGAACCAGATTTTCTATCACTTATCACTTGATTACAAATATGTGTTTGTTATGTTTAAAAGTTTTTGAACGGAAAACTGCTGAGAAAATGTTCCTGAAATCAGTGATAAGTGAGATCAAGGTTATTAAATACGTACGATGATTTGATTAGAAATGTTTGAGGGAAAGTGACACAGTGTTAAATTAGAAAGGAAGTGCTTTTCTCTTCCTTTTCTATATATTGAGGTGTTCCTGAGCTGCATTTTCATGTAAACCAGCTGTGTTTTTTTCCCAATATTTTAGCATGATGACCATGATTGATTCTAACCATGACCATACCAATTATTTCAAACAATTGATTTTCTTTTTAGGAAGTTAAAGTATCATTACTTTCTAGTCTTTGCACCTCCAATACAACCCGTTAGGCTGATGTTTTGCATCAAGATATTTTAGAGCTGCCCTCTACTAGGTCCCTACTTCCAGCATATTCCTGAGTAGTTGCACCGACTGCTCCAAAAATTATTTCCTGCACCAGAACTTTCTCTCCACCACCCCCATATTTAAAAGTTGCCTTTTTCATTTTTTTATTTCAGCATATTATGGGAGTACAAATGTTAAGGTTACGTATATTGCCCGTGCCTCCCCCTGAGTCAGAACTTCAAGCGTGACCATCCCCCAGACATTGCACATCCCACTCATTATGTTTGTATATACCCATCCCCTCCTCCCCCCTTCCACCTGCCCAACACCCGATAAATGTTATTCCTATATGTCCACTTAGGTGTTGATCCGTTAATATCAATTTGCTGGTGAGTACATGTGGTGCTTGTTTTTCCATTCTTGAGATACTTCACTTCATAGAATGGGTTCCAGCTGTATCCAGGAAAATACAAGAGATGCTATATCACCATTGTTTCTTAAAGCTGAATAGTAGTCTATGGTATACATATACCACATTTTATTAATCCACTCATGTATTGACGGGCACTCTGGTTGTTTCCACAGCTTGGCAATTGTGAATTGTGCTGCTATAAACATTTGAGTGCAGGTGTGTTTTTTGTAGAGTGTCATTTGATCTTTTGGGTAGATGCCCAGTAGTGGAATTGCTGGATCAAATGGTAGATCTACTTGTATCGCTTTAAGGTATCTCCATATTGCGTTCCACAGAGGTTGAACTAGTTTGTAGTCCCACCAGCAGTGTAGGAGTGTTCCTATCTCTCCCCAGCCATGCCAACATTTATTGTTTGGGGACTTTTTGATAAAGGCCATTCTTACTGAGATAAGTGATATCTCATTGTAGTTTTCATTTGCATTTTCCTGATGATTAGAGATGTTGAGCATTATTTCATGTGTTTGTTGGCCATTATACTGTCTTCTTTTGAAAAATTTCTGTTCATTTCCTTTGCCCACTTTTTAATAGGGTTGTTTGATTTTTTCCTTGCTGATTTTCTTGAGTTCTAAATAGATTCTAGTTATCAGCTCTTTATCGGATGTGTAGCTTGCGAAAATTTTCTCCCATTCTATGGGTTGTCTGTTTGCTCTCTTGACAGTTTCTTTGGCTGTGCAGAAGCTTTTTAATTTGATCAGGTCCCATTTATTTATTTTTATTGATGCTGTGATTGCCTTTGGGGTATTCTTCATAAATTCTTTGCCTAGACCAATATCTAGAAGAGTATTTCCAACGTTTTCCTCCAGAATTCTAATAGTTTCACACCTGAGGTTCAAGTCTGTTATCCAGAGTGAGTTGATTTTTGTGAGAGGTGAAAGGTGTGGGTTCTGTTTCAGTCTTCTACATGTGGCTATCCAGTTTTCTCAGCACCATTTATTGAATAAGGATTATTTTCCACAGTGTATGTTTTGGCCTGCTTTGTCAAAGATTAGATGGCTATATGGGGATGGTTTTATATCTGGATTCTCTGTTCTGTTCCACTGGTCAATGTCTCTGTTCTTGTGCCAATCACAATCACAAGCTGTTTTAATTACTATAGCCTTGTAGTATAGTTTGAAGTCTGGTAAATTGATACCTCCTATTTTGTTTTTATTGCCTAGGATTGCTTGTGCTATTCAGGGTCTTCTCTGGTTCCATATGAAGCGTAAAATTATTTTTTCTATGTCTGTGAAAAATGATGCTGGTATTTTAATAGGGGTTGCATTGACTCTGTAGAGCATCATTTAATCAGGCAATTGAGATGACAATTTAATTAGTATTAAAGTGGTAATGGCTAAAATATATTAAAATCACTTTTTGATAATAAAAATAAAATAATTATTAATGTGAGTTTTAATAAACTTAATATTGATCTAGTCTTGAAAAAACAGGCTGGTTTGTCAACCTTCCCTATCTCTCCAAGCGCAACATCTGAATGCCTTCACTAGTCATCATAAAACCCAGGGCCATGATACACAGTTGTGTAGGTTGTTGACTGAACAAGGGCATCAAATTGAGGAAGCAAGTAGGGATTGAAATCTAGACTACATTCTGCTTGCCAATTATACACCCCAGCATAGGACTCCATCAACCTAAATTCTAGTATATGGGAGAACTTTTTAAAATTGATACAAAGGAACTAGCTATTGTCAAGCAGTGCATTCCTGAAATCAAGTCCACCCAGAGAAGACACTGAATTTTTTTGTTTTAATTTGCATAAAAGTATAGTGGTTGCCATGTTACAACCACTTTTGCCTCCTTTGTATAGTTATTATTTCTTCCATTTGATACTTTTACAATATCATCAATACGTCCAACTTCCCTAATTGCTGTATACTGAATTTTGGGGGTTCTTTACAAAGGCGTTTCTTACTACTATTTTTAGTACTTTATTTGAAGCGTTTTGTGTTTTTAAATATTTAGTTTACAATTCTGTGTATTTTAGGTTGTTTTATCACAAAAACTTTCAACTGTTAATGGATTTGGAGATATTCTAAAGTTATACTTAGACTACATGTGCACATTGAGAATACTGATTTGACTCCATGTGAGAGAGAATTCCATTTAAAAAGCCATTGCCAATTAATTAAAATACAGGGTTTAAGATATGAAAGTTCTATGCTTAGTCAAAGAAATACATGTATACTATAGATCCCATAATGATATAAACATTATCCAGAAAATGATGTAGAAGTTGCAGTTTATCAAATCCCTTAACTAATCTCTTATCTATTATGGTTGATATCAGATATATAGTCTGTTAAATCATTCAATCACTCATTTTGTTCAAAGTTAAGGAAATCCAGGTACAATAAAGTCATTGGTATCATTGCTCTTTTGTCATAGATATAGGAAAATACTTGTAGGGGGAGCTGTGGATGGACACACTCCTTCAGCTGTCAGGAGACTTAGTTAATTGCCACATATGCAGAGCTGAGTCCCTTTCCAGGAATGGCTCTGTGTCAAAAGAAGCCTGCCCCCTCCTAGAAGGCAGCCCACACGCAGTGGCTGGCTCATGAGGGAGGACAAAGCCCTCAACAATTCAGAACAACTTTGAAAAACCATCCTGATTCTACAGCTTCCCTTTCAATCATTGGAAGCCTCTGTTGCAGCTGCGTTATAGATCAACTCCTCCCTCTGCTCAGGCCTGCTTTCCTCACCCTTCACAAGTCCTATTCCTGGAGGTTTGCCCCCATAAATGTCTTGCACATGTACCCCTGGGACTGTCTGGTGGCACTTGACCACCAGAAACATATAGGATGCAATCATCAAGAGTGTCATGGTCAGAGATAAAAAGCAACCCTATATCTCCAATTTATAAAAACAATAAACTATGAACTTTGTTTTTTCATCATTCCAGTCAATAGTCATGAATATTCAGAAGTGCACTAGGTGCTGCATAGGAACCACATTTTTGCCTAGTTGTTTTTCAGAGGTCAAAAGAAACTGGTCAGTGTAGCTACATTTCAGGCCCATGTCTTTTTCCTTGATCTATAAAATGTAACTCAATAAAACCTAATCAACATGTGGAAGGAAATAATACAGTGAGAACATTTGTGAAAAGCAACTTTCTACTTACAAGGGAGCAAGATTATTCTTCTAAGAAATGTCATCTTCCTTTTGAAAGATGACTATATACACACCAATTTATAGTTTGATACAAGTCTCAGAAATGGGAAGTAAAAATGACTACAGTCATCATAGGAGGGAAGTTTGGAAAAGTTTACAAAGATTTATACCATATTTCAATAGAGCATTTTTCTAAATGGTGGAAATACAGCTGTGATGTAATTCTCTGCCCCTCTACACCCACTCTCCTCCCTTCTCTACCCTTGGGAGGTTGACTGATGCCAACTCCATCCTCAGGCTCCAGCCTCTTGCTGCCCCACTGGGTTCAGGAAATGGCTTCTGAGGCCATCTCAGAGATGAGCAGTGGAGCAGGGAAGGTTGAATTATTTATTCTCTTGTCCTCTGCCCCCCCAAGTTGTAGTGTTTGATTCACATATAAATCCATGTCCTATTGGGTGGCCACTCTTCCATCATTAGAATTCCAGTTAAGTTTCAATAACAGTTTTCCCTTCTTATGCCCCTCTGAATCAGAGGTACAGTAATGATTTCTCACTGATGCTAGGCTCTGAGTTCTTGTTGGTTCTCTTTACCCTGACCACATTCCTATAAATAGTCCCATTGTTATGTTCTCTTCATGGAATAAACCCTCTGAGTGTGCCATCTGTTATTTTCTGGGACACTGACCCATAACACTGGTGAATTACACTTTTTTGTTCTTTATTTGTACTTGTTTTGATGATAAAAATGTATATCTACAATGAAAGAACAATGACATTTCAAGTTTCATATGATTATCTTAGTTTTACTTGGTAGAAAATAAAAAATAAAAACTTGGGAAAATATAAGAAATTCTTAACTTAATACCATTTTTTCTTGAAAACATTAACAAAATCGCACAAGCTAAACAAAGGATTTCTCTTTTTTTTGGTTTGGTTCTGATGGTTTATTCCAGGTGAAAACATTTTAGGGTAGGGGGAGGAGGCAAGGAATGGAGGGGATACATGCTTTGGGTTTTGCTTTGTTTTGCCATTGATCACAGCAAAGTGCAAAATTGCTCCTGTCTTCCCCATGTTTCTGTTCAAATCTTAGCCTCTGCTGATGAGTGAAGAGCTTGTATCACTGAAAGTCAGAGCTGTAGGTGAACCCAGATTAGCAGGGCAGATATCCAAGACTAAAGCCATTAAGTTGTTTAATCCTAAAAATTAAAAAGAAATTTTAAAAAGGCAGCACTTTCAGGATATTCTAATAGTATGCCACTATATATATATATAAATATATATATATATATATACACACACACACACATACACACACACCCCTACTTCATGTTGCTGCTTATTTTAGGTAGTGCTTAAAAATACCCCATTGTCACATAATAATATATGCAAGCACAATCTCTTCATTTTGATTTCAAGCACTTTATAGAAAAATAAAGTTGTGGCTATATTTAAAGTTGGCTAAATTAGGAAATATTTGTCTAACATGAAACCATGGGCTATAATTTCAATACCTAGAGACACTCTTCCTCCTCCATGTATTATGAAAAGAAAAGTAATTAAGTTCCTATATATAGAAAGAATTGGCTTGCTGTTTAGACACATCATTTACTTTTTGCTCAACTGCTCCATGGGAAGGCAGACAGATATAGCTTCCTATGTGTGTCTCTGCATCTGTGCAGTTTGTGCAAAACAAACACCCAAACTCTTTTGGGACCACTCAGTTAGAGAGTGAAATAATGAAAACATTTTATCAAGAGAGAAATATCAGCTTCTGACAAGCTCATCTCAGTGGTACCCCTTCAACTGAGGAATTGCACAAGAAAATATTTGGGCATATATCTTGTGTAGGATTCTTCATGCCATGTTGCTACTATCCCAAGGATAGTCTGAAATGAGGCCCATCCACCTTATAGAGGAGGACAGCACTATTTAGTGTTAGAAGAGTCAATGGGATCATGCCATCCAAATCCCTCATATTGTGGCTGAAATGTGAGACTCACGTTAAGAACCTTCTCCAGGAGGGTGCAGCTACTTAGTACCAGCCTTCTTGTCTCTCTGACCAGTTCATCCAATACATTAAGCTGTGTTACTGCTGTCCTTTCACGCGTTTTAGTATGTTGTTATATCCTATTACATATCCTTTTTAGTTTCATTCAACACATATTTATTGAGAACGTACTGTGTGCCCAATGCTGTGTGGTGATAAAGACCACATGCCAGGCATCAGAAAGAAACCTTGGGCTAAAGGGGAGGCAGGATTATTGGGAAGGTATTTGTCAAAGAAAACCCAACTCTTCTTAAATCAAATGAGTCATAAAGGTGTCTTTAGAATTGCAAATGCATGATAAGACCTGTGGAATGAGTGGATTGTATGTTGAGCATCACACACTAGTTAGTTATCCTCTGAAACATCGACAGAGTATAAATAGGAAAAGAGACATCAAAAGTAAATATTGGCGTCTTGGCATAAAGTTCACATCTGTGGAACTTGAAACCATGGTGACCAAGTAGTTTATTAGATGAGAAAGGAGAAGGGCTAAACATGGAAATTTGGGAAACATCAGTGCTTGAGATTCTGTGTCTGGAAGAAATGCCTCAAATGGCAGGAAGAAGCCACAGCCAGGAGAAGGTAGTGAGACACTCAGTTGAGAGTTATATACTCTAAGCCAAGGTTAGAAAAAGGGGGTTTTTTTTATTTGTTTTTGCTTTTTATTGTTTTGTTTTGGTTTTAATAGAGGGGTGACCTGCATTGTCAAGTAATGCAAGAGACAGAATAGTTGGAGGGCTTACCAGTGCCCGTTAGATTTAGCCTGGGTAAGGACATTGCTTATAGTTGATAAGAGTAACTTCGATGAAGTTGTAAAAGTTGAAGGTAGATCACAGTTGAATCAGGTGTTAAGGGGGGGTGAGAGAGTGGTGGCAGCTAATAGCCTCCTTTTTAAAGAAATTGGGCTGTAAAGAGAAGTAGCCAGAGAAAAATGTGGTTGAGGTAAAGTGTCATCTGTGAGAAGAAAGAGACCTGGGCACAAATTTTGGATTTAGAGATAAAAGTGTATTCTTTTTCTCTCTCTTCTGACCTCTCCCCACCCTCTCCCTACCTCCAGCATCGCTAGTGAAAAAGTGACTAAGGAAATACAGATTTTTTTTTCTTCTAAATAACACATAGACAAATGGATGCATTGTAGGAGGCTGTGAGGGTAGAGGGGAGAAGGGAAAAGTAGTTCTTAAATCAATCAGTCATGTCACAGCGTCACAAGTAAGTGGTGCATTAGGCTTGACGATCCTGGGAGTCAATTGAACTCTTACATTCCAGCTACCACAGATGTGAGTATTACCAAATATAACTGTGGTGATTAGCCTTGACAACTCATTTCTGACAGACTCACTCCAATTTGCTTTTGAAAAGGACTCAGAGCTGAGGAGAGATATTTACCAACAGAAAACTGCCAAAATGACACTGAGTGATTGGGGTTAAAAAATAAATTACAGCTCCTTCACCTGAGTCACTCATCTTAGACTGATTCCTGCCAAATTAAATGGTCATTCTGAATTGCCTCAAGACAATATGTAAGCCTGACAGTTTCTCCAATATTCCTCCATTTTCTCTAAGGCATCTTCCTTCCAGGAAGAAAGTCTCAGTATTTCCACAAAAGAAAAAAATGCCAGTTCCCTTCTAGTCACATATAGAAGTTAGAAATTAAATCATAATCACTTTTTACCAAAATTAGTTGCATGCTCTGGAGTCAATTTTTCATTGCACAGTGAGAATATTCTTAGCATAAATATATTCCATGCAAAGGAAGATTGCTAGACTGCTTAAAATTAGCTCTCATTATTATTCAACGATGTGTCAAATGAAATGAGCTAAAATAGATTGACGCTGCTACCTGGTCACTGGTATGCAGTGTGCTTCACCACAGCAGAATCAGATGGTGATGTTAAAATAGCAACAGCCTGGCATTCCCAAACATTCATCATGTAATGTCAGTGGTAGTGCAATATTTCTAGAGATTATGGACACTACCTGCCACGTTTTATGGTTCCATTCCCAGTAATAACCCACCCACAACTCCCCCCCAAACCCTATTAGGAATCTTTGGAGTCTTCTAGGGTTTCAGCTGAGAGGGTGACGGTCTTACTCCTAATCCAGTTGCAGAAAAGAGAATATGTTTCAGAATTTCCTTCTGTGTCCAGTTCTTCAGGGTGAGTGAGTACTAGTTTAATCCTTACTTCCTAGAAAAGATAATAAGAGAAATTCAGATCGTTCTTGGGATCTTTAAAACTTCCTTCCTACCTCCCAACATCCCAGAGACTCTCCAAACTTCTGACCACTCTAGTCCTACTACAAGCCATGATCACTAGGAAGATATAGGCTGAAATGGCCACAGGCCAAAGTCACTTACAGGTGTGAAGGGCCATACTGGTTGTCCATGAAATCACTCTTAGCACCGACCTATTCTATTCAGTGAAGGGATATAAATGGAGGAACAGAAGATAGCTGCTCCTCTCCTAGTCTTATCCCTTACTTGGGCTTCTACAAGGCAGACTCTCCACTTCAATTCTAGCATTGGGAAAGCCAGACAGTTTCAAAGCTTGAAAAGTTTTCTGGGATTAGAATAAGGCCGAGGGGCTATAAAACAAAAAAGTTAAATTTAGGGTTAGGGGAACATTGATATGGTTCTTTATTAGTTACTAAATATGTCATTCTGGGATGATGATAGGATTGTAGAGTATGTTTTGGTGCTCTGCTCTGGTATCCCATGTTGGATCACACACCCAGCCCCTAGCTGCTATGAGTGTGAGTTATTAAGAGTTCCCTACCCCTTCCTTTGCCTCATGGGCAGCCCACGACTGACTAATAAGTGATACAAAACACCAGCCCCTTTGTGTGTTCCAGAGATTCCTATGGAATTAGGCTGATGCTAATCACCAGAGGACATCATTTTTTGCTTAGTCTTTTTTTCCTTCCTTCTCCTACCTCTCATTAAACTTCTCCTAAGAGCACTCTCTCAGTGAGTCACTATCTCAAGAACCCCTGCCTCAGGCTCTACTGCTAAAAATTCCAACCTAAACCAGTACCTACTCTGTAAGAAAATAAGTAAGATCTGTGTAAATCATACACTGTAGATAAATGTCACATATTATTAATAATAAACAAGAAGAGAAGAAGCCTAGGAATCAAGTGATAGAGTGAGCATTTTTACAAGGCCAGAAATTTTATACAATCAGTTAATACTGAGCAAAGTACCAGGAGATGAACTTGAATTTGAAGCCAGGGTATTCTCTACTGCTGGTTTCTTAAATCCCCAGCTGGAGCGAGAGCTGACAGCAGGTTGCAGGGCCAAAAAGCTATGAGGATTAGACTGGCTAAGGATGGGGAGCAAAGCAACATAGAATTTGGCTACTACTCACTGCCATACTTATTTTTGGGAAACCACAGCTAACCTGCCATTATAGTCCCTGATAACACTGATTATAGAATAATATTTACCGTATATCAATTAAATGCTGATATTGAAATTTGCCTTAGGAAGATTGGATAATTAGATTTCAAAAATTAGGAAACAAGTTTATTAGTCTCACTTTCTTCTGTGTTACAAGTCATCCACAATAGCTATACATCAATGAGCAGTAACTATAAACCTCACAGTGAAAGTAATTGTATATTAGATATAGGTTTGTTATAGTCAAATGAGTTAGATATCACTTCTCACTAATCTTGTTTCAAAAGAAATTAAGCTTTGGATATAGAAAACAGAGTGGTAAATTTTAAAAATTTTATTTGAAAATTATCCTAAGTTAAAATCTCCTGAATTCAGAATTAAGACTCACAGTGTAATAGTTATAATTCCAGATCCCGAAAACTCTGATCAGAGGTCAAATTATAAAAGGATAACACTTTCTTTCAGAGCTTTAGCACAGCAGATGCTCACTGGCTACTTTGAGTAAGTGAAAACTAATTGACACAGAATTTCAATTTGGGAACATTTCCATTTTAGCAAAAGTTCCAGACACTTTAAAAGTTTCACAGTGTTTCATTATGTAGGTACGCTTTTTTTATTTAACCTAACATCCAGTGACAATCATTTATATTTTTCTCCTAATTTTTACCAAAGTATATTGTACTAAACAATTTTTCCTATGTTTTTGCAAACCTTGGATTTTCCATAGGGTAGATACCTAGAAGATGTATCTCTAGGTCAAATAATATGGATATTGTTGATTTATATAGATTTGAACATAATTTCAAGTCTCTTTTCAGTATTCTATTCTACTGTTCATTTCCACAAGGAGCTTGTGAAACTATTTCCTTCTACCCTCCACAACTCTGTATATCAATTATTGCAGTCTTCAAAAACATCCACTTACAATTCCTATCATCCCTCTATGTGTTTCCCAACCCTCCCATTAAGAAGAGAGTCTCTTTCCCCGCGTTTTGGATCTGTACTGATTTTGACTTGCTCTGACCAGTAGAACACAGCAGACGTGGTGAGGTACTGGCTGTAGGCCAAGCCCCTTAAGAGGCCTGGCAGCTTCCACCTTTGCTGGGGAAAGCCAGCCACCGTGAAGTAAATATGCTCAAGATTGCCAAATAAATGCTGAGATAAAAGTAGGAGAAAGAGGAAGGCCACACGAAAGAGCATGATGTGTGAGCGGAGGCTTCTTAGACCTTCCAAACCAGTCCAGCTACCCAGCTGAACTCAGCAGGGTGAGTGACGCCAGCCATTGCCTCTAGCGCCGCGTGCAGCCCATCAGCTGATTACGCAAATCCCTGAAGTGCAGACGTAGAAAAAAATAAGTAGCTGTAGTTTTAAGCCACCATATTTTGAGATGGTTTGCTAAGCAAAAATACATCTGAAAGTTTATAATTTTAACATTTACCAATATAATAGTCAAAAAGACCCCTTTATATTAATTTCATTTCAATATATATTAGGAAGATTGAGTATCTTCTCATTCCCTTTTTTATGTATTTCTATTTCTACTGATATGCTCTGCCAATCTTACTGCTCTGCCTATTTGTGTTTTGCCAAATTTATCATATTATTCATCTCGTCCTTATGAAGCACAATAAATCTCTGTAACATTGCATATTAAGAATTAAATTTTTTGTCATTACTTTTGAAAAAGACACATTTATTTCATTTTTTCCTCCAATGCCATGTGTGGGGTGTGTGTGTGTGTGTGTGTTTATGTGCACACACACGTGTGTAGGAATGTTTTTCAGACACCTTTATCAATGGTGTTCATTATGACTTCACTTTAGAAATGCAATATGCAAGACTTCAAAATATTCTACCAGTCTTATTCTATTCCATTCATGGTTTCATTTAAGTTTACATATTTTATGCAAAAAACTAGCCAATTGTCTCAATGGCATCTATTTAAAAAGTTACACTTTCTCTGCGTTTAGCATATATTACTTTCACAGGTAAATAAGCCTCATTCCTCTCATTACATTTTTTAAAAATTCAAAATAGAAATATTCTAATCATATTTTTATTAGAATTTCATTTGGATTCATAGATTAATGTAGAATGATTTTTAAAATAATTTTTGGATTCTTTCTATGTGGATGCCTTTCAAGTTTCCTTTTGTTTTGTTTTATTATGTCCATTAGATTGAGAGACATACTTTTATAACAGATTGTCTGAATTTCTTTTAATATTTAGTCCTAAAATGTTGATATTTAGTTTCTAATCTGATTAGAATGTGTTTTATATATTTTGTTTTCTAGAAGTTATTGGTTTCATGGAGGGCAAATAAAGCATTAATCTTCAGGGGAATGTAGGAAAAGGAAACTTGGGGGAGTGAGGTCTAAGTTGGGAGGGTGTTTCTCTAAGTGTCATTTATGAATGTTCTCAGGAAATAAAGAAGCAAAGATTTCAGCTAGGAGAAAAGCTAAGTTCAACAGGAAGGAAAGGTGAAGCATGTATGAAGTTAAAGCAGTAAAATCAAAATAAGCATCAAGGTCCTAGGCTTTAGTGAACCTACAAGGAGCCAGAGGAAGGTGGGATGGAGTAAGGCAATTCATGCACCAAGTCCCTGAGTTCTGAGCCTGTGCCAGGACCATCTTGATTCAAGGAGCCCTGTGTGTCCTACCAGAGCTGGGTGAATCTTGAAATGTGGTGAACTGTTAGACACCAAGTCGTTGTCCTTAAAGTAAACCGAAAAATCAAGGAGGTGACCTAAGTAGTAGTCAAGTTGCCACCACTATATCCTTGATCATCCCTGTGGATGACAGCGGAGCTAAAGAATCAACTCTGAAACAGACACTCCAGATAATGATATATTCCTTGACACTAACTATGTAAAATAGACACAAATTGTCAGCACTTCTATTAGTATTTTATCAGAATGAATGACAATGTCTTTCACAAAAATTTAGCATCAAAAGTTGTCCTAATATTTAAATTTGCAAATGAGAAAATAGAGGCGCTGCAGGGAAAAGTTACCAAAACTGCTGTCATTATTTACAATAACAAGGTATGTGCAATAGGAATTCCAGTCCCTATTAGAACATGGAGGAGGGATGTAAAAATAAATACATTTATGATAGAATGGAACAATCATTAGCTATGTGAAGACTATAGAAATGTGGTACGTGTGTATGCACACACATCTCACGTGGAAGTTGATGAAGATGGATAAATGTAACAACAGTCTGTCATGAAATTTTCAAGAAGACAGTCACTATAAATCCTACCTGGGTCATAACCTCTTGATAGGAAGTCTAAAGGAATGGGTGAAGAGAAGGAAGTATGATATTAATAGAAACATGTGTATAGCTTGTGGTTACCCCGGCAGTGGCTGAATGAAGGACTTATATAATAGCTGAGAGACAGTCATGAATGTGACCTGCTTTTCCAGGTTAGACCACCTGGGGACTTTCACAGAGGAAGGATAAGAGAGTTGTGTTATTTGAGAGGCCCTGTATATAAGCAAGGAGGGTGGGATTTTTTTTTACCCAAAAAATTTATTAAAATTAAATTTTTTTTACAAAAAGAAATAGCCTAAAATATTAGTGTTCCTCAAAAAGTCTGAACCTGATAGGATGCTTGAGTAAATAATTATGAGGCATCAAATGAGCCAAAACCAAGGGGACCTGCACCAAGGTCACGAACACGAGACGGCCTCAAATTCCATTCGTTTGGGATGATGCTTTAGCACAAATCCCAAGCATATCCAAGAAGAGAGATCTGCAAATTCCTCTAGGTGTCATCAAACCCTCTAAACAGAAAATTGATTTCAGCTATTTACCTGCATTTAGAGATCATAGGACCAAAGCTAGTAATAAGTCGGTGAAAATGACAATATGTTGCTAAGTAGAGCCCCTAAATCAGGTGGTGAATGTGAAGTCTCAGAATGAGATGAACACAGAAAGTAATCAGGAAGTGCCAAAACAAATTAACCTTTTGGGGCTCTTGCTACTAATGGAAAGTTGAAGCCTACAGCACTGTGTACACTTGTCAGGTTGGACAGGTGCCCTTTCATAAGTCATAATCAACAATAGCCTGGGAGGAATTCTTTGACTCAGGCTCTCTGAGCTGAGCAATATTCTTGAGAAATAGGCAGCTGTGTGCCCTCATTCTCATTTTCTCTCCCTCTCTATGAAAAATAATTTAAAACACTCGCTTTCTACTTTTCATGACAACCGTGGCTCAGAGAATATAAAACAAGTAGGGCCAATTCCCCTGAAGCCAATCTACCAGGTAGAAGTTCCAAGTGTAGGTGAGCATTGCTACTCTCCCTCTCTCTAATGAGCTTGTTTTCCCGACGGTCAGTTGGCAATTATTCAGTGGCCCCCAGGATTGTCCGACCATGGCCCAAACTCAAATCTCAGTTCATGAGAAGCATATGAAAAATTCACAGTAACTAGTAATAGCACTCAACAAAAAGAAAGCCTTGATCTATATTGCATTGGCATATCAGGATGGAAAATGTCTCATAATATTCGGTCCACTGTCTATGAATTCAGCACAATACTGTTTTCTACAATTTGCACATTTCAATATCTCTACCTTCATAGAAAGATCCTCTAATTGAAAGTGACTTCAGGTTAAGAAGGGATCTAGAACCTTAACATTAGGGGTTATAAGAAATGAAGTCACCTATTGATGAATTCGCTAATTTGTTCAACTGTCATGGACAAAGCATCGTGCCCAGAAATATAGCCTCTTACATGCAACCAGAATAATTTTTCTAAAGTACAAATCATATCCATCTGCGAGATATCTGTAAGATGAAGAACAAACTCATAATATGATTTACGGCTTGCTACTACAAGGGGGCATATAGGAGTCTGTTACAATTCAGGAATCTTAGGCGCTACTCCATATACCCTAAATCAGATTCTACATTTCTGCACAGCTCCCAAGTCATGCTGAAAGTGCCAGTCTGTTGACCATCCTTTGAGAAGCTCTGGTTCTGTGTGACAGTCTCTGTTTCCTTCTCCACCCTCATCTGTGCCACTCTGCCCCTTCTTCCCAGGTATTCCCCAAGCCCCAGTCCTACTAACTTACATGCAGTTCTTCCAAAGCAGGGACCTCCAGGCTTTTGTGCTTATTTCTTTATATGAAAGATTACTTCCTCCCAGCATACCTGCCCTGTATGAACTACCCTTCTAATTTATCCCTTGTCCTTTTCAACTAACTCTCTTTTTTGGGGGGGTCTCACGTTAGAAACCACTTTCTTCAAGACGCTTTTCCTGGTATGCTAGTATCCGATGATGTTCCCTTCCTTCACACTCCCATGACAGCCCTTTCTTACCAGTATGGGAAAAGTGGCCCTATCTCACTCTCAGTATCTGCTCATTTACTTTTTATACTCACCACTAGTCTTTAGGTTCTTCTGAGCTCTAAGTCTTGTTTATACACCAGGACTTGTTGGGGTGCCTGACAGAGTAGGTGCTTGATATGTAATTGTTGAATGAATGCCTAAGAGATAGTTCATACATCTTCTCAAGGGCTATTTGCATGTTCAGCAATTTTAAGTCTTAAAATCAACAGGTTTTACTTCTGTAAAGGAATTTAAAACATTAAGAAGCAGGGGAGGAAAGTGCATGATGAGGGATGGCTTCAGGGGGAGGCATGCCTGTGTTATGTTGATACTTATTTTGAAGAATTGCTACCCCAAGTCTCTGGAGCTAAGAGGTGCTTCATGGGATAAAGCCACAACTCCTTTAGAATATGTTATATTTTATTTTCTGTACCAAACAGCAGGTTTTAAACTCACAAACTTATTTTCCTCTGCTGCTTTATGGCTGCTTGACCAAAGACTACTTTAAACTGGCAGTTTGCTTTGGATAGAAAAGTCCCAGCAAGGAAGATATTTCTAGAGCAACATATTTTTCAGTCAATGATATAAATGCACTGAGCTCACAATTCCAGAGGTATTTAGATAAATGTGTATGTTTTTTTATTTCCCATGGAGGGGGTTAATGTAGTGTGTCTTATCTTTTTCAGACCACATGAACCTCTACTATATTCTTGTGTATCTTTATTGAATCATTTATCTAGATTTCAGTGGCAACCCACATGCCCTAGTACAGCTCCACAAATATATATATCAAGGTAATAAGAAAGTAGTTTCCTTTATTGTTCAGAAACTAAAAAAATAAAATAAGAAGCTGTTCCTTGGGTGGAGGGAGTCATCGCTTTTGAGATCTGATTTGGATTTGTGAGCCTGTTTAACTGGTATAACTTTCTTTCGGACTGACAGTGGTTCTTGCAGCAACATGGAGCAAAAGGCTTGCCTAAGTGTGAGAGAGCAAGAAAAGAAAAATAAACTTCCAAATAAAATAATGTCTCCATGTGAATTATGAGCAATGCACATTACTTAATTTAATCTCTTTTTTTTGCTTTAACACAAACAAAGATCTTCTTTCTATTTATTAAGTCTATGCAAAAATAATGACCTATCATGCTAATGGTTTCTGATTTGCTATTTTCATCTAATCTAGTTTCCTTTTAATTCTAATTTTCTTTGCCCCTCAAACCTTCTAGTCTTGTAATAGTCTCTAAATAAAAATTAAACGGTAATTTACTGTCTTTTATTACAATACTGTATGATTGTTCATCTCCACCCAAACCAACTATTTAAAATTTCCTGTAAAGAATATGTACTTAAGGACATGGTTTTTAACATCAATGACAACTTTTGCACGACTATTATTTACTGAGTTTTTATAATGTTTTAGACAGTTGGTTCAGTTGATTTCACAGGTGTACCTTGACATATAGTTCACAGAAATATTGACATTTTTTTATCTGAGAAAATCAAGGCTGAGATAGTAAGTGATTTGCCCAATTTAAAAGCTAAAAGTAATAGAGCTGTGATTTGAACTCAGGTTTCCTGATGTCAAATTTAGTTCATACCATTGCATTATTTTGATTAAATATTTCAGTGTATAGGGAAACCCATGATGTGAACTGTGTGTTTAATTTTCCATATCAAATTTATTTCCCACAAAGAAAATAATGTGAGTTTATATTTTACATTCAGAGAAAATATTGTTTAAAAACAAAACTTTGCTTAATTGTAGAAAAAGAAAAATTATCAATAATTTTTCCCTATGACCCATAAAACAGCAGGTAATGCAGAGATTTTCCATTTAGTGTAAATCTCATTAGCTCTGTAATTTGTTCAATAGCATAATAAAAAGAAAATTCCAAGTCATTAAAGCCTTCTCAATCTTCACTGCTGCAAATGCATGATGAAATAAGTAAACTATCCGTCTTGCTTGGAAAGCAATT
>VBSM01003200.1:9195905-9257818 GCA_008086735.1 Cheirogaleus medius
GTCCCAGCTACTCGGGAGGCTGAGGCAGGAGGATTGCTTGAGCACAGGAGTTTGGGGTTACTGTGAGTGAGGCTGCCACCACAGCACTCTAGCCCAGGTGACAAAGCGAGACTCTCTCTCTCAAAAAAAAGTAAACTTCATTGCCAAGGTATGTGGCCAGTTATCACTGTGTAAAGTATAATGAATCCTGATGGAGATATACACTGCATATTTCAATGACTAATCATTTCTCTTTCTTATAGCAGGTCCATAGGGAGGAATTCTAATATAATGGGGGGAACACACTCAGCATCTATGTTCTGATATGACTTAGGGCAAATGACCATCTCTCCAGGGGCAGCTTCCATACCTACCAAATAATCTGTGAGAATATCCTGAACAATATATTATTATGAGGCAATGATCTCATATCAAGCTTGTAGTTACTACTGAGATGTGTTTTGGTTGGTAAATTATACTTACTGAGAATGAAAGGAGACAAAAAAAGAGTCTTTAAGTCATTTAAGTATAGTTAGAAGGTATAATCTATTACATATTACATTACCCTGTGACATGATTGTTTTCCAAAGAGCTATTTCATTAGTAAATTTAGTGTGTATGAATACTACCATAACCACAATGCATAAAATAAGTGTACTAAGGTCAGTTAATAAATTTTATTATTGAATACACAGTGCATTCTGAAGTTATTGGTGCACCAACTTTCCTTGATTCCCATACTGACATCTCAATATTCCTCATGTCCAGGACTCACTCACAGGTCCAAAGCTGGGGAACTCTAACAGGTGGTTGAGTTCCAAGGACTGAATTAGAGTGAGTATGATACTAACTTACAGAAGGGAGTCAACAAAGCTGAGAGCCGTGAACAGTGTCAAAGACAGGACTCAGAGGTTATTACCAAAGGAGAAGAATCAAATGCTAGGTCCATGTGGTGAGGTAAATTCTTTCTTTAAAGAAACTATGGTGGTGCCATGTTCCAGGTGTTTTGTTGGATATTAAATACTCACTGGTGAATAAAATAGACGTAGCTTCTGCCCTCGTGGCATTAAAAAATTTCATAGATATGGTCAAGGAAGTAAGCTACACATCAGCCCCCAAAGAATAATCTACCACATAAAATCCATAAAATGGAAGACAGTTCTGTCTTCAAAAGGCAGAGAGATCAGCAGAGGTTTAGGAATTATAGCATAAAATGGGAATTGTTGAAACAAACTGTTCAGCAGGGCATAGGAATTAATGTCTCTTCTGACCAATTACCAGCCACGTTAGAGCAGAGGCAGCTGGCCCAGTTTGAAACATCAGTCCAAGCTGACATTGCCACTGCAGCTTGACTCCATTCCTGCCTCTGGGAATAATATTAAGAAGAACAGCGGTTTACACATAATGGTTACACATATATATATATATTTTAGAGAGACACTTGCTCTGTCATCCAGGCTGGGTCTGTCACCCAGCTATGATGATCATAGCTCACTGCAGCCTCAAACTCCTGGGCTCAAGCCATCTTCCTGCCTCAATCTACCAAGTAGATGGAATTGCAGGCACAAACCACCGCGCCCAGCTCCAGTGCTCATATTTTATATTGTGCTAGGCATAGTTCTTTGGACTTTATATTCATTATGATATTTGATTCTAAAAGCCCTCCTTAGAACTAGGTGCTATTATTATCCTCATTTTACAGATGAAGAAGCTAAGGCAAAGAATATGTTTAAAACTAATAACATGTGGTGGAAGGACATACAGGTGATAAGTCACAGAGCTTGGATTTGAATCAGATTCTCCAGCCCCATAATCTGCCTCTTAATTGCTGTGCTATTTTGCTTCTCAATGCCATTTTAAAGTTAGGCTGCATTTTGAAAAGAAAATTCTACAGGCTAATAACAAAGCATCAAAGTGTTCTGTTTACTATCCCTATGCTTACCTTGTGTCTTATCTTCTGTAAAATCTTGGCAGGTGCCTATTGCCTCACTTTAAACCACAGTTCTGGTACCGTGATCTCTGCCTCTTCTGCATTAGAAGCACTGCCTTGAATCTGCCTGCCTCCCACCAAATTGTTACAACCAAGACTCAGTCTCATTCTTACAAACCTTCATGAATCAAGTGTCCTGCCTTTGAACATGGCATGATTGATGGAACCTGAAATATCATTTGTTCACACTAATTAAATATTTTGTAACTTTTTACTATTTAGACATCATCTACTAACCCTGTTCTTCAACTGCTAATATTCCTACAATCACTCTTCCTGGGATCTGCTTTATTACCAGGTGTATTAGTTTGCTAGGGCTACTATAACAAATACCACAGACTGGGTGGCTTAAACAACAGAAAAGTATTTCCTCAGGGTTCTAGAGGCTAGAAGTCCAAGATCATGGTTGGGCAGGTTGGCTTATAGCCATCTTCTTCCTGTATCTTCACATGGTCTTTCCTCTGTGCATGTCTGTGTCCTAATCTCTTGTTCTTATAAAGGCACCAGTCATATTGGATGAGGGCCCATCTTAGTGACCTCATTTCACCTTAATTACTTCTTTAAAGACCCCATCTCCAAACATAGTCACATTCTGAGTTACTGGGACTTAGGATTTCAACATATGAATTTTGAAGGGGACACAATTCAGCCCATAACATTGAGATAGTTCGGACCGCTGTGACACAAACTGCACTCAGGAGCAGAAGTCACCACAGTCTCAATGTAACGAGCATGTCTGCTAGACTGAGCCTCTGGCCATTGTCCACAACTGTATCTGTTCCTAGTGCTTGGATTACACCAGGGGAAAGGTTGAGTGTCAAATTATGGCTCTTTGCCATATTTCTCTTGCTTCATGTTCACCGTGAACTATAATAATACACATCTCGAGCCCTGCAAAGAGGCAGCTGCCAGAAAGGCAGGGCCAAGAGGACAGCCCACATCTACTCCTCAGACTGTGTGCTTCCCAGAGGAAGAAGCTGCATCTATTCTTTCAGATTATTTGTTCACTAAGCCCTGTGAATATCAGGATGCTGCCTTTTTCAAATTTCCATGAAGGCTCTGAGTAACGATCAGTTAATTTGCATCTAGATTGGGTTGCTCCGTGCTTATCACCACCAGTGCCTGGAACCACGGCACTGACTCTTGGCCAAGATAGTGATGCAAGTTACTAGCTAGTGATTTATACCGTGACTTTTTTAAAGATCGAAACTACTTGGAAGGCAACCTGTACTAGCTTGTTTATATTGTTTATTGAAAATGTGTAGGCTGATGATTTGCACCTGATTTATATGGTTACACAACCTACTTTGAGCTACGGTTACTGGTGCTTTGGCTCTCCTGAGACCAAGGTAACTTGCACATTTCTTGCTGGTTCATGATGTGAAAATGAAACATTTCCTATTACTCAGAAAAGTCCCTAGGAGCTGTGCCTGGAGGTTTTGGACCACTCTAATATTTGCCCGTGCTTATTTTTCTTGTTGTACTGTATATGTCACCTTTATTAAAGCCTTGTATGGATGCTCATGGATCCTTTCAATTATTTGACCTCATGTAATTGCCTTAAGGTGCCGTATATGCAAGCTATAGAGCTGAACAACTATTCTGATAATTACATGTTGTTATTCTAGTTTCTTAATATGCATTAATATAGTAATAATTTCTTTCATTTGTTAACCGAATAGTACTTGGTAGACATTAAACTATTTGCTTTAAAATATAATTTAATTATTCAAATATGTATTGAACATAATTTATATGCCAGTTTGGTAGATATTTGGGAAATAACAGTTAACAATAAAGTTACTCTGGCATCTATAGAACTTCCTACGAATCAACACAGATGATACGACTTCTAGATTCATTTTTTTTTTTTTTTTTGCTTTACAAAATGAACACATATATCTTACTTTTACAAAACTGGACTATGGTTAATTTCACAGATTTCTCTGTAGCAAATGCTTTTCTTTCCAAAACATAACATCAATGTTAATGAATTTACTTCAATAACATTTTTTTTAATTTCAGCATATTATGGGGGTACAAATATTACAGTTATGTATATTGCCCATGCTTCAATAACATTTTTAATGCTATCACTGTACTCCTCATATGGGTATAATTCTGATTAACTATTTGAAATACTTATTGGCCATTTAGGTGACTTCCTGGTTTTTGTTTTTGTTTTAGTTTTTTGGTTTTTTTTGCTAGCTTTTGATATGAATAGGCATATTCCCACGTTAGTATAGGGAGCATTGTTTCCGGTAGCAGCGCAGAAACCTCTGCTATATATTTAGCTGTACTTTCACTGATTGTGCCACAACAGGCCTGGGCATAGATTATTAGATATAAGTCTTAATAAAATCAGAAGAAATGTTATACGACCCTGTTTTGAAGGTCACACAATGATGGTAATTTTTGTTTTTCTATTGTTATCATGATCTCTTCAAATTTCCCCATAGTTTATCTCTGAGAATTGCTATATTTTAGTTATTTGATTGTTTGGTGGGGGTGGGGGGAAATAAGAATGCCAAAACACTATGTTTCAGGTGACCAAAGTCCTAGAGTATTCCATTGGACTGGTCCATCTTTTTTCATTTAAGTCTTGAACAATCCATGAAAACAGAGGCAACGAATGCAAGTTATTACAAAAATACCAAGAATTAAAGAATGCAAAGAATATAACTGACTTAGGGCAATTCTGTCTTCCCAAAGATTCCCCATCTTGAAGATAAAATTCTGAAAATGTTCTTTCTTTCGTGATCTCCTTTTCCCTTTCCATATTCTTCACCTATTTGCATATAGAGACATGAGTGCACATACACATACACACATATACACAGACACGCACTATAACCTTTCTCATTAACAAAATCCCAAAGTTAAACATTTTGATGAACTTCATAACTCAGTTATAGCATCTAAAGTTGCCAAGACAGGCAGGATTTGTTTAGATGATTAAAAAGATGAAAAATTCCTAATTGTGATGATCAAATCTAGGATTGGACCCAAGTGATCATTCCAGGATCTGATAAATTATTAAGTAATTCTAATGATGTATTTATCAAATGATATATTTCAACAATAGAAGACCAATGAAACCCAAGCCATAAAACCACCAGGGAAAAAGGCTATATGCCATGAATAAGATTTACATTCAATCAGAACATCAGGTCTATGTTATATATCCCTAACTAAGGTAGTGATTTTTTTCCTCCATCAATCATGAATACCCACTGACTTTTATAAGGCAGTAATAAACCTATTTCCAAAAATTCTGCAGGCAAAATAGGCTTTAGTTTTTGCAGTGACATGACTAGATTATTTTCCTTTATGATATTCCCATTTTTATCATGTGCTTTATAAACTTGATTTATTTCAACTAAAATACAGTAAAATCCCCATTATCTCGAATTATCAGTAAAATAAATGTTTCAGACTGTAACATTTACAAAATAAAAAAAATGCATATGATTGACATCTTTGCAACGTGTCATATTTTAAAATAAATGAGCTAAAGACAATTCAATGTTTCTTTTTAAACTGAATGCTCAGCAGGAAAAAATTATATTTCCTCCATATGAAAATGATGTAGGCCACAGGCGGAATGACATGCTACCATACTGAATTCAGTGTAGACCCTGAAAATGTGCTTACATGTATCAGTGGGACAAACTTCAGTCAGTCACACTGACACCTTTGGAATCTGCTGAAGCACAGGTGTCCAGTTAATGAAAAAGAAAGTGTGAGAAAAAAATATGAACTACTAAAGCCTCCTTTATTTAAGGCTTTCAAAGATTTAAAAAAAAATGTCTAGGAATGAATCTTTCTGAATTTGTATCATGGCCATTCTACTTACCTGTTTGATAGTTAACCACCCGGATAATTCAAATCCCTTAATTATAATACGAAGTAAACATCTATTCAGCTTGTTGTGGTTATTTTCAATTTCATAAATAAGACACATTAATACGTACTTTCTGAAGAATATTCAAATATATATTTGGAGAAAAACATAAATGTTACTCACTACTTTCTTCTTTATTGCTTTCCTACTCCCAAACCCGTTAGAAATTTCTAAAGTTAAAAGTTTGATGTCTAGGTAGCCAATAATTGTTTTAGGTATTTACATACAAATATTATTTTTCCTATAAATTCTCTATATAGTTTTTCCATAACTTTTTTACTTAGCCACTTATCTTAGCAGTCTTTTCACATCAGAACATGTTGGTTTAAGTAATTCTTTATGAGTGTACCATAATTGTATTCAAATATTTTCCTATGGATAGATGTTTAGAATATTTATGTTTGACTCTTACAAACAATGCTGGAGTAACATCCTTAAACAAACATGCAAATATTTTATTGGGATAGGGTCCTGGGATTGAAATTGCTGAATCAAAAGTTATGAGGGCTTTGAATCTTATTTTAAACTGGAAAATTGCTTCTAAAAGACTTTACCGATTATGATCTCGTGCTGTTTGAGGTCACCACTTGCTGGACCCACAACAATATTAGATATTATCACACTGTTTAAAATTTGACAATAAGTTAAAAAATTGTTTAATGCTTTAGTACATCTATTTAATTGCTAACTAAACATTTAATTTGGATGTCGTTTATGAAATATCTGTTTCTATCCTTCCTATATTGCACTGTTTTTTAGATTCTTGCACTATGAAGGAAATGTTTTTATCATATCATACTTTACACCTTTAGCCAAATTTCAGTGTAATTTCTTGACCTTAAAATTGCTGAGAGACGTTTGTTTAAGTCTTTCACAATGATTGTGATTTGTCAAATATTTTGATGTTTTACACTGTTTTAAATTAAATTCAGAGCTATTAACATGTTTTAACATTATTTTTGTTAGGTACTTAAGTATTTGTGACTAATGTGGTTCTAGTGGATAATAGCATTTATTGCAATTAAATGTTTCTTTTTATCCCTTTTAAAAATCCCATTTAAATGTATTCATAAGGAGGAACATTCAGTCTAACGTTAGTATTGCTACATCTCTGTAATTTTATTTAGCATCTGCATTCTAATCTGTTAACATTGCAATATTTTCAAATTTTTGTGTTATTTTCAACTTTGTCTCTCTTATACAGTGTTTACTTTTTAATCAAAATTCAAATGAGAATTTACCTCTTCTTAATAAAAAAGTAACTCATTCTATTTTCATGTGATTATTGATGCATTTCATTTTAAATTTTTTATACAGCTTTCTTTCTTGCTCATTTTCTTACTTCTTTGCCTTTTCACGTTGATTGTTTTCTTAATTCCAACATTTTTTTCTCTAATGGTTTTCCATGTGATACAGAATTGTAATCTACTGGCTACTTTCACATTTCTAAAACATTTATTAAGCAAGACCTAATAAATATTTATACCTTCTATTTTCTTACCAGAAAATTGGAATGTAATTTAATACATTCACTGCTGATCCTCATTTTGAATATTCTTTAGATTTTTAGTACAAGATGGCTCTCAACATTTTCAACATAAAGCAAAATACATTTTCAGAGTTAAATTTAAAATTTACTAAATAATTTGTTCATGCTTTTTTCCATGGATTTATTTTTAATTTTTCTGTGGAATATAGCTTATTGAAAAAAATCTCATCTATCCCTTGTGTTAGAATGTAACTACAGCCAAGTAGAGAATTCTAGCTTCAATTCATTTTCTTTCATAATTTTGTGCCAATGTCAGGTGACCTCTGATTATAGGGCACATTTATGATCCAAAGATTGTTTTAATTGTGCACAAGCAGGCTTTGGATCCTCTGCCATTGTTTACCCATTGGAGTGACAGCTCTGATCCAAGCCAACGGGAGAGGGGAACTGAAAAAATGTTGTTCCTGCCAGTCTATTTATCTCTGAGCTAGACTCTGATTGTTGTAAATACCTATATTTCCTTTCAAAATCACTCATGGAGAGGACTCCAATCTCATGTGGCATTAAGAACTGTGTCCATCAAGAACTCTCTAAGCTACATCTTCATAACCCTCAAATTTAGATTGACCTCACTGGACTATCAAGCATTTTGAATGTTTCTTCACCTTGTAAAAATGTTACTCGACTCACACCACTGAGGTTAGCCCCTCACCAAGGGTGCCAGACTCTGGATTGCTCTCTGATTTAAATATTGATTTAAATTCCATGCCCATTTTTTATGTTTAAGGACAACACAGCGTTATTTAAGAACAATTGACTTCCTCAGGTCAGGATTTCTCTAAATCAGCTGTTACATAAACTTTAAGTTTTGAACCAGAAACATTAGTGATATGTAAAGTCCTGTAGTTAGACTGGAATGCTTCTCTCCTTTCTTTATTTGCTTGATATATCTTTGTTATTTACCTATAGGTTGCCAGTAAAAGTTAAGATCAAAAACAAGGTTTATTATCTAACTTTTATAAACAGTGCTCAATTCAAGAGCCTAAATCTAATAAAATTCCATATCCTTCTCAAAGCATCCAGTGTTATAGATTGCTGAAAATGCTAGTATCAATGACAAATGCATTCTCTTTCCTGATATTCTAACAATCAAATTATCAAAATCATGTGACGTTTTAGTTTACTTTGCATTTGGACCATGATTTTATTGTACAGCTTTTATTTGTTTTCTAGCATATCTGCCTTTATTTTTATTTCAAAAGTTTGTATTCCCAGTGCATAATACATTTTCTGAAAGAGAGAAGATGGTACAGAAGATATTATAAAATTATCAAATGAATGAGTAGAAACTGAATAAAACATTTATATGAAAATATAGTTTACCACCATTTCACAGCAGACACAGCATGCTAGTGCTTTTATTTCTCAGGAATGACCTAATCTAATGCTATTATTTTCCCTTTAAGGAAATAAAGAAATAGAGGAGTTAAGACACTGGAGCAAGATCACACAATTGGTTTTTGGAAGACCTGGGATCTGAACTCAATCTCCTCATTCCCAAGCCCAACCCCTTTCTATTCTACATCATCTCCTCACCATGCTGATGTATAACCCTGACTTATCCACTGATCTAGGTGTAGTCCTCACTTAGATCTGGAGGTCCCTGATGACAAAAGAATGTTGGTTTTAAGAAAGCAAATGTCATTCTTCTAACACTTCAGAAAAATTACCAGTCAGTATATGCCTTGCAAGAAACCAACGTTAATTGAGCTTGTCACATTTGTTTTGATTGTGGAGAGTTAATAGAGTATTATTTTCTATCTCAAATATTGATATGCTGAGTTTTCTATACATGCCTTGTCTTACTAGTCAATTAAGTCCAATTAAGAGTTTTACAAAGATCTATTTAAATCACATTTCTGTTTAGTAAACTTTTGGGTGAATAACCAATCAATTCATGTTTCTTCTCATTTTTCTTTTACCAAATCAATAAATACTTGGTGATGTATTAATAGATAGTAAATGAAACAAAATCAGGTTCATCTTCCTAATTATAGACTTAAGACATTTCAAACATTAAATATCTACTGAGAATATAGATTTTATAGTTTGGGGATCCTAAATTCTACATACTGTTTAAAAATTGTATAGGATCTGCTAAATTCTTGCTATAAATTCTGTTGGCACAATATTGCTAGTATCCCAGAAAGACCAGAAAGTTAAACTCATACCTGGAGAAATGCCATAATTTATTCTTGTAAGACTGTGAAGAAATTCCCTTAGGTAGCATTATCATCTTAGGTCATAACTTTGCAGTTTCAGGCCACAAAGAACCTTTAGAGCTGTGGAGGAGCATGTTTTTCTCCATCTACTCTCTAGATACTGTCTGTGTTAAGAGTAAGATTGAGGCAGAAGCAGATTTGAATGCACTGAGATTTGGATGCTGATGCAGTAGAGACTCAGGACAAAGACATGGAAGAAAGAAGAAGCTGTATGAAATAGGTAGCCTCATACCAAAAACACTAAAGCTTGGTGACTTGTAAAAAGTCAGGATCAATATGACTGAAAGCCTTGCTGTGATACTATGATCTACATCTGCTCAAAATAAAAATTGCACATTTTGCGAACAAGAGAAGTTCAGAAATCAGTATGAACACAATGAATCATTCATTAATTATATATATATCCATATACATATATAAATGCATATTTTTAGTACCTTATATGGTAGGTGTTAAGCAAGATAGGAGTGAATGAATATCTTTTGTTAGTTCCTCCAGAACCACTTTCCTCCTTTTACATGACTCTGTGCCCAGGAATGCTTAGCCCATAGAGAGACAAAAGAGGAGAATTCCCGTATCCTTGGGGCTTCTGGCCAGTGGAAAGCTCCACTAAATGAAAAGAAGGGAAAAAGGAGAATGAAGTCAGAATATTTATTCTCCTATCTATCCTTTAGAGTTGTCCAGGAAGCACTGCATTCCCCAAATCCCCACTACAAAGAATTGACATCAGGGGACCTTGTGCTGTGGACTGAATATTTATGTACCTAAAAATTCATATGTTGAAACTTTAATTCCTAGTATGATGGGATTTTGAAGTGGGGCCTGTAGGGGGTAATTAGGTTTAGATGAGGTCATGATGGTGGGATTATTGCCCTTATAAGAAGAGGAAGAGACTAGAGCCTTCTCTCCACCATGGACACAATAGGAAGGCGGCCATCTTCAATCCAGGAAGAAAAGCTTCACTGGAAATGGAACCTTGTTGAACCTTGATCTTGGACTTTTTAGCCTCCAGAATTGGGAGGAATAAGTTACTGTTCTTTAAGCCACTCAGCCTATGGCAATTTGTTATGGCAGCCAGAGCTAAGATACTTTGGCTCCACCCATGAGGTGTACCTGCCCAGACAAAAGCTAGGACCCATGAGAATTCATCTGGGTGATATGTGACAAGCCATGACAGCTTTTCCTGCTGCAGGGTTTCATGCTAGTGTATCCACGGTATAAGCTGTATAGACTGCTCAGTGGTAGCCCTCTGCTTGATCATGACTGGATCATGCTCTGTGGCAGGATTTTGAGGCTTTATCACTGACTACAAGTGCCTGAGCCTAAATTTCTGGCGTGTTCAGGCATTCCTTTGAATAAACTCAACACTTTCTTGAATTAGCCGTACTCAGTGTCTATTGCTTTCAGCTAAGAGTCCTGAAACAAGTCAGTAGCTACGAACATTTTAAAAATATTATTAGTTGCAGTGGTTATACAGCTATCATAGTATGTTTAATATAGATTATTTTGGGGCTATCCACAGAAAAATAGTTCAATGCTTTGGTTGACTCTACCTAGTTTAATATAATAGTTGTAAACCACCTCTACTGTTCTTGGGAAAAAGCTGATATTTACATCTAAATTATAATTAAACTCAGTTGTGTATCCCTAGCTGTGAGGTGACTGGTCAATTTGGCTAAATTAATCAATTCAGTCCAACCACTCAGATGCACTGCAACATACAAAATCTCTACCTGCAGAAAACAAGGTTAATAAATAACGTCTCCTGTGCTTTCTCTGCTAAAACAAGTTAACACATATGTTGCTTGTTCCTCGAATAGGTTCACCTAAGGCCAGGCTGCGGGATGGCTCATTATTTACTCGAGGTGGCTAGAAAATCACTCAATTTAAATTACAATATACTGAAGTACAGTGAAAGCTATTTTCTAAGCTTTATTATATTGGGGGACCAAGATGGCCTAATCAATTTCAAGCAGTTTTTAAAATCTTCTAGAATTGAATAAAGGAAGGTGCTGTATAAAAGCAATTTAGATGGGCATATGTGATATTTAAGACATCCCTTATTATTCTTCAACAAGGCATAATGCATATCCTTTTTATTTCATATGCGAAAGAGCTTTCAGTGTTATATATTTTACAGATCAAAATATTGTACTTTCATTCTGGCCAGTGCTTGAATTAAACTAAAATAAGCTTTGTTAAATATTTTCTTTCTGTCCTCAAGGTGAAATGTAAAAATTTCCCTCAAAATTCCTTTTCTACTTCTCCCCTCTATATGTTTAAATTACCCAATGTTCATATGTTTCTTTCTATTTCTACCTCATTCATTCTATTCACCAACTACCCTCACCCCCTATCCGTAAAGTAGTTACATATGTCTTCGATCCCTCTAAGATTTCCTTCACCTTCTAAATGTATGCACTGTACTCACTCATCCTCACTGGGAGACAACTAGGCAATCGAGTAAATTTGATGATGTGGAGATTTCCTATGTATCTGTTAATGGAAACTTTCTGAAGAAAATGCATAATCCGAAGATATGAGGAGGAATTCTTTTAGATGTGTGGATTCCACCCAAATCTTGCCAGTGAATAACTGCATTTAACTCTTGAGTTTCATTTTTTCCTTCCTTCTCATTGTTCAAATGAGAGAATTAGACTAAGATAAATTTTAGGTCTAGAATTCAGTGACAACTTTAGGCACCATGACAGGCTGTTGGAACAATTAATTTGAACACCGGAAAAAATCATACTGTGGATGGCCACCTACTGTATATTTGTATGTGGGCAGAAACATATTAATATCCTGAGATAATAAAGTGGACAACATATACGTGGTAGATTAAGGGAGGTCACAAATTGTTTTATACTTTTTCCATCAAGTGGTAGCATGAGTGTTCCTTCCCTTTAGATATAGGTAGGCTCCAACATCTTGATCAACAAGAACAAGGTAAAAGTTGGCCTGTGCCAATTTCTAGGTCTCTAAGAGACTGTCAGCTTCTCCTTTTTGTCTCTTGGAACTTGTACTTTTTTAACACATGTGTTGAGAAAGTAAAGGCAGCACCATGGAGAAGCCCACGTGAACAAGAAATGTAGTTCCCCAGCCAATAGTCCCAACTGACCTCCCAGCTGACAGCCAGTGACAACTTGCCAGCCATGTGAGTACACAATCTTGGAAATGAGTCCTCTAGCCGCAGTTGAGAAATCCCAGCTGATGCCTCTGAAGCTGAGATGAACATCTCCTCAGAGACCTATCCAAACTGCAGATTCATAACAGAGTAAATGATTATTGTTGTTATACTAAGCAACTAAGTTTTGGAACAATGTTACCCAGCAGTAGATAACTGGGATAACACACAAGCACCAAGCCCCCCAAATTTCATTCCTTTCAATTCTCTATGTTGTCGTATGTATATGTTTATATGTGCATAAGCAGAGAGAATTAGCTTTGGAAATACACAGTCCAGAAAAGTACCAGAAAGTGTGGGAAAAAGAAACAAAAAATATTGACAAAAATGTCCAGTGGCACTTGCTAAAACAGTAAAAGTATAAACTCAGGAAAAGTTGTAGGAGGTTCATTGCTAATTTCAACATTGTTTTTCATCCTGTATTATCGTGTCTCTTACTTTTTTAAAATTCATAATGTTATTTGCATTGACAGACTGTGCTATAATATTAATATATAAAGTTGATGAACAAAACATGAAGAAAGTCAATGATCCAATTTTAAACACATAAAATTACTTTTGAGGACAAATGGCTGTTTTTGTCTAGCATTTAACAACAACAACAACAACAACAACAAAATCTATAGTCTTAAACTTCATAAGCACTTTACTGTGTGTCCAACTTCCAGCAAATGTGTTAAATTATGTATCTCCCCAAACTGGTTAAGGCTATTAAGTTTTAATATACTTTTGGAAGTCAAATTCTCAAACCAAAACAAGCAACTTTAATGCCAAATGCTATACTGTTATTAGTATTTTAATTTTCACTGAACTTGGCCCAATGGTTTTGAGTCCGTGGAGCAAAATTAAGCAAGAACCCTCTGAACATAATGTCTGTTTGCCAGAAATCTCAGTCCAAAGGCGAAGCCTGGTGCCAGTGGCAG
Organism: Cheirogaleus medius; assembly: GCA_008086735.1. NCBI lineage: Eukaryota > Metazoa > Chordata > Mammalia > Primates > Cheirogaleidae > Cheirogaleus > Cheirogaleus medius. The sequence goes on from VBSM01003200.1 coordinate 9,209,660, forward strand.
CCCTGACAGCGGGACCCTGACAGTCAGCCGCTTCATCGTGTTCTTGCTCTTCCCTTCATTTCCCTTTCTCAGAGATTCTAGAACCCTTAAACTGGGGCTTCCAGGAAACAAACAAACAATCAAACAAACAAACAACAACAACAACAAAAAAACAAAGCCCACTGTTTATCACAAGAAGTTCAACAGTCCCATAGGTTGTGATCTTTGCATATATATACTGAGTGCCATAACGATTTCACTGGCCACTTTGAAGGCACAATTCCAATCTAAAGTCTCTGGATTGACTGTCAGTGGGTTGGGTTTACATCCACATACAACTATGCACCTTTGGTCTCAAATGCAAACTAATAGAATAATATTAAAGTTTGGTTCAATTTACTCAGTCAATTTCTTTTTTCAGTGACAGAGTTGTAATTCAGGGTTTGGGCATTTTGGTTTTTTGTTTTAAAATATATTTTAAACCTTATCCTTTTTAGGAGATAATGCTATTGCTCAGGATGTTAGAGTAACATGGAGAGAGGTGTTGATAGACTCTTGTAACATAATAATAATCATTGTTGATTTAGTGTCTGCTCACAGGACTATTTTCTCCTAAAAGAACTCTTTTAGTGTGCTATTACTATTGTATTCACATTTATTGTTATTATTTGGCAGTAGCCTTCATTTATTAATAACTGGGATTTAAACTGTTTAGCCTAATAAAAAAATTTGACAGTTGTTTATCACTCCAAGCTTGGGCTATACTTATTTTCTCCTCTATTCAGCACAGAAGAAAAGATATTTTTAGAAAAAGACTTCCAAGATAAAGGGGGCTCATATCTTCTCTTTTAAAGATTCAGAATTTTGGTCTCTAACAAAGTCCCAAATTTTGGAAAAATTGTAATTTTTTCCCCTTTTATAGTTGTAAATTTTGTCTTTATTTTACAAATAATTAAGCACCTAAAACTGAGTAATAGATTTAAAATGTAGTATTTAGAAACTGTACAAACGCTAGAGCCATTATCTATAGTTGTTTTGTCCTCCCATAATTTATTCAGAAAGCCCTCTATTTTAAACAACTATAAATGTTATATACAAAACAACTGAATCTGTTTCATTATTTGTAATTATTTTTATTCTGTCCTTTAGAAAATTAAGTTACATTTATTCTATTCTGAACACAAGTATTACTTTTTTGATGTATTTCTATAAAAAATTTGTAATGAGATGTGTTCTCTTACCTACGTTGATTCTAATGCTTTTATTGTAAAATAATATGATTGAAGTATTATTTCAATACTTTGACATGAATAAAAATTCACTGGTATATTTACATGATAATTCTGATGGCTTTGGAGCACTCTTCTACAATTTTTCTGTAAAAGTAGGTTAATATACATGTAGGACAACCTGGAGTAAAGGTAAAGCTATCTTTTATCACTCCTCTCTTACAACAATGTCAAAAGATGCTATTCTTTCATCCAAGGTTCTCATGTACTAAGACCATCAACAATTTTTTTTAAATGACAGAACTCTCAAAGGATAAAGAAAATAAGATTATTTTCTAATATCATTTTTGACAGTTACTATATAATTTGACATCTAATGAGTACTAAGATGTATTGATCAAATACAAAGCCATATGCATGAACATTTGATTCATCTCTTGTAGAATTATCATCCTAAGTGCAAACTACTCCTTACCGTAATTCATGAGGGACTTAATTATGACACTACTCAGTATCCCCTATATAAATTACTTTAGAGTCTAAGGAGAAAATAAGATCTGAAAAATTAGTATGGCTTCTCATTTCTGATGATAATCAATAAAGTTTTGTTACTCCCCCAGCTGCCAGGAAGCTCAGGGTCCAATTATCTTGACTTTATGATAGGGTATAATCGTATTCTTCTTTTCTTAGATCATAATTTTTACCTTTTCACATTATTATTTTATTTATTATCAATTATCAGGCAAACAAAAGCAATTTATACTATGTCGTTTCTGATTATTGTTACATTACTGTAAACTAAAGATTGCATCACACTATAACCCTTGTCATAATTATTGCACAACTTAAATTAGTAGGGTTTAAATTAAGGGTAGAGGAAATCTATGTAAAATACATCATATTCTTGGAATATATGGAGTAAAATAATCTGCCCTAATATCTCAAGGTATTTTTGTTTTTTCGGTTTTTTTAGATTGGCTTTTGATCTGAGATCCTCAAGGCTGGCAGTTATAAATAGCATAATTCTCTTTATTCTGTGATATCAAATCTCTTTGTCCCCTTTAATAGAGCAATTTGGCTTGGGGATGCAGCTCTCATACAAAACCGATGAGAGGCAGTACTATTTTTCTCTAAATCCTTATGCTTGATTGTATTGCAAGATGAGTGTCAGGGTGAGAAATCATTTGGACAAAATCAAATATGAAAATGACTATCCATTTGCAATAAGGTTACTCATTCAGCATTTGTTTCTGTGGGTGGGTACAAATCGGCTCTATTTCCTTTTCCTTATAATCCATTAGATAAAGTTCTTATCATTATAACGAAGAGGTAAATTGTTTCTTGAAATATTGTATTTATCCTAACATATTATATAAGTTTTTATACAGCTATAACAAGTGTTTCTTTGAAAAAAAACAAACTGATTGCTCTCCCAACATGATCATATGCCTCCATAGTATGCTTAAAATGTCATGAATCATGAACCCTTCATTTTTATGCTTAGGATAAGAGGGGTCACTTCTTCAACCTGAGGGGGCTGGGAAGTAGAGAAAGTAATAATCCTTCCTATTCTACAAGTGACTCTCAGATGTAAAAACAAAAACTCATAGCCATTTCAAGGGTCTGCCATTTGAGCATAAGGATAATACATGAATTGAAGATCCATGACAGAGAATATTAGAAGTGAGCGATATTCCAGGAAGCCGTGCAGCCGTTTTTTAAAATTGTTATATTTGAAAGTGGAATCACAAAGATTGAATGACAAGGAAAATCTTTCATTGGAAAGTAGCTTCCAAGTTGTGGACATAAGAATAGAAGAGATTCACCTAGTGTATGTCAGGGAGTTCATGCCCATGGCACTGACATTCCACAGTTTGGGAAGTCATCACTCTAGTTAGGATAATTTGAACTTCCCTTTTATATAGATTTTGTCTCTATATTTTAGTGGTTTTAGTTGTCCACATGGCTCTGCTCAATTAAGGTGGTTCTTTGCTCTTAATATTTCAAAAACATAGCAAGGGAATCAGTCCTTGGACTCCTGATATTTGTTCTGAATTGGCATTCAGTCCTACCCACACATTGTTTCGTCTCTGCTTGTCTCCCTCTGTCCAAGAGACTTCATCTCTCTACTTCATCTAGCTTTGGCACCTTGATTGATCTACTTCTTCTTTTTTGTTTGTTTGTTTTTTGTTTTTGGTTTTTTTTGACCTTTTATATTTTTGGTTAATGGCTCATCCCCTCCTCTCTAAGGTGCCTCTTGTTCCAACTGCCTATATAACATTATTAACCCAAATCCTGACTTCAGCTACCCTCCTGGAGTTTTCCCATGCATACAGCCTATTTGCCAGATCCAAAGAACTGTGTCCCAAATAAAATCCAGTTGAACTTCTAAACAGACCTCCCTCCATGAGTCCTTTTGTTTGTTTTTTGCCATAATCTTGCCCTGGAATGTCCTCAGTACATCACATTCTAGCCGCACCTTATTTATCCTGGGTCATATATTCAGAGCTTATCTTTATTCCTTCTGAGAAATAGTTACAGTCTCAGTGACATACAGCAACCCCATCTCATTGGCTCACAAGAGGTGATTGTTAAATATTCAGAAATTCTACAAACTGGTTGTTAATCCATCAGCTGCTTGAAATCAGCCAGGGTAAGAGTATTTAAACCACAGGAATTGGCAAATGCTACAAATCAAATTTCCCCCACACTCCCACCCAATCCCTCAATGCTTATCCTACCTCTCAGCCAGTTTTATCAGCATACCACTGGTCTTATTTTCTGAGAGTCATCCTATCAGGCAAAAATAAATTAGAAAAAGTATTTCAATCTAGCACATAAATATATGATAATATCTCCAAAAGGCATTTGTATTTAACAGAAATTCACTGAAGAATCACCTGAATTCAGTATTTCTCTAATTTAGTGTCCATCCAAATCATTTAAGATGCCTATAAAATTGCAAAAGTCAAGATTGTATCCCAAACTACTTGCAAACAGACTGTTCTGCATGTGGGCTCTGGGTGTTTGTCATTAACAAGCTACCCATGTGAATAAGAGTCCAGCAAAGTTTGAGAATCACTGAAAGGATAAATCTCAGGTGGCAACATTTACACTATCAAAATAAGAAACTGAGGAATCATAACACCTTGGAGATGACTATCCATTATATTCCAAATATATACAGGTGCATATACAGTAAACAATGATATAGAGCCTCTACTCAGCCATGATATTAATGTTCTTTTATAATGTATTCCATAACAAATTACTAAACAATGACAAAAGAAATGAGCACTCTAATTTTCAAACTCTGAGTACCTCCCTTCAGATTTTAATAATTTTACTGGGTCTCTATACATAAATAAGAAATTTAAATTCTTCAGCCTCACCTTTCTGATGGTAATTTTATTATTTTGCAGAGATATTAACTTGCAAAAAAATTTCACTAAGGATCTAGATATTTCTGTGTTGCCTTTTCTATGCATGGGCAAATCATTTTGATTGTTGTTTCCTAAAAGATTGGGTTTAAGTACTGTATTTTAAAAGATAATTACCCGTTCTCTCCCTCTTTATTGATCTTTGTTTTCAAAAGAATAAACAGAGAGAAAAGGAGAAAAAAAAAAGATTAACAGAGAAAATGGAAAATGGGTGCAGTGATCCTGGAAGTTTAAGTAACAAGAATCTTTAAGTCAGAACAAGTTTTTTGCCCTTTTTTGACACTTTAAATAAGACGTATATGCTGGTGGATGTTTCAGGTTTTAAATGATGAACCAAAGGGTGTAATATATCAGAAGAGCATTCCTCTGCAGACATTTTTCTGAATGAGAAATGTGCCACCCAGAATGTGCTACAAAATGTTAATGGCTATGAGGCTATACAAATTTGAACTTTATTGAAATGTGCTAATAAAGAGAGAGATTGTAAAATTATATACTGGGTTGTAGAACGGTCGGATTGTGGCAATGAAACACAAGGAACGATGTATCATCTTGCCACGTAGAAGGACCCCAGGCATTCAGCAGTCAAGGGATGGGTACCACTAACCTTTCCTTTGCTGTGGTTTATCACAAACCTTAGCTGCTGGGGGAATTTAGGTTGTCTTTGATAATGACATCAATAGTTAAACCAAGAGGCGGAAATGACCAAAGGGAGCAAGTAGTTTAAAATTTCATATTTTGTTGAGCTTTAAAGCCAACTGCTTGATCACATTTAACTGCCCTGCTCTCTCCCCTCATCTTCAGCACAAGTCAAGAGCATCATCACTGAACAGCAGGCAGAGATGAAATTCTTTTCATCAAAGTTTTGAAAGCCAATTTCTACTATTTACAAAACTGCCATTTCTTGCAAGTAAACTAGAAAAAGCCATACCCTCTCTTGATGGTATTTACATCTGAATTGGTTGTTGTGATGCTCATCTTCTTACACAGAAACTATTGCATGTTCTATGTTTTTTGAAGCCTAATCCTATCATCATCACATTATATAACATTTTCGTGGCCTTTGGCTTCAGTTTCATCTGGAAAGTATCGCTTTTTAAGCTTCCATTCATAAACATATTCTAAAAGGCTTTATTTTTAAATTTCACTCCCAAGCTGATGTTACTTTTTGAAAAAATATAATAGGGGTTTATATGACATGGTCTACACTCCTCAGAAGTAATACTTAATAATCCCTTAGTTGATTCTCAAATGTTTTGGTTTTGCCAAAAATAAGCTTAAAGAATGGGGTACTAATGAATGACATGGCAATAATAGGTAAAAATGGAGAATATTATTTCAGACAGATGAAGCAGGCTAAATCCAAGTTCCCATTCTTCTTTTATTAAGATATCACCAGTGCTTTTAGCTATTCATTATTCACTCTCACAAAAGTGTTAAGCTGGAAAATGAACTCTGCCATTTATCTCCAATGCTCAGTTAACAGAAATAAATGCAGCCACCACCTTCCAACTCTAAATGATATGAGATGGAGTATCTAAGTTACTGACTATAACCTTGGCAAGGCGTCTCATCACTTGTCTGAGAGACTCAGTTAGTCAGCATCTAATCATACACTGAGATAAAAAATAAGTCTCGAATACTCTGAATCCAGCGTGGAGAATGGGGTTTATATTTTAGGAGCAATTTGATTGGTTGGTAATAAGTTGCAGATTAACCAGACAGACTCTTGAGGATTGGAGGAAATCACTGGTTTGGACTGCTGATCACCTATTTCTGCAATACTCGGTTATTAAAGAAATAGCAGATTATTTCTTGCTGTTAATAATCACAATCTTCAAAATCACAGAAACTTCAGTTTCCGTCTTCCTCCTTTTTTCCTGCATGAATTCAGACTCGTATGTGTGATATATGAGGTTAGACATCTTGGAGAATACATAAAAAATTCAAAATTTTACCTCCATTATTTCAGTTTAAATTCACAATGGACACCACAACTTCAAAAACAATAAATAAACCAAAATTTGAGATATATTGTAACCCCTAAATAAAGGTGGCTTCAACTCAACATTGTGAAGGTGAACTATTCAGCCATCTAAAATAGTATTTGCTAAATATCCAAAAGCTTACAGCTCTGATTATCTCTACAAGATAAAGAATAATTTTGTTTGAATCATAAATTTAAAAAATACCAGAAATATATGTGACTAAAGAAATGATACAGCCATTATTAGAGTTTAAGTCAGAAAGACATTACAAAGGTATTTATTTCACAAATACCTGGGTAGTACTAATTATGCACAAGTCACTGCTCTATAAAACTTATAAATATTAATTTATTTCATCTTCATAACAACCAATGAGGATACTATTATTATGCACACTATATAGTTGAGTAGAGTGAAACATAGAGACTTTAAGCAACTTGCCCCAAATCACCAGCTAGTAAGGGGCAGACGCAGGATTCAAATCCAGCAGTCTCTCCACAGAGGGCATGCTAGTCTATTAACTCAAAAGAGTCGAGATAAGAATTTTTTATGCTCAACAGATGTCTTATTGGCTGACCTCACAGCTATTTGGTGACAAAAGCCTCAATTTTCCTAGGTACCATTACAAAAATGTTCTTGCTCAAATAGAGTTAGTTGCTAATATTAACTGAGTAACTACAGCCATTGTTCAGGATAGATTTGTGTTTTATTTTATTTTTGACAGGGATTCATGAAAGAATTTTATTTTTTTACAAAAAAGGATCTGCTTTTTAAAAGAAATTCATTGTCTTAAAGCATGCCTCCTTTCTATTTATTTATTTATTTATTTATTTTTTATTTCAGAATATTATGGGGTACACATGTTTTGGTTACATGAATTGCTTTTGTACTTCTTGAGACAAAATTATAAGTGTGCCCATCTCCCAGATAGTGAACATTGTGCCCGTTAGGTATGATTTCACCCATCTCCCTCCACCCCCTCCTAGCTGTTTAATTCCTATTGTACACATGAGTGCTGTTAGCTTAATTCCAATTTAAGGGTGAGTACACGTGGAGTTTGTTTTTCCATTCTTGCAATATTTAGAAGGATGGTCTCTAGTTCCATCCAGATTGTTACAAAAGGTATTAATTCTTTTTATGGCTGAGTAGTGCTCCATGGTATACATGTACCACATTTTATTAACCCACTCATGAATTGATGGGCACTTGGGTTGATTCCACATCTTTGGGATTGTGAATGGTGCTGTATTGTATCTAAATCTGTATTGTATCTAAAAAAAACTTTTTTTTTTTGGATTCAATCATCTTTATTAACCTATCATTGTTAACATTTTATACATAATATCTAGTTGTCTTCTCAAATGACTCTATTTTAGTACATCATGTTAATAGTAAAAAGCCAAGTAAGAAGGCTAAACCTCAACCTAGTATTTTAATATCCTCTGGACAAAGGAAGCTAGAAAGTCAATCACTTTACACACATGTAAGAGTAGTGTTCCAAAATAACTAGGAAGCTGCTACATTTTTAAGCAGGGAGGAAAAAAAACTTTCATTTTGGTCTATGTTCCATCAAATTATACTTTCAATTAACAGCAACAATCTGCATGAGAATTTCTATTTGTATTTTATCATTATGAAATTAAGGATAACAGCAGTTAAGTAACTTTCCCAAGATTTTACTGCAAGCAAGCACACATTCTAGTCTACCTGACTCCAAATTACACTCTTTACCACATACCACATTTTCTGAAATTTTTGTTTATGATTGGCTGATTTCATCCATGGGTTTCTTTAGGAAATAAACTTATATTTTTGATTTTCCCTAAAGGCCCTAATTAATGTCTTGCCCTTCACATTTCCATAGGATGCTTTGGTAATTATCAAGGACTCGGGTGCAGATTGACCATAACCAGTTACTAAGAAGAAAGAAAATCTTTAGACAGGGCCATAGAGAAATGTTCAACAAACTATATATAACTAAATAATGTATCTTAATATGTGAGGACTTTAATCAATTTAACAAATTAACATTTTATCAGTCCAAATAAACAATCATGAATTTATTAAAAATATCTAATAATTTAAGTCAAAGTGGAACTGTTGCCTTTGGCTATTCTTAACCCATTAACTGCCATGTGAGTTGTATTTAACTCATGCTACTTTTGAGCCTGGGGCCTCATGAAGCAAAACCCTATAGTTGGTTTGTGAAAATATTACTCGATAATGTTTTTATTGTTACAATTAATATTGACAATTTAATTCTAAAAACGTGGATTGCGTTGCATGTAACTCACGCACAGAAAACAATAAAAAATAACAAATTAGAAAGGATTGTTCTGTTTTAATAAAACATTGTGGTCCTGGGGGCTGGGGGGATTCAAGTGTGGCAGTCAATGTGTTAAATTCAAATGTCTTTTTGAAATTCTAGTGCCTTTGAGCTAAGGTTAACTGTTCTTGTCCGATAAAACTCAAGGGAACTGGAGCATCTGGGTTGTGACAGGAAGGAGGTAAGTTCATGGACTGTACAGCAGTCTGTCTGGTTGTAAATCCCGACTCACCCACTGACTTAAACAAGCTACACAGCCTCTTTGTGCCTCAGTTTCCTTACCTGCAAGTGAAGATAATGATAGCGTATCTCTCATTGGTCTGTCATAAAGATTAAAGGAATTATATAGTGCATAAAACTTGACACATGATAATGGTTTGATACTATTGTTAACTAGTATTAGAGTATCTTTACCCTGTTTCCTACCAGTTTTTCTCATCCATGTATCCAATATATCTATCTAAGGATACACTGAGTTTCCTATAGTGATTGAATTATTGTCCTAACACTGATAGTATACCTAAAAGAGTTATAAACAAGTAAACCTAAATACCTGCATACAACCACTATTGGGTATTTAGCTTTAATGGGTGCCACATGCATATGTTTTGACCAATTTAAACTCAAATCCCTTATTGATATTTTATATAACTATTTGCTTTTAATTTTAATAAATATTATCTTAAATATTAATTGTTATATGGTTGCTTGAAAGATTACCTTAAAAAAATTAGATATGAATGAAACCTCTATGTGCTTTTGATCCACAGTTGCTTCATGTTCCATAGCCCTTTGTCAAGTATGGACTAACTTTAACATTGTTATTAATAGGAAAATAATGTGTCTCCTACATTTTAGAATTTCTGACCATTTGTTTCATTACTAAATACCAATGCAATGGCCATACCGTAGAAAATTCTCCGAGATGAGTATTTACTGAGCTTTAAGGACACGAAGACAGTCACTTTAGTATTTTAAATAATGAGTAAAAAAGGGTGTAAACTTCCTAAAGCTTTATCCAGTAGTATATCATTACAACACTCACAGTAATTCATCATCCAGTACTCTTGTGTATCATCAGTACTATGAACTGGGGGTGTCATGTGTCAGAGTAATTATTTATCTATTTATCTATCTAGCATCTGTCTATATCAATGTTCCTTTCATAATTTCTCCTTTTACTTTTCTACTCACCCATTTTCCCCAAATCAAATATCTAGGTTTTTTTATTATTATTATTATTTTTGTCTCTTTGCTCCAGGAGAAAGATTCTTCTACAGATTACAAGGCAGGGGAAAAGAGTTATATTCTGAGGTTTTTCTTTCCATAAGCCTGAATGTAAACTAAGAAGACACCAAGCATATGAATTAGGAAATTTTCAGCTATTGTCGGTTAGGCTTCTATTATCTCTGGCACTATAATTGTCCCAAAAGACACAGTTCAATCTATTTCCATTTACTAAAGTGGTCCACATAGAAAAGCCAGCCCCGTGTTGAAGGAGACAAGAGAGGAAGAAGAAAAGTGAAAACTTTAGATGCTGATGGGTCTTCTGTGGGAAGAGACCAGCACTGGGAATTCCAGGAAGAGCCCTGGAGAGGAGGAAGTCCTCCAGGGGCATTTAAAGATCTACTACTGTTCTAGGAGCAGATCTAGGCTAATCAGACTCAGGCAGCCTCACTGACATTTCTGCCCTCCTAGGAAAGCAGAGCATAGCAAGATAATTCGCATGACCACAAGTATGTCACAAATGTGCCACCGAGAGCTATGAGGCACAACAGGGCCAGTTAGAGAACAGTAAAGGATGACCTCACATCTTACCTGAGTGAAGGAATGACAGGAGGGTCCTCCCACTCTTTGGCTTTCCACTGGGCTCCTGCAACTTGGACACAGATTCATGAACCGAGAAGGACCCTCAGAAATTGTTATTTCTGTTTCTTCCATTCTAGCTGAATGAGGATGTAAAACAAAAATCAAATTGAGTAATAGAAAAAGCTATAGTTCCTAATATACCTGAGATTTTTTGTAGCCTGAGATTTGTACAATCTACTCATATAATCAGAGATCTTCTCTGTCAACTCTTGTAGTACCACTACCTCTGCCATGATAGGTTTCTCAACTGCTGATATCCTACTACTATTATTTTTTTCCTTCTCCTTAACTTTCTAAACGATGTCACACTACAAAATCACTGAGTCAGGCTGGTCCGATGGTAGTGGGTTATCAGAACTTACTAACATTAGTGTCACTAAAGTTGATATTCAACCCCCCACTGCTAAATTTGACTGGCAAAAAAAAAAAAAAATCACTGAGTCACAGTGATACAGTTCTTTTCCTGTGTATCACAGTTCCCTCGTTCTGAAATCCATACACTCAGGATTGGGAAAGGGAAGGGTTTGTGTGTGTGTGTGCCTTCAAATGGCTGCATGGCCAGACCACCCTCACACCTTACCATGATCCCTGCACTCTCTATCTGTAGGGCCTGAGATACAGTTTGGCACCATCTCCAAGACTTCCACTTCACTTGTGGCTCTTTTATTTAAAGAGAATCATAGTCTTTTCCTTCAATTCCACCCCCAAGTGAAACGTTGCCCATTTTCCCTGTTTCTATAATTTCCACTTACAAATGTTAATTTCTAACTCTCTCCTATGTGCATCTTTAAACATACACATGGGGCAGGGCTGGACACCCATTTCAGAGTGGCTGATCAGTCAGTACAGGTTATTTGAATAACATTGAGAACATTCTAAAGCAGTTAGGTTGTTGATCTCTCTATGGAACAAAGAGGATCTCTTGGGGTTTATGGGTCCTAACTCCAAAAGCAAGCCAACTGACTCATGGCCAAACACCAAATCCTGTGTTTCCTGAATTATTTAATTCCTTCCTCTAGGTGGTTTCTGTCTTTGAAACCCACAAGTAAGAAGTAGATGAGGGAATAACTTGAGATTTTTTCCTTATAGATATTTTTCATCTTTAGGTGTGAAAAGCTACTTCTTTTTTCAAATGATTAATTCAAAAACAAAGTCATTGTAGTTTGTAATAAAGGAAAAAATATTATCGTGTGTCAAGGTCATGGTCCAGATGTGGAGACAATGTGCCCTTTAAACTTTTCATGTCCATAACTTCTCTGGTGGTATTTGATCAGTGAGCTGACCTTGCTTGTATGGTTATCCAGGCTTATTTTTTACTTGCAAGACAAAGGATTCTCATTTATTAAGTTAGAGAAATCTCCCCAATGAAACAAACTCTTTCTGAATATACAGTTTAAATGGGTTGTAATCCATTAGCTTTCATTATTAAGTTCTTTATTCTCTTGTGTTTAAGCCCTTCGAGATATTAATTTATTATCATAACCACGATTTAGTTAAGAAGGCTTTACAATGTTGTGAAAAATGTGAGTCTTTATCACTAAAGAAGGGAGAGATATTAATTCTCTAGTTAGTTGCTAAACATAGGCACACATGGATTAAATTAATGCATAGTCACACAGATTTCAATATTACATTTCACTCAAAAGGGTACTTACTATAAATGCTTACTTTGGAAGAATTCCATTTTACATAGATCAGCTTAAAATGAAGCTAAGATACTTATATTTCCCCATTTTTGCCAAGTCTCTACAGAGTTAGTCTGTAGGAAAAAAATGCTTTCTAATCCTAATTATTTTCATTCTTAATGCATGACAGCCTAGTACTTAAAAAGTAGCTATGTTTCTCTACATCACAACTGACCAAGTCAATTGAATAAATGACAAGATTATCAGAGCTTTGAAATTTTTTCCTAGTGTAGATTTCTATTATGCTGTTGATTATTCCTATAACCTATCAAAAAATCACATGGCTAAGCCCCTCTTGAAAAAATAGTTGATACTTATTTCTTCTTCCTATAAAAGCTCATCAGAACTTTGTAATATTTTTGAGAATATCAAAACTGTAAGAATCATCATTGTAAAACTTTGTCCACTGGTCAATTAAGCACAAAAATCTTTTAAAATTCCATCAAAATTTTTGTAGACAAAATAATTCTAAAATTTATATAGAAAGATACAGGAGCTAGAATAGCTAAAACATTATGGATTAAAACAAAAGGATAAAGTGGTAGGAATCTGCCTACCTAAATTCAAGATATATTTTCTAGCTATAATAATCAAGGCTATTATTTTGTCTACAAAAATTTTGATGGAATTTTAAATGTAATTACATAAAACCTGTATATAAATTTGGGAAAAATTGTCATATTTACTACATTGAGTCTTCTAATCTATGAACAACTATATCTATTTAGGTTTTCTTTGATTTCTTCCACCTACATTGTGTAGTTTTCAGCATACAGGTCCTGTAAATGTTTTGTTAGATTTTCACCTAAGTATTTTATTTTCTTGAGTGATTGCATGTGATATTTTAGTTTCAATTTTCACATATCCATTGCCAATATATGGAAATGCATTGAATTTTGTATGGTTATCTTATTTTCTGTGACATTGCTGAAATCACCTATTACTTATAGGAGAGTTTTTCTAAATTTTTTGAGATTTTCTATGTAGGCAAACATGCCATCTGTAAATAGCAACTGTTTATTATTGCATCCTTTCCAATACATATGCTTTCCATTTCCTTTCCTTTCCTTATTGTACTGGCTAGAACTTCCTGTCCTATATTGAATAAGAGTGGTTGAGTAAGGGCAGATATCTAGTCTTGCTCTTCATCTTAGGAAAACATTCAGTCTTTTGCCATTAAGTTATTTTAGCTGTATGTTAAAAATCAGTGAGGAATCATAATCTTCTCAAATGCAAGGAAAATAAATTTTAAAGAACTCTCGCACTATACACAGCAAATATAAACTCTGGAAAGAGTTTCTTAGGCATGAACAAGTTGAGGAGACATGATAGTATATAACATAAAGATCACAACTCAACATAAGGAGCAAAAACATCAGTCAGAAGTCTATTAAGCTCTAGGAAATTTTGATCAACTCAAAAATCTATTTACACTAAGGGCTAAAAAGCAATATAACAAATAACAGAGAAAATAGAAGAGATTACTAATTGAAGACATAAATAGCATTCTTTTAAAAAATAATAAATAATTTTGAAATAACCAAGAGACAAGGCTGAAAGTCATAATTCTAACTTTGAATAAAAATTTCATGCAATTTCTGTTCATACACTATTAATAAGATATTAACAGAGAAAAAATAATTATAAAGGAGAGGCAAAAACAGACCCAACACAAGGACAATTAAAGTTCCTGGAATTTAAAACTCCACAAATGGGCAGATATTAATTCAAAGATTTATTAAAAGGAATTTTTAAGACATTAAAAAGTCAATCTTCAGAATAAAAGATAGTCTATGTTTCAAAAAACAAATTGATATAGATTTCTCAACAATGACACATATGATAGTTAAATTAGGAACTTCAAACTTAAAAAAAAGAGTCTTCAGACGTTCAGGCAGAAAAAGCAAATCAGCTGCAAAAATAAAGTGTGGCTTGACTCAAGACTGCAACATATTAAAATTAAATGGCATCAATATCTGAAAAATTCTAAGTAAAATAATGTTTGATCCACACATATATGTTCAATGAAGATATAATTTAAATAAATAAGAAGGCAAAAGATAAAATATCTCAACCATGAAAGAATCCAGGTAATACACAAGTTTGATTTATTCAACAAATATTTTTATTCATCAAATATTTATCAAGCTCTTATATACAAAATATGTTAACTGCTTCTATGAACACTTATTGAAAAAAATTCCTTAATGTAGAAATTCAGCCAACTAATACATGAATCAAATTAAAATATCAAAGGGTAAAAGTGTTGAGACAAGGAGCGTTGGTAAGAATTTGTTGTCTTGTACACTGTAATGAAAATATATTATTTGACTACTTGTTATGATTGAAAAACTTTATGTATACATGCAAGCACACACACACACATATATACCTATATATATAAACATACATGCAATTATATATACACACACACATCCATACATCATTCTATGTATATATGACTATAAATACAACTGTAAATAGGAAGAGGTGGAAAAAGGATTTTGTTCCCAAGTATTCAGACTTTAGAGCCTATCTCTTTATTTCTATACCACACTGCCTGAAAGAAATACTAAGAAAAACTAAAAGCTTAAAAAACATAATTTAGAGAAAATTAATGGCATACATGATAGTGTAATACTGGAAATGTAATCAAGAAGAATCAGAAGGTAAAGAAAGAAATGTTGGAAAGAATTGTAAAAAAATAATTTTCCTCAACCTTCATAGCAGTGTTCCCTGCATATGTACTCACTGTTAAATTGGAACTAACCGAACAGCACTCATGTGCACAATAGGAAGTAAAACTCAACAGAAATCAAACAGGAGGGAGGAGGAAGAATGGGTGAAATCATACCTAAGGTGTACAACATACACTATCCTAGAGACGGGGATCCTTGTAACTTTTTCTCAAACAGTACAAAAGCAATCCATGCAACCAAAATATTTGTACCCGTGTAATATTCTAACATTAAAATATATGCTATTACAAGGAAAAGACAAGATCATTCAAAGCCATCTATAAATTTGAAAGGTTTATTCATAATAACTTGAATGTAATTAAAGTCTAAAAGTACCTTATTATAGTTTATCAAATGGGATTACTTTTAATGCTGCTAATTCCCAACTGGTTAACTAGAGCAATTAATGAATATTAAATCCACTGAAACAGTTTAAGGTTACTGGCTGCCATTGTTCACTCTCAGCCAGTGAGAATATCAACAAACTACTTGATATTTAAAAATGTTGTAGTGAATCTGATGGGAAAAAGTTGGTAACAAATAATTTGAGTGGTAAAATTAAATATTCACTCCCTGCCCCCCCAAAAAATTAGCTTGGAAAATTTGACTCTGCTCTACCCCAAGACATGTTAAAAAACCCTCCATTTACAGCCTGTAAACGGGTGGTCTTTTCTAGAGGGAGGAGGCAATGACCAGATATTGTCTTTGGTAACTCAGATGGTTGACAGCAGTTATAACTCTCTTTTAAAGAAAATTTAAAAGGACAGTACCTATCTAGGAGAATTTTTTAAATGGCAAAGATGCACATTTTATTTATCTTACTTTAAAAAATATAGTTAAAATGTGTACCTACTGCTTATTTTAGCAGGGAGGTCGATTGTATCATGGATGGTCCCCCAATGAATCCCTGCTGCAATATTCATGCACCTATGTAGTCCCTCCTGCATTTTCTCTGGGCTTGGCTTTGTGACTTGCTTGACCAAGGAGATATGAGCAAGCATGACACAAGCAGAGGCTTGCCCTCTTGAACTGAGATGCCACCAGCTGAGAAATTCCAGTCTGATCCAGTGTTTTTAAGGAAGAAAGACCATATGAAGAGACCGGTTCAGCTGATTCTCTGGCTAAATGATGTCACACGTGTGAGTCCAGGGGAAACTAGTAAAGAATCACTGAGCTCATTGACAGAATTATGAGAAATATTAAACTACCGTGTTTTGTTTTCAGATGCTTTTATTAATGCATATAAGTGACATAACAAAATAGTTAACAACTTGAAATATTGTACTCAAGAAATGCAAGGAGTTATCAAGCACATCTTTTTTAGGTAAAGAAATTATTACCAAATGATAAAGGTCCCAGAAGCTTATGGTCTGGATTTTCCAAAGATTTAAAAAATTCCAAAAAAAAAAAAGGTGTTTTTTTTGTTTGTTTGTTTCTAAGATGAAGAGTTAATTATTAAAAGTACAGTAATTTTTTTAGGCTCACTCCAATTTCTTTTTTTTCTTGGTAACTTTGGGAAGACTTGAAACACATACATACATATACCAAATTGTCTTTATTCTCTTGTCTTGATGAGCACTTAGGATGATTCCATATGTAAATATATAGAAAAGTTATCATTTTTGAATGTATTTCTGATTATTTATTATTAGATTTCTGAGTAGATATATCATTATATTCCCTATTTTATAATAAAAATTTCTCTAAATAGTAGATCATACTGTTTGCCAATAAATACTAGAAACTCAGAGTCTGAATTTAACTTGATTATTTATGATTATATGACTTAATTAAGAATTTATACCTGTTGAATGCAATTAATTGAGATTCAGTAATACACTACCAAAACTATCTCAATTTAAGTTTCTCTAGCTTAAGTATCACCATGGTATGACCCATGCTACCATTGCTCATTTGTGCTATTGAAGTAAACTTCCAACTGGTCTGCACCCATTATTTGCATTTGTACTTCAAGATTTACATTGCTTCACCTTGCATATTTTTTCAGTGCACTTCACTACACCTAAGACTGAATTTGATTCCTCTTCCTCTGGAGTTTTACACTTTCTTCTAGCAAGATCCCCTGCATATTTTCTTTGTAACCACTTAAAATGGTAGAATGGCTTCATGATTTTCTTAAAAGCCTTTTCTTAAAGACTGCAACTCCATTGAAGTTTGAATGCATGTGTTGTTCACCCTTGCCTCTGCAGCCCCTAGCATAAAAAGTTTAAATGATGAGTAAGCAAAAAGTTGTATATGTGAAATAAAGCAATGAACTAATTATGAGGGCAAAGATTATAAAAAAAATTAAGTCCCAATTTTGAGATAATTAAAAGACTTTCTTAAAATTTTTAAATGGAAAATTGAAGGAGAACATGACTAAGAATGTGAATTATTCTCTTCACCTTTGATGATGTTAGAAACAATTAGGTAATATAAGGACAAGACTGTGTTAAGTAAAGATTTAATATGTGATAACTTAATGTTTGCAGCTTTTAACCAGAAAGTAAAAAAAGTTAAATTTTAAAATATTATATCTATAATGTCAAAAATTAGTAGCCAAACTATTTTAATCCTATAATGTTACTCAGTTCAGCATAAAATTGAATTCGATATTTGGTACATATTAAAAATATGTATACAGATTTCATGTTTGCTTTTCAGTAATGGACAAAAGCTCAGGCTTTAAACCATATCTTTTTGAGAATTTGCCTTGTCTTTTCCAACAGTTACTGTGTCACAGTGATCTTCAGAAAGCAGTCAAGTTGATCCTGATGAGTAAGCAAACGAGGCAGGATTCTATCCATTATTGGAGAAACATTCTAGTACCCATGCCTACAGTAACCCCGCATAGAAAGAGAAGCCTCCCACCACTCAAAGCCTAGAATGTATATGGTTGAGTCAGGCTGTTCCAGATGACTCGCTGGCTTATGTCTAATAGTCTGAATTTTCAAACAATTCTAGTTAGAAAATAGATCAAATCTTAAAAGCAGGTACCTGCTTATCCTTGGCATCCTGCCTGAGGGTCCAAGCAGAGTAAAAACATGCCAGGTATTTTTGGGAGAGGATCTTCACTAGGGTAGCCTTTATATAAACAAATATAAACAAGGCATCTGTAGTGGTATCAGTCTCTTCTCCCTGTATTGTTTTTCCTTCTGTGATACTCTCCACCTGTTTTGGCTAAATTTATTCCTCTTTATAATACTTCATTCTTTCTTTGAAAACAATGCAGAGAAGTAAAAGCTAAATAATTTACCCAATGTGCTATATAACTATATATAAATCTAGATGATTTTTCACCAATTTGGCGCCAATAAAACTTTCATCAAATGATCTTTGTTAACTTGTTTGAATGCTAGGCAGTAACAATAATGTAAAAGTGAAAATTAAATTTGTGCATTTTTAAGGTAATATATCATTTTTCTTATCTTTTTGTTATATTGTAAAATTCTGGACATATAAAATGAGTCCAGGCAATATTGTAGCAAAGCAGTAATGTGACCATCTAAACAACCCCACCACTTCTAGTCTCATACAACTTTGCCCAAAATTCCATTAGTAAGATGGAATTATTTATTTCTCTATCATAAATGAGGTTTGAAATGTAAATATTGTGGACAAGGGTATATATTGACTTCGATTTGTTTGAAAATGAATGAGTAGTCTTAGATTCCTTCTTGAATGTTTGTTTTCAAAGAAAGAATAGTTTGATTTGTACCAAATTGGGGAAAAAACATCTTCTAGATTTATAAGTAGTTATATAGTGCATCAGGTAAGTTATTAAATTTTTACTTCTCTGCATTTTTGAAGTTGGATAGAACAGAGGAAGAAATTGTTTTCCTTTAAATCAATTCTCAAATTGATTTTTAACTTTTCTGTAAGTCATTGTATTGATTCAAACTAAATTTGAAATTATTTAATACTGACCCATTTCTTGAAAGCACCCTAGTAAGTATAATCAAAATCAAAGATTTTGCTTGCCACTCTCACATACTCATAGAACAGAGAAATAGATAAAAGAAATTCCTATTTCGACATACTTGCATTCCTAGTAAAATACATAAATAAGAGAAAAGGTAGAAAAAACAAACACCTCAACCTCAGAGACCAACACCTTATAAATTCTTTATTGGACATGACACAGAAGAATGAAATGATGAATGGAAATTATATATACATATATAATAATAATAATTGTATGTACTACATATATGTCAAACTTTTCCATTGTGGGTAGTTCAATCTTGAAGTAAGATTCCAAGCAAGACTTAATGTGAGATAAAATACTTGAATGTCTTCAAAATCTGTTTAGTCTATTTAGGGATACCTTGATAAAGCTTAGGTTTAGGATTATCTTTTCTTTATCTGAGCCAAAGCCTTAAAAAAGTCAAGTCATCCATACTCCTGTTTATAGCTACACCATGCAGATTAGACCAAATATAATATGATCTTTACCAATAGGATAAGAAAAAAAATTGTTTTAACTCAGGTATTGAATTTACTGTATTGTGCACCAAGGCTTAGCAGTAATGTTTTCAGAAAGAAACACCTGCTTAGCCATGTTGTTGCACAGCATGAGACAAGATTGGTTGCTGGTTTGGGTACCAAGTTTATTGGTTTTTTGTTTTTTTTGTACACTATTCCTGTTAATGGGAAAACAAGAAAAATGAAGTATATATAAGAAGCTAAACAGATATATTTGCCCTTTTATTTCTATTCGCACTTTTCATTTTCTTCATGGGTTTTCTTCAAAGGAAAACAGATGGGAAGGTTTGAAGCAAGCCACAAGATGGTAAAAAATTTACAAAATAAGATCTGTGTTAAAAGGTTAAGAGAATTGTATGTGCTCAGTCTGGGGGATATAGGAAAACAAAGTGTAATAGAAACATCACACCTGTCAACACACATATAAAAGGATATCAGAGCAATATGTTGTTGCCATTGATCAGAACCAGGACAAATTGAGTTAAATGACAGCAGGAAAAAGTTGGAGGAAAGGCAAACCTCACTCCCACCATCCTACCCTCAACCCATCTTACGTTGCTGCCAAATTCTCATGTAAAGAAAATGAGGAAAATCTGGCCATTATTCACATTCAGTAAGTTCTGAAATAGTTCAAGTCCTACCATGACAACTAAATGAAAATAGATTAGCCAATCCAAGAACTTGTTCTAAATACCTGGCATCCATCTCTCTGTGTGGTTAACTACTTAGTCAACATTTGAAGGACGATCTGGATACATAGGGGCTTAAAGGCCAGGACTTTCTGAAGTTTATCATCACACTGCTTAGTCTGTGGCACCAGGAACACAGCTTCCTGCACAGAGACTTCTGGCAAAGACAAAGGGCCCTGACCTGGCAGTCAGGAAGAATGAGTTCTGGTTCTGGTGTGCAATTAAAGAGAAGATCACATAAAGAAGGTGCTGGGGAGTCACTAAGCTTTTTCCCAGCTGTGTCTTCCACAGAGGGAGGTAGTTGTTTAGAAAAGAACCTTTTTTCTCTGTCTTATTTTATTTTTGTCTTATTACAGAAGTTTTGAGCTGCTGTTTAAATATGAAACATATAATTTACAGTACTTCGAATTCTATAAATTGTGCCCTTCCTACATGTCATTTTAGTGAATCCTCACAACTTTCTGAGGAAGATATTATTAAAATCATTGTACAGACTCCGAGAGTTTCATAATAGCACATTATCAGTGAGAGCAGATCCACAAAGAATCCCAGACAGAAGTCTCCAGGAGCGACACTTAGCATGTGGATACAGAAATCCAGGGAAAGGCAAGATAGAAGAGATGCAAGAGATTTATGTGAAAAGAGGTGGCTAATTTGTTGAAAGGATGTATATATTATCTAATTTAATCTAATTTGATATTCACACTACCATGTCAGCTAATTAATCAACATGTCAGCAGGGTCATCCTTCCCTTGTGATGTCAGGAGAATCATCACAAATCCCATCTTATTCCCATGGAAAGTCCTGTGCCTTCTCCAAGATTTCTGCTAATTCCTGCAATTCTGAATGTTATTTCATGCTCCTGATGGATTCTTAATTTTATGTGATGTATCTTATTACTGTTAATTTATTGAGTTCCTCCTAGGATCCAGTTTTCATTTCTTGATTCCATTCCCTTACTCTCTCCAAAACTGCCATTCCTAGGAGACCTAGAGTTTGCAATAGGCTTTGACACAGAAGAGATTCAGGGGTTAATGGAGATAAGTTCACTGCAAGGCTATAAAGCAGATGATTGAAAATAGAATATCATGCTTCCTTATTACACAAATAAAATCCCTTGGCATTTTTTTTCCAATTTATCAGAGTGGATTGGCTGTTAGTTTCCTCCCTTATCTCCTGTGAACTCATGGGCTTATAGGTTCACCATCTCTACACCACTTAGAATCTATTTTTAAATAAAGATATTTATTCTTTAAGAGAAATACTGGTGTCCAGCAGGGAAAAAAATTCAGCTAATCATATTTCACAGATGAAGAATTTCATAATGGGAGTTGTTAATTAATACGTCTGAGGTGTTCACACTTACAAAGTACTCAACATATGAACTCAAGTCATTCCAAACTTTTATGCTGCCAAGGACAACATATTTGACCTTATGTCTAGCTTATCCCGATCAAGCCTGGCTCATATTGGAGAAATATGTTGTATTAATAGTAGAGTCTGTGCTATATTTCTTCTCTATGCAATACATTATGATATAGAAATCTTCCAATCCTTCCCCAACTATCTGGATTGCAGCCCAATAATTCACTAATTCCACAAGGCTGACACAAGGATCTCCCTTCAGTGCATGTATATTTGAAATTCCTTCCTGTTTGCTCTGAATACTCTTTGGAGGTATCTTCTCTTGGACTAACCGGGGCCTCATTGCAACTATGCAGATTTACCGGGAAGACAGTAGTCTCACTTCCTGAAAGCATCTTCATCCTAATGACTAGACGATAGGACCTGAGCTTCAAGCCTATCACTTTTCCTAGGGCTTATCTATCTAGCTCTTCAGGAGACCCTCACTACTATTATTTAGCATTGGTAAGCAATCTGTGTGTTCATTTTGAAGCAAAGAACTTTGGAGCATACCAGCCAGTGGTCCCAGAGTTCTGAGAAAATTCTCTGTAACATCCTGTCCTTGCCTAGGCCCACAAGTTCTTTCTCTTTGGGACCAGTTCTTTTGACTATTAAGAGATATTCGTGCAATGTGAGGTGAAAAAAAGACAATAAGTCAAACCTACCTTGGAAATCAGTAGCATGCTCTTTAGTGCTCCTTTAACTCTAACCTTCTGGATCAGCAAGGAAATGGTTTTTGAGAATCTTGACCTCATTTTCCTTTCTCATGCCTTAACTAACAACTCCAATTAGGTTACACAATCAGAAGGAGCATGTGCTAAATATCCTTTAAAAAGCAAGGGCAGAGGCAGGGCTCAGTGGAGAAGGACTTATTACCAGAAATGAGAATGAATTAAATAGGCTTTAAATTATTTCTCTTTTCTAATTTCTCTTAAAATTATAATGAAAATTATTCATTAGCTTTCCAATGGAAAAATGCCTATTTTAAGACACTTACTAGGTACCTTCAACATCATTATACAGTGGAGAGAATTCTGAAATATGCTGTGCATAGTTACTAAAATCTTTCTTGGAATATTTTAATAGCATTTCTCTAGAGTCTTTCAGAATGATGACATTCCGTAGAATGATTATGAACTTGGATAACAATCCTGAAAAACAGCTCTGATATTAAAGTATCTTTGAGTCTAATTTCCTACCCAATACACATTTCTACTTAGTTAAGGTCAAATAGGACTTCGTAAGTGATATGAGTAGAATAAAGTTGTTTCTCTAGTGCAGTACTTTTCCTTTCACAGAAGTGACAGCATCTACCCATGTGCTTTTCTGTGACATCCTGCTGCCCAATGGATAATAAGGACTCAAGGAATCTACAGCTATCCAAGAAGACATTGCACTAATATTAAGAAGTTATCCAAAATCCCCAGACCACAGGGAAGGACACCTACATGAGAGACGCTCTGCAGGAGACATATACTCCTTCCCTATTCTTGGAAATGCAAGATCATTAAAAGGGTCTCCTGAAAGATAAAAAGGTGACCCTTTCATTGATGCATAATTTATGTTCTACTTTCAAGAGCTGTGAGTTTAAAATAGAATCCTGAAATATGCCATGCACAGTCACTACAGACTCTCTTTGAATATTTTAATAACATATCTAGAGTGTTTCTATATGATAGTCTTCTGTGCAATAATTAGAAACTGAAATAACAGTTTGTAAAGCCACTCTGGTTGTAAGGTATCTTTGAGTCTCTTTTCTCTACTGAAGGACTCAGTTCTGCTGAGTTAAAGTCAGTTAGAACCCTTAGAGTATGTTCATGCTGGCTGATGAATTAACAGGGCTCGAAACAGCTAAATCATGGTGTGGAAAAAGTGGAGATAATGTATATCAAGATGGGAAAAAATAAAGTATTTTACCCCAAGAAGTTATGACTTTCTGGCTTAGTTGAGACTATAAACTGAAAGGGCCCATGCCTAAAAATTTGACCTATCCAACTGGGTCATCAATGAGCTCCTAAACTATTTTTTTAAAACACTCCCTCTGTCCTCCTCCTTGCATTTTTGTTATCCTTTTTTAAACATTCTGGAATTGTAACAGAATCTGGTTAATTTTGCATTAATATTTGTATTAGCAAGTTTTGTGTTGCTATAAAAGAATACCTGAGACTGGATAATTTATATAGAAAAGAGATTCATTTGGCTTAATGTTCTGCAGACTGTACAAGAGGCATCTGTTTCTGGGGAGGGCTTTAGGGATCTTCCAATCAAGGTGGAAGGTGAAGAGGGAGCAGGGGTGTCACATGGGAAAAGAGGAAGCAAGAGAGAGAAGAGAGGGTACCCACACTCCTTTAAACAACCAGCTCTCACATGAACTAATAGAGTGGGGACTTACTCATTACTGCAGGGAGAGCACCAAGCCATTTGGGAGGGATCTGCCCTCAAGACCCAAACACCTACCACTCTGCCCCACCTCCAACACTGGAGTTGAAATTTCAACATGAGATTTGACAGAGACAAATCTCCAGACCATATCAGTATTTATCACATTAAGCTCCCATCAGCAAATTAAAACATTTTTAGGAATTTAATTAACAGACATTCACCCTCCCCAAACCATAATGTAAAGGATTCCAATGTCAAGATAACAGCATTAGAAAATTCTAATACAGTTTACCACTGATAATCACAGACTATATGAAGTCGTCCAGGGGTTAAATAACATTTAACTAAAGGGGAAATCCTTCACTTTTCCCAACTCAAATGCCAGAAATATAGATCCTGCCAAGTTACCTGTTGGAAATTATCAATTATGAAAATATACTGCTGAGCTGACAGCCCCGAAGAAGAGGAATTAATGACTCTTTGTTGAACTTTGCATGATCTTCTCTTTTCATGATTGGGAAAAGTTGTCTGCAACTTCCTGCAATTGTAATCAGACCCCAATGTGATTTTCTTGGCAAGAAAATTTGATTCCCAAAGATGATCTAGCTGTGTATTGCATGCAATTTTTAGGCACATATATACTAATGATGCCACCTAGAAAAACCTTACATTGAATAAACATTCAAACATGAATATATTCCTACAAACAGTGGTCATTCAGGAATTCATTTCGATTAATAAATGGATATCATCAACTTCTATAACAAGGAAAAATGGCAAATATATCAACAGCTCCAATAAATAGTGCTTCCCAACAATTCATTTCTTGGTACACACAGTACAGAATATGATGGTATGTGTATGCCACACTGAAGTAAACAGAAGAGAATGCTCATGGCCAGAAGACTCCAGCCCCAGTTGTCACATTCAGGACCGCATGGTTACCGTGGGTATTTCTGGCTGGGAAGCTCAATAGTACAACACTGATCTGAGATGATATATTTAGTCCTGGAGAACTGGGTTTACAGATAACAAATGGCTATATTTTATGGGCCCATCTCTTTATAACTGGGATATAATAATAATAGTAAATTATATATATATATATATATATATATATATATATATGTTTGGTCTTTGTCCCTGGTTCCTGGAACAGAGCTGCTAACAGCTTGGAATTTTCTGTGTCTTTTGTTATTCATAACAAGTCCCTTTGGATCATACCTGAGTTTATACTAATGAAATGACACATAGTGAGGACCATAGATAATTTCAGGATAGAGATTGGTCACCAGAAACATCAACCATGTGTAATTAGAGGTTGGTAACTTTCACTCCCAGCCCCTAAATTTCAGGCAGCAAAGAGGGGCTGGATATTAAATTCAATTACAAAGGCCAATGATTTAATCAATTCTACCTACATAATGAAAAATTTATAAAAACCCTAAACAATGGAGATCAGGGAGCCTCCCAGTTGATGAGCTATTGACATGTGGGGAGGGTGGCACGCCCAGACAGGGCATGCACCCCTCATCTCCATACCTTGCTCTACACATCTGTTCCATTTGTCTGTTCCTGAGTTGTATCCTTTATAATAAACTGGTAATTGTAAATAAAGCACTTTACTGAGTTCTATGAGTCATTCTACCCAATTACGGAACCTAAAGAGTGGTTTGTAGAACCCCTGTGAATTTGGAGTCAAACAGGCAGAAATGCCCATAATCTGAGCACCCCATTTGTGTCTGGCATCTGAATTGGGGGCAGTCTTGTGGGAGCCCTTGACCCTTGACATTGATCTGAGGAATCTGTGCAAACTCTAAGTAATGTCAGAATTGAAGTGAATTATTGGATAATTCAATTTCGTGTTGGAGAATTGGAGAATTGGTTGGTTGTGGGAAAAAACCACACATTTGGTATCAGGAAACACCATGTAATAATCTTGATTTTTATAATTAATAAAATACATTATAAAGTAAGATATTCACTTTTCTATATTTGTAGAAATAACACACTGAATTTATATTCACTTCTTCCACGATGAGACTTATTGTCATAAATTCTGTATTATATCTGTAAATCCTCAATACATTTTGGTAGAACAAATAAAAACTAGTTACTGTAATACATTCTAATATGGAAATACCCCCTGCATTGATGGGCAGCTTGCGCTAACACTTTCTTTCATCCCAGGTGTCTCTGCTGTAATTTCTCTGAGCTATATTTAGGTCTTATTCTTGTTACCAACACCACTTCTCTTCCTTTTTGCTTAATCTTCTTCTCTTTATGTTTGTTTATATTCATCCTCAATTTTAAATTTTCTACCAGTAATTTCTTATAAGAGATGGGGGAGGAGAGAGAGAGAGAGAGAGAGAGAGAGAGAGAGAGAGAGAGAGAGAGAGATATGATATATAGGTATCTCCCAGGCACTGTGAAAACACTATCTGGTTCATTAAAAGGCCTACTCCCCTAAAATCCCTAGTAGGCTTAGTGGTTTAGCATGTAATAAAATCATAGTTTACTTTTTTAAAGTGCTTATGATGTGCCAGATGCCTATCAAGTGATTTTTATGAATAGCTCATTTAATCCTCCCAATAAGCCTAAGAAAGAGGTGCTATTCTTACCCCATTGTACAGATTACACAAGAGAAGCACAGCAAATCTATAAAACTTACCCAAGGTTATATAGCTAGTAAGTGGCAGAGTCAGGATTCAAAAAAGTAAAAGTGTACACCTATAATTAAGGAAGAACTTTATTTTTTGTAGGTTAAACTCTTGAGTGCTGAAATGTTCTCCACTTCAAGGCCCTCATATAAGAAGCATTTAGAAATTAATCCTGTGGTTCTATACCCCACTCACCACATAGGTTTCTTTTTTTTTTTTAATTTCATTATATTATGGGGGTACAGATATTGTTAGGGTTACATATATTGCCCCTGCCAACCCTCCCCCCCTGCTGTGCTAGAGCTTCAAGCATGTCAACCCCCTGGTGGTGGTGCGTGTCACACCCATTATGTAACTATACACTCTTCCCCTCCCCCCCACCTGCCCACCACCTGATAAAAGGTTTTTTTGTTTTGTTTTATTTTTGACATTTTGGTTACTCAAATGGTGGTAGTACTCACCAAGGAGTTGGCGGGGGAGGAGACCCACATCCTTGGGATATGGCGAGCATTGTGGGGGGAAAGGGAATACCTATAACCCTTCTTAGGGAGAGGCAAAGAAACACATAGGTTTCTTTATCCACATGGGCTACTGAAGCTCCTAACATTGAGATATGCCTCAGTAAGAAACAAGGGAGGCCCTGGGAAGTCCCAGCCCCTCTCTGCATCAGGAGTCTGTGATCCCATGTATCCCCTTCACACTGTTTGTGTGCTAAATCCACAATCATTGAAAGTAATCTCAGTCAAGGTCAGGTCATTGTTCTCAGCAATTCTTAACCCATGAAGGGACTTTGTAGTCCGATCTAACTCAAAACTTTTTTTTTTAACTATGATTTGGATCTTTTGGACTAATTTATTATTTGCTACATTTAGAGTCCTCTGAATTATGAGTCTTTGGAAGGTTTGCTGCATTTTTCAGTAATATAAGGGGCACAGGTACATAAATATCACTTTCTACATGTACATAGAATCTCTATACATCTAGCTAGCAAACTAGCTAAAGGTATAATAATAGTTAATATCCTTAATATTCTTTATCCTTAGGAAAAATGCTAGCAATTAAATGAACGTTGATTCTTTTCACAGTTCAATAATCAAATCAAATATTTAGTTGGAGAGGTACCTCTGTCTTGATTGAAATCATTTCGGGACTGTTTAAATTTCAGAGCAAGTATCCTGTCTATGCAAGGTGCAAAGTCTTACTGAAGCTGAAAAGCAGTTATCCTTCATATTAGACATGTAAGCTAATATACAATTCAGGGAATTGATCATTGTTCTGCCTGCAGACATTCCTGACAGGAATTATATTACATTACAGCTGTGATGTAAATTGCTATTGTGTCTCTAATGTTGATTCTTTCTTTCCCTGGTCCATAGTCATTGCCTTGTGCAGTCCCTCACTTCTCACCAGGGTCCTTGCAATCCCACTTAATGTCGCCCCCTCTTTCCTGTCTCACTAATCATCTACATTTGTTCTTTTTCTTTTGCCAGAGCCATTTTTTCTTTTCTCTGATCTGATCTTGTAACTCCTCTGCCTAAAATTCTTCAATGGTTCCCTGACAGCTACACAGTGAAGCTTCTTATCCCTGTACTGGACATTCCCTATTTGCCCTTGGTCCAACCTTCATCACCCTGCTCTGTGTGCCTTGCCCATCTGACCTACGATACCATCATCAATTGGATCCCTTACCATCTGGCCTCTGGTTGGGTTTCTCAATGAGAGGTAATGGCAGAAGATTGGCAGTGAGAGAAGAGTGAGTTTAGGGTATTAATTCCCCTAGGTAGCAAGTTGGTTGTATTTCTTTCCTGAAAAGTAGCCCCCTCCAAGAACTGCAATTAGTTCCTGTAATTTCTCTCTTGTAATCACTTTCTCCCTTTTCCCTTTTAGGCCTGTGGGGGATAACAACTCCCTGATGTTGCCAGCTGAGGAGTGCTACACCATCCCTTGTTGGTTTCCTCCAACCCTGGTCACACCTTTGTAAAAAGCCCTTTCATTAACATATCCTCAAGGTCCCGTATAAGTGTATCATTTGTTTCCTGTGGAGACTTTGCTGATATACATTGCACCCAAGCTACCTCATAATCTATCTCCCCTCTGGAATTGCAGTTTCCTTCTTTAAGCTCTGTGCTTATTCAGTACTAAATGTTGGGGCTTGCAGTTCCCCAAACAAGCCATGCTCTCTCAGGACACTCTGTGGATTTGATTATGTTTTTCATTCTGCCTGGAGATCTCTTTACTTCCTTGTCTAACAGAAAACCAAAACTCATCCTTTAGTTCTCTGTTTTAAGTGCCTTTTCTGTCAAGCCTTACCTAGATTTCATACTTAGACTATTTGCACGTAACTAACTTTACTATTAACATATCACCATTTCCAGCTATTCATTCACTCATTCATTTGTTCATTCACTATTCACTTATTCATTCAGTTATCTTCATTCAACACATAATAAATGCTTTCTCTATGCCAACCACTCCTCTAGGATTGGGGTTATAATAATGAAAGAAGCAGATAACAACTCCTGGTACATTTAGTAGAGTTAGGTGAACAGAGAACAAGAAAAAAATAAGTGGGAAGAGCCTTCTAGCAAAAGACCAGACAGTGCAAATCCAGAGGTAAGAGCCTGGCTGTGTGTTTAAAAAACACCAAGGTGGGCAGTGTAACTGCAGCAGTAACAGGGAAAAGAGTAGGAAACAAGGTCAGAAAACTGAGAAGATCTGCAGGGCCAGGTAGACCACTGGAAGGCCTTGGCTTTTACCTTAGAGGGAAGGGACTGCCATTACAGAGTCTGAGCAGAAGTGTGACATAATCTAAGTTATATTTTTAATAGTGTCACATAGTTTTTCTGTTAAAAATGGACTTGAAGTGATACAAGAAAAGAAAGAGCAAGTCAGCTAAGGCATACCACGATGTTGTTGTTTTGTTCTACATCTTTCTCCTCAATGGTCCTGAGAGACCTGAACAAAAGATGGAGACAGTATATTTACATCTGTGAAATAATTTAAATGTGGAAAAAAACACAAATACTGGAATCGAATACCCTTGGTTTTGAATATGAGATCTGTGATTTACTGCAGTATGACCTTGAATATGTTTTTCAACTTTCTCATTTATTAAAAAAAAAAGATTAATAATTTATACCTAACAGTGTGATTTTAGGATTATTGGAAAAGCAAGTAAATACTTTGACACAGAATAAATGCTCAGTTGGTTGTAGTTATTGATATAAAATCTCCTAAGCACTCAGTGAAGCATACAATGAATGGTCAATAAATGTTTGTTTAATGCTTCAATGTTTACATCAGGCAAAAATCTAAAAAAAATCAAAAGTCACATTCCCAACTCCACAGAATAAGTAAAATGGCTGAAGAGAAACTGCAGAAGCTCACAGCCTTCAGGTGTGTGATTTGTTCTGATCTATGCGTATAGGTCACTTCTCTCCTCAAACACTACTGACTTATTAATTAAATTAATATACATTAACTTTGACAGTACTCCCAGATGCCTGTGTCTCTATTTCTCCTTTGTCTTCTCTGGCTTTCTAGCTACACACACACACATACACACACACACACACTTTTTTCAAACATAGAGCATAAAATTCTAATAAATGCTATGATAAATAGTAGTTTTTAAAGGAATATACTTAGATTTAGATGCCCACTGATTGCCAATGCTCTCTCCCTTCTTTTTATTAATATTATTGAAGTATATTAGAATCATACATTTATTCTAAGAAGTATACTGTCAATATAGATGATTGGATATCCAATTCTGAGGTTCCTTGGACAAAGATGTTTTGCCTATTTTACAAGGGTCTCTGCATGCAGATTTTGCCTTAGCCCTTGGATCTTCTGGCTCTTGTTTGGTGGATCTGTTCTAGTAGATGAAGTTTTGTGCAGAGTGAGAAGGGTCAGAAGAAAATAATTTATAATAACCACATGGAAAACTTTCCAATGAAGTATGTTCTGATTTATTCTTTTGTTTATAAAATTGCAGTAGAGGTTTGAATTGACAATTCTGCATGACCAAGGCAGTTATGGAAATGTCCAGCAGCATGAGGGAAAGTGCACTGCTTCATTTTGTCGCGGGCATCATAGGCAATGTCTTCCCACTGTAGAGTCACAAAATGAAAAAAAAAAATTTCTTCAGTGACATTTATACCCATTTATCATCTTCAAACAATTTTACCAGTCCCTTGAAGCTACTTCTGATTAATCAACCTGCTATTTTGAATTCAGTGCAAAGCAAGACAGCTGACACAAAGTAGGAACACCTTTATTATTTAGAGAGAAATAATACAGAGAATTTCTCTCACCTTTAGAGAGAAATTTGGCAAGAGTTAGTGAACCTAACATGAGCTTACTCTTCCACCAACAATTCTATTTTTGGTTGCAAAACTCTCACATGAAAGATAGGAAGCCATATGTAAATATTTCTTTCCAACATTTTTTGTAATAATATAAAATAAAAACAACCAAATGTCTGTCAGTAATGAAATGCATAAAATATCATGTGATATATATATATATATATATATACTATACATTGACAATAGCACTTCAAGAGCATGAACTATGTCTACATATATTAACAGGAATGAATTTTGAAAACATCATATTAAATGAGAAAAGCAAATTGCAAAATGACACATACAACATACCGTTATTAAGGGAGAATTATAAACCAATTTTATAAACTACCACTACTGTGGTACAAGAAATGCAAATGGAAAGAATACAAATCAAATTGAACATGGTACTCTCTAAAATAAGAGAAAGGGGAGCAGAGTGCAAAGAAAGCTTCAAATTATTCACTGATAATTTGTTTCTTACAAGTGGTCATGCTATTATTCCCTGTACTATTCTTTATATTTGAAGTAGTTGTAATAACTTAATCTATGAATAAAGAATAAACTGATTTCAAAAGCTCACAGTTGCACACTAACATGAGTGAACTAATGACCACAGATGCTGTGAGAATGGTAGTTATTTGTTTGTTAATTTATTTATTTATATATTTTCAGAATATAAGGGGATACAAACACTTTGGTCACATAAATTGCCTTTGCACCACCTGAGTCAAAGCTACAAGTGTGCCCATCCCCCAGACACCGTGCACCATACCCATTAGGTGTGAATTTACCCATTCCCTCCTCTCCTCTCCCACCTGCCTGATCCCTGATGTATGTTACTTCCATAAGGGCACATACATGTTGATCAATTAGTACCAATTTAGTGGTGAGTTCATGTAGTGTTTGTTTTCCATTCTTGTGATACTACACTTAGAAGAATGGGCTCCAGTTCCATACAGGTTAGTACAAGAGGTATTAGTTTACCATTATTTATGGCTGGGTAGTACTGAATGGTATACATATACTGCATTTTATTATTCCACTCATGTATTGATAGGCACTTGGGTTATTTCCACATCTTTGCATTTGTGAATTTTGCTGCTATAAATATTCGAGTACAGTTATCTTTTTTATAGAATGTCTTTTTTTCCTTTGGGTAAATACCAAGGAGTGGGATTGCTGGATCAAATGATAGTTCTACTTTTAGTTCTTTGAGGTATCTCCATACTACTTTCCATAGAGATTGCATTAGTTTGCATTCCCACCAGCAGTGCATGAATGTCCCTATATCTCTGCATCCATGCCAATATTTTTTGGGGAAGGACTTTTTGATAAAAGCCATTCTCACTGGAGTTAAGTGATATCTCATCATGGTTTGATTTGTATTTCCCTGGTGATTAGAGATGTTGAGCATTTTTTCATGTTTGTTGGCCATTAGTCTATCTTCTTTTGAAAAGTATCTGTTCATGTTCTTTACCCACTTTTTAATGAGGTTGTTTGATTTTTTTCTTGCTGATTTTCCTGAGTTCTTTAGAGATTCTAGTTATCTACTGGATGTATAGCAAGCAAATATTTTCTACCATTCTGCAAGTTGTCTGTTCACTCTAATGATATTTTCCTTGGCTGTGCAGAAGCTTTTTAATTTGATCAGGTCCCATTTATTTATTTTGTTTTTGCTGTGATTGCTTTTAGGTTCTTCTTCATAAATTTTTTCCTTAGGCCAATGGATATTTGAGGTTTGTAGGGGGCTGATTCTGGCAATTGCCTGCCTTATACTAATCATTCACTATAGCCTGTAATGTACGTGTGCTGCATGATGCAGTGGTAACCAGTATTCTCTTCAGACCCAGTTACTGTCTTGGGACATAACAAGAGGCTTGAGTTTCTGCACATAAGCAAATGCTGCCCAGCTCCCACACGGTGGGCCCCCGTGATGGGAGTCTGGAGGCCATAAGATAAGAAGTACATTCCCAAGGTCTGGCCCCGTAAGATGGTTGGTTAGCCAGAGACGGGTAATGACCTCCCACGGAGGGGGGCAAACCTAAGACAGGCACAACCGTGGGGGCCTGCTGCTGATTGGGAGAGAGCACAAGTTCTTCTAATGGCTGAATTGTTTAATGTTGCTTATTTCAGCCTTGATTTTGAGTTATGTCCGGCGCTGGCGCTTCAAGTAACTTTCTGGGTCTGAGACCATGGGAAATTGTTCCCTTTTGATACAACTCTGGAATTGACGGTTATCACTGCTGTGCTCAGATGCTCACGTACAAGGAACTAACCTTGGATCTGGGGGGTATAAAAATAAAGCGACTGGTGCATTGGGCACTCGAGTCATGTGAAGTCTATATGTGTGTCTGTGTCGTTCTTTATGTTATGTGTTCCTCCCCCGTCCTGTAATCGGGCCACGACAGAGGTTTGATATAAGAGTTTTTCCTACATTATCTTCATATTCTACATTATCTTCTAGAATTCTTGTGGTTTAATACCTTAGGTTTAAGTAATGATGTTAGTAGTTTAATAGGATTGCATTGGACCTGTAGATTACTTTGGGTAATATAGATATTTTAACAATGTTGATTCTACCGATCCATGAGCATGGTATGTTTTTCCATCTGTTTACATCCTCTGCTATTTCCTTCCTCAGTGTTTTGTAGTTCTCCCTGTAGAGAGGTCTTTCACCTCTTTCATTAAATATAGGTTGCCTTCTATTACCACTTCTATTCAACACAGTCCTGGATGTCCTAGTCAGGGCAATCAGACAAGAGAAGAAAATCAAGGGTATCCAAATGGGGGCAAAAGAGGTCAAACTATCACTTTTGCTGATGATATGATCTTATATCTAGAAAACGCCAAAAAATTTTCCAGGAGACTACTGGAACAGATAAATGAAGTCAGCAAAGTCTCATGTTACTAAATCAATGTAAACAAATCAGTAGTGTTCATATATCCCAGCAACAGGCAAGCTGAGAACCAAATTAAAGACTCAATACCTTTCACAATAGCAACAAAGAAAATTAAAAAACCTGGGAGATTGGTAGTCTTAAAAGGCTACTCTGTCAACTCAGGGGAACCTGTGGAATTGCCTTTAAGGACTGCTGATAGAAGTCAGCTTGTATTTGCTGATTAGTATTTTGGAATTGGCTAGTCATAGCTTCAAAGCGGCTAATAGAGATGACTATTCACTAATTCACTTGCGATACGTGTGTGTATATATGCATATATATGACTTTCCAGGTCAGTAAGTGAACTCATAGCCAGAATGGCCACATGCCTCTTAGAACATTTGGAAATGGTCATAAGGATACATACAACCATCCCTACACACACAGACACACACCCCTCCCAGAAGGCGTGATTCTTTAGTGAGTCCACTCCAGTCAGGCAACAGGTCACTTTCATAGGATTTGAAGATTTTGCCAATCCAAATGGCAAGGGTGACTGAGTGTCATGCTCTCAAGAACCATCAACATGTACTTATGTGTCTTACATATTTTACCCACATTAGCATTATTTTGACTATCGCTGTCCCTCTTCTAACAGTTGTGCAAATGTAAAGAGTCATATATAAAAAATATTTATAAACTGAATCTAATATTATTAGAATTAAATTTGTCTTTTTATAAAATATCATGACTACACATGGTTCAATATCTTGAAGTCTTTTGACTTTATTCACTACACTACATAAAAGTTGAAAATGAAGAAAAACATATTCATCTTAATAAATGTGCCATAATAGCATTTACTAAAATTTATTAACTATTCTTGTTAAAAAATATTGATAAGGTAGAAATGGAAAGAATCTATAAGAGATACTAAATATGTTTCTTATTGGCAGCTATTGGCTGAGTGAGCAATTGGGGGCCAGAAGAATGGCTAATTTTTGATCCATGAATTGGACCAATAATAGTTCATTCAAAATACAACAAACATAGGTGTATCTGTTAATATCAAACAGAGAAATGCAAGTAGCTCAGATATGTGAGCATAGCTATAGATATATAAAGATAAGCACATAGATATATGGGAAGGATGTCTACAGGAAAGAACATCACTTGAAAAGTAAGAAATGTTTAAGATGCCTGATTTGCTGCTTCATAATTGCATGTCTTTGTGCAAGAGACTCTGATTCTTACTTTTCTGACATGTACAACGGAGGACACCAGTAGTATTCTCATAGATTAAACATAAAGGTTAAGTGAGATAGCAAATGTAAGTCACTTAGCCTTGTGTGACATGTAGCAAGTGTCCAGCAAATGGAATTCCAATTCTGTAAATTCCACATACATGCAGATAAATGTACATAATGGAACAAATGGACTCTGCTCATTCAAAGTCCATTTTGTCTCCTCTCTAGAATTTATAACTAATGAAATTTTATAATATCCTTTTACTGCTCACCAAATCCATGTACAATTTGCATACATTTGCTCAAATAGCTCCTGTAAAAGGAAATGTCCTAGAAAAGTGGCTTGAAATGTAATGGTTTAATTAACCCTTTTCTTTCTGTGCATGTAAAATATGTCCTGCTTAATTTTGCCTGAGGGATTTCTTTTTCTCTTAGCTACAGTTTCTATTCAGCAAAAATTCAAATGAACTTTTAAAGTAAGGAGTCACATTCCCTAGGCAATACAGAACTAGTGTATAATAATACACTTCATTTCACTTTTTAGCATTAATATCCTTCTGATTACCTGGAGAATGAGCACAAGAAAATGGACATTATTTCTTCGGAGTACTGTAAGCATGAAAATATTAACCTAAAAACTTTGTTATGCCTATGGTATCCATGCATTTCTTATCTAGATTTGTAAGACTGGAAACATATATGAGATTTTTTGTTGTTGTTGCTGTTGTTTACTTGAAAAGATATGTTGTAATCCATAATGCATCTTTGGGAAGACAACATATTTCAATAAACTAAGGGAATGGAGGAATGAAAAATTTTAACTTATAGTTCTACCCTTAATCCCTGTGCAATCTTGGGCAAGTTTCTTAATCAGACTGAGTGTCAGGAGACATTACAAAACACATCAGAAGTGTATTAGAGAAATAGGTACCGGAAATCAAGCTAAACGGACTAAGGGAAATGAAAGCAGTATGATTAGAGACTGGAGCATTTTTAAAGATCTGTCCTGGCACTTACCCTTGCCCTTAAAAAAGAACAAAGAGAACAAAGACAGAAAGAAGTTGAAGCTAATGATGGAGTTCTGAGAAATGTCAAGATGATTCTTAAATATAATCACACATAACCTTGGGCTGGTTATGTAACTTCTTTAAAACTCAGTTGCTTCATTTATAAAATGTTGACAATAACGTTTTCCAGCTTCCTGAAGTGTAATTCCTGCAATGATTAAGAAAATTAATTACATAGCTAAGATAGCACAAGAACTGTCTCTGGACAGACATTTGCATTTTTATCACTAATAATAATTGCAAACCATATGGTTGTAATTCAACAAACAGTTTTGCCAGAACTTATCACTGTCAGTTGTCTTCTAGGAGAAAATAGCCAGAATCCAAAAATCATATATCTTTGCCTAATTACCTACCTATGTTTGGTTATAAAATATACACACATATATGTGTACGTGTATAGTATATATTATATGTATTCACTTATGGATATAGATATAGATTCATAAATATAATCTTTATTTTACTGTAAGGGATCTAGGTCCAAATCCTTTTCTGGCCTCCTACCCTGGTAAGCATGGCTAGGCCATAAGTGACCTGTGATAACTCCTTCTGCCATTTTTATTTACAGTCTAGGATGGAAGCAGGCAAGGAATTTTAATTATTAATTACTGTTTGTTTAGTAATAAATCACTGCAGTGTGTGGTACAAATTATTGCAGTGTTAGTCATTACAGATTTCGGGTGGGATTTACATTCAGAAAAGACCGAAGTGCAACAGACTATGGCACTAATGTAAGTGCATGGAGGGAATTGAGTTCTTACATCCCCAGCTAGAATTAGCCAGCAATTTAGAATAGCCTCCACTTAAGATGCAACTTCATAAAGTAGGCCTACCCTTAAGAAGGTGCAGAAGTAAGGTAGCTCAGATAAAATTAGCACGTAGGCTAAGGTCTGCATTGCTCCTAATGTTTTCTTACAGATTGCAAATTAGGGATTTTTTCCTTATGTTTCAAGCTTGGATTCTGTATTTTCATTGCAATGAAAAAGGAAAGGCAAACCCTTACTTTATTTCCATTGTTCATAATATAGGAAATATATATGACTAACTAGTTAATAGTGATCAAAGGAACCAATCATTGAGGTTATTTATATGACATCTTTGAAGTTTTTAAGAAAACAAGAACGATAACAGCAGTGTTGGCACATTTGTAACTTTCTCCCAATCAATCCCCCATAAAAACAGACAGAGAAATGAGTTATCAACAAGAAAAAATTAAGAAGAAAGAAAGAAAGAGAGAGAGAGAGAGGAAAGAAAGAAAGAAAGAAAGAAAGAAAGAAAGAAAGAAAGAAAGAAAGAAAGAAAGAAAGAAAGAGAAAGAAAGAGGGAGAGAGGGAGGGAAAAAAATCTATGGACAATATTTGCCACAAAACAAGGTAACAAGGTTTCTCCACAAATCCCAATATTTAAGCAAGTGAGGTGAATTCACCAACAGCCACAAAACTTTCATGGTGCCAATATTAGTGCGGGAGACAGCAAAGAGAAGCAACAGAGTAAGGGATGTCCCTGAGAACAAAATAACCTTTAAAATAGCCAATAGGTACTTACTGGAAATCACATTGGGCCAATTCAAAAACAGCTGTTAAAACTGGGAAAGGTTTTGCCCAATCCCGGAACTAAGGAGTGCAAAGGGCCTGAGGTAAGGTGACTAAAAGACGGAGAAGTCTAGATTCCAGGACTTGTTACAACTGACCATTCAAGGCTCTGTTTCAGAACAAGCATCTACACTGAGAAGAAACCAACGATGTAAAATTAAAATGGAGCAGGAAAGGGACAACTAGAGGAAAATAAAAGAATGTGCAGATAAAAGCGTCTGGGCAGGGGTGGGATGAGGAAAAGAACAAGAAATCTGAGCAGGCACGCCATCGTAATGTTGAACACTACACAAAAAAACAAGAAGGAGCTCTGTGAAGTGAGAAAATCTATCCTAAACCATATTTTCTTCTAAAATTATGGAAAATGGATTTCACATAAAAATGAGCAATAGAAAAATATCAAAATCAAATCTGAAAAGTGTTGCTAAACACCACATGCACTTACCATAAAATTGGAACTACTTGGTCAACACTTCTGTGCACATATCGAAATAACATCCATCAGAAATTAAGCAGGTAGGAGGGGGAGGAGGGGATGGTTAAATTCACACCTAATAGGTACAATGCAGCTATCTGGGGATGGGTATACTTATAACTGACTCAAATGGTAAGAAAGCAATTTATATAACCAAAACTTGTGTAACTCTGTCATATTCTGAAATTTTAAAAAATAAA
Source organism: Cheirogaleus medius (assembly GCA_008086735.1). Taxonomy (NCBI): domain Eukaryota; kingdom Metazoa; phylum Chordata; class Mammalia; order Primates; family Cheirogaleidae; genus Cheirogaleus; species Cheirogaleus medius. The sequence continues at coordinate 9,248,350 of VBSM01003200.1, forward strand.
TAAATAAAAAAGAACAGAGGGAGAGAATAAGGACCAGAATAAAATCCCTACAGACAATTATAGCATCCCAGAAAGACATGTCCACAGAACAGACCTTTGTGACAACTGTCCTAAAATGAGCTGAAAGATACCAATAAAATTATTCAACACATTCAAGAGCAACAAAAATCAAAATTAGAAAAACTTAGAAACAAGGTGATTGACAGAACTAAAAAAAAATTAGATCAAAGACAAAATATAATTTTTGAAATAAAGACTAAATTAGAGTGAACACAGGAAGGAATACACGAAATATAGTGCCTTCAGAGAAATACAAGATGAGAGTTTGCTTAAATCAAAAAGAAATGAAACAAAGGATTTGAAAGATTGGAGAGAAAGGGACAGATGTTAACCACAGGTAAAGATCTAACAGATGGAAATAGGAGTCTCTCAAGAGCACAAACAAGGGAACAGAACAAAAACTAAAATCATTTCTGAAATTCAAAAAAAATTGAAACTACACATTGAAAAAGCAAATCACATATCTGAGACTAATAAAAAACTCTAATAAAATTACTAAATGTTTTTTTAAAAAGAAAGAAAAGTCCTTTTCTCTTGAAAAAATAGTGAGTAACTTATAATGTAAGGAAACTTAGATTATCATTAGGCATTTCAACTGTGATACTTTAAGTCAGAATGAAACTGTTATAAAACTAAAATAATCAAAACATATGTACCTATGATTTTATATCCAGCAAAACTGACTTCCAATTTAAAGTATCCAAATATATACCAATATGCAAGAACTCACAGAATATTTTTTCCGTGAATCTTTCTTATGAAATTTATAGAGACTGAATTCCATACAAGCAAAATGATGTAAGAATGGGTGTTGATATAGTACTTGTAGGAGAAAGACTTGATGAGGGTTAAGAGGCAAAGAGTATAATATAAAATGACTATATATTCAGAAGATGTGGGTATGGAAAAACTATTAAAAAAGAACATAAAGTAGAATCCATATTGAAAAAAATGTTATGTTGATGGAGATAATATTAGTATAGTTATTCTGAGACAAGTTTGTGTGTAATATGGGATAAAGTAAATGAATAATAATTACAATTATCTCATCTTGACATCCCATGTGTCCTTGAAAGGCAGGTTTCTTAGTGTGGAAGAATGGAGATATAAAAAGTATTAATAATATAGAAGAGATTAAGTTAAAAAAAACTCTGTAGTTCTAAATTTGACTTAGAATTATCAGTATGAACTTGTCAGTTTATCATACACACATATGCATGTATAAAAAATGTATGTATGTATATACTTATGGATGAATAGATATATCTTCTAACTCTGGCCACTGAAAAGGCTTAGAAACAATGACCAACACAATACAATGAGAATCTCTAACGTCCAGATATCTTGTGGTCATAAAATGCTATTTTCCAAGGTATTTCACAATACTATTTATTTCTTGAGGAAATAGATTATTCCATTTCCAAAGCAGAAAATACACAAGATGAGCCTAAAACTTACCGTGACTGCTAAAGAGGGAAATGTCAAAGACTACCAGTGTCATGTGAAAAGGACTCAAGAGCAAAGTTCAAGAGGCTCCAACTGAGGCAATTTGAGCTTCAAAATATATCATCGCATTTTGTTGAAACCCACCAAATATGTTAAAATCACTTATAAATAATTTTAAAAGTAGAAAACTAGTTGATCCCTGTCAGAGATGATACCAAACTAATAATTGAAGAATAATTGAAGTCAAAGAATCAATCATTTATCTTGTTTTTCCCATGTGAATTTTACCACTGGATTGCCAGATTATAGATGGGGGAGATGTCCTTTTATAAAACTAGTTTGACTAATAGATGAAATGGAAATTATAGAACTAGGATACCACCAGTTTGCAAATTTGGTGAATAAATGGATCATTGATCATCAGCAGCTGCTAACGATACAAAAAGAGGGACAACTAAGCTTTATGTGCTCCTTAATGGCAAAACAAAGCACCACTTATGGTCTTGACAGTAGTATCAAACCTGAATCTGATGAGACCTTTTGATCCAGCTGCCAATCTTAGGATATACAGGGCACCGAGAAGCATGGCAAATAATATTATGGCATCAACAACATCTGGACTGAAAATCTAAGTGGGCAAGAGTGTCTAGAAATGCACATTTGGATGATAAAACACAAGGAAGAAACACAAGGAAGTGAATGCTGTAAATCAGAATAATGATTCCTTCTTGGAGGGAGGACAAGGCCTGTGATTGGAACAGGGCACATGGAGAGGCCTCCAGAGTGACTGGCAGCTCTATTTTTCACCTGGGTAGGGGTTGCAAGGGTGTTTGCCTTACAATAACTTATTAAGATGTATATTTCCTTTGTGTGATTTTTCTTCTTTATCCATCTTTTATTTTACAATAAAACGGTTAAAGTTTTTACAACAAAATCTGTGCTCTCTCTTACCATAAAAAAACTTTAAACAATCAACAAAGCCTAATGGTTTTACTGACGGAATCCATAGTTTCAGCTTGTGGCTATAAGCCACTTTATGCAATTCTCTTGTAATAAGATTTTAAAATTGTGCTTGTTTAATATGTATGGAAAAATCAGAAAATACATATAAGCAAGATAAAGAAAATTAAAATCACTCAGCATATCTTCTGACAGACTTTTTCCTGCATGCATAAGATTTACCAATTTTTTTTCATAAATGGGATCAGTGTATGCCATTTTGCAATCTGCTTCCATTACTGAAAATATCAAAAATATACTTCAATTATTTTATTTATAATTTTATAATATTATTAAAAGACTATATTTCTATTGATTATATTTAAATAGAAACACATTCAGCAAATCTCCTACAGTAGAACTGTTTTTTTCCCCCAATTTTTACTATTGAATGTGAACTTGAAATAAACATGCTTATAGCTATACTTAATTATTTTGTAAGGATAAATTCACAGATGTGGAATTACATATCAAGATATTTTTTGGTATGAATTGTAAGATTATTCCTCAGTAAGCTAGGACCATTTCACAGGAGTGTTATATTATTCAAGGTGTATGATTTTAATGTCAGGGCATTAGGAAAAAATCATGTTCAGCCAAAACTACTCTGGAAATTATTTTAATTTCTCATAAAAGTACGTAATTGATGGTTTTATGTAAATAAACTGGAAATAGCACATAAGCCAATGTAATTTTGCTGGAGAACACATTCAAGATGTTCTCTTCATGGCAATTCAAAAGCAATTAAGAACAGCATTCAGATTCTAGTATCCCATATCTTGCTCCTTCCAAATCTGCTAGGAAATATTATATTCCTAGGCTCTGCTTACACACCTTATTTTTTTACCATATTTGCCTCTTTTTTTATTGTGATGATTTTTAAAATTATGAGTCTTCCCACGTGAATTAAGAGATCCTTGAAGTCAGAAATAATGTCTGATTCATTTTACTAATTACCTCAGCATCTAGCCTGGAAAAATTTATGCATTAAAAATATCCATTTAAAGAATAGTTATTTCTATACAAATACTGTTGCACACATTTTAAACACTTATTCTGTGCTAGGAACTGTGCTGAATTTTCTCCTTGCATTATTTCATATAATCTCTGCCCATTTTACAGAAGGGAAATCTGTTTTAGTAGATAATAGAACTATGACTTATACACTTATACCTAGGCTGTTTGACTCCAGACTCAGTTCAAACCAATACTTCTGTTATAGAGAATCTTAGAGTTATTTCAGTTTTTTTAAAAAGGAATAATAGTAGATCTACTTACAGATTATTTTCATATGTCTGAGATTTTGCCCTTTCTTTTCAAGATTTACTAAATTTAAAGCTGACTAAAAACAAAATAGGGAAACTGGCTGAACTTAGGAAAACTATTTCTTTTCAGCATACTTAACACCAGTGTGGCTTGATTTTTAATCCTGTGTAATTATATACTTGGATTAAACTTAATTATGATTGAACTAGCCTTAACTCTTTGCCTCCTGTACTGTCAGTTTGAATGTGGACAGAGCAAATGTCCACAGAAGAGGTAAAGACACTAAGGACATGTCAAGAGTGAAATAATTATTATCTAATGTATTCTCCAGGAATCTGATTACAAGTGGATATTTAGTAAAATTTATAATCTACACATAGACCATAAAAATTAATGTTTCTTATTGGAAGAGATATTTAACAGAAGATAAAACATCTTTTTTATGAAATATTTCTGGTAAGTATATGTCCCATAGAGTCACATTCTAAATGGAGATTCAAGTCTAAAATCAGTATAGAAGGTGAAAAAAAAAATTCACAGTCAAAATGAACTGTAAAACCATGTTGTTGGTTGAATTTTGTCCTCTCGCTCCAAATATACTGAAGTCCTAATTCCCAATACCTGTGAAGGAGACCTTATTTAGAAATTAAAGTGTTTGTAGATGTAATCAAGTTAAGATGGAGTCAATAGGGTGGGCTCTAATCCAATATGGCTAATGTTCTCATAAATAGAGGGGAACAGACACAGCTTGACGTAGGGAGAACACAGAGTGACGCTGGAGGCAGAGATTAGAATTACGTATCTACAAGCTAGAGAATGCCAAAAATTGCTGGCAACACCAGAAGCTAAGAGAAAGGCATGGAACAGACTCTCTAAAGAGAGAACATGGCCCTACTAACACCTTAACTTCAGACCTCTACTGTCCTCCATAACTGTGTGAGAATACATTTCTATTGTTTAGACTCACCCAGCTTGTGGTAGGACAGCCCAAGGAAACCTTATAGAAACACTTCCTTAGAGAACAGAGTACTAGCCCCTAACTATGAACATCCCCCACAGGCATTTGTTTTCCTATCTGATTTGGAGTAAGTCGCTGTTTCTTCATTGAGCATTGTATCTAGTAGTTAGCTTGTGTTTAGGAGCAAGTTGGATAAAAATATAGGTAGATATTTTCAAGCACTAAAAGCACTCAACTCAGTGAGCCATAACACACCCTGCGAGGAATTAGAGAACATAGATCAACTGTGGGTAGGACATTGATTCATGTCTCTTCTCATGTTTACCCCTAGTGACATTGAAAAGACAAACTAAACAATCTTCACTTAAAACGTCCCCTGTATCTCTCTTCTTTTCTCTCTTCCTCAGCCAGGCTACACAGCTGAATTTGCATAGGTGAAATTGTGCATATTGTGAAATGTGCACAGTATTTTGTACTTTATACTTCATTTATTTTAGTTGTCTCACAAGAATATAATTTATCATAATTGTTTCAGTTTTCTGGGAGTTTCATATATGTGCATTTCATTGCCCTTTAATCTGTCTAAAATCAAATTTTAAATTTAGGAGGATATTATGTATAATACGTAACTTTTTTTTGCTCATAAAACTATCATTCTTGGTTTATTGAGTATAGACATATGGTTCATTTGGGCAAATAATACATACTAATTTAATTTACTCTTAAATCTGTTTAAACTTAGTTATAAATGGAACTATGAACTGTTTAAGGAATTTGCACCACATTTTTATCTTATTTTAAAAAAGGCAAAACTTGGAACAAAAACTACCCTGAACATAAAAAGAAAGATTTAAAAAGTACTTCTTAGAGTAGGTGCCTCCATTATTTCAAGCATTTATAGAAATTATTCATTTCATAAAAGAAAGTGAGGGTCCAGGTAGTGTTTTTAAAAGAAACCATCTTTTAACTGTTACAGGAATAAATGAATGCTACTAGCAGAATCCATTCCAACATCAGTCGTTTGAGATTTACTTTGGAGGACAGAAACACCTCCACTAAACTTAAGAGCAAAACTCGATATACGAAAATATATAACAATTCATTTGATTTTTCATTTCCTAATGAAATAATTGGGACCTCACAAAATCAAAAATGTGTGTCCTTTATAGGCTACAGAGCATGGCTCATCCTCATCGTCTATGACAGGTTCCAACATAGCTTTTACATAAAACTTCATGCTCTTATAAAACATTTCTATTTAAAATGGAAGCAATAAAAGACACTTTGTTTAAATAAATTATTCATATTTCCAAATACAAGTTTAAAATCTATATCCTCCTAGTTTTCAAACAAGAGATTGATATTGTTAATGTGTTTCTTTCATTTCCTTTGTTTTAAGCACTTCTACAGATCGAGATTTGTAGCCATCACACTCAAACCATTACAGAAGCAACTCAGTGATTATTTTACAATCCCTTTCTGCATGCTTTTTATTTCCTTCCCTGACAAGGTATACAGAAAAAGCTAAATAAAACTGTGTGATTTTACTATTCATCTTCCACATTTTTACTTGCAAATTAAGTCAGCAGAATTCAACTTTTTAACAGGTGGAAGTTAATTTACCACTTTGTTTATTTTGTTCTAAAGACTCTTCTGTAAGAGTCTGATGAAGCTAATAATTAACAGATTAATTTCAGATGTTCCCACTTTCTTAGTCTTTGAATTACACTTAATTTAATTGTTTAATTATCTGCCCACCCATGCATAGGAAGTTAATATTCAACAGCATTAGGAAAATTTGTCTGTGTACTCTACAATGTAGCTTATTTACAGAGAAGAGCTGGTCAAATTTATAAACATTAAATGTGTTAAATTACCATCTGACCATAATTTTTTTTACCATATAGATATTACTCATATTTTTCTCCACTTTATCAAATGACTCCTAGATGCATATATTCAAAGAGATTTATCAGGTAGTAATTATGTAAGGTACATGTATGACCTCTTCATCCCTTCACGCTTTTATGAATTTCTGCAGAAATTAATTTTTAATGGACTGTTGCTGGGTGGAGTATTCTCCCCTTTTCCTAGCACTCCTGTATATCCACAAAATATAGAATGAACTCTCCCCCTGCACTCTTATACTAAGAAGTTTAATTAACAGAAAATACTACGTAACATATATATCCAGTATTAAGTGTCCAGGTCCTTATTACTTCTCTTCTGGAAGACAATAAAAACCTCCTAACGTTCCCTCCACTTCTGGTGACTTTCTCTGTGCCCTGACACAGAAATCACATTCATCTTTTTAAAGTGAAACACCTTAAAAGCCTCCTCATTGTTTAGGAGACTAAATAAAATTCTAATTAAGTGTTTAGATGCTGAGAAATCCTGTGAAAATGTATTTCACATAATCTATTCCTCTCATTACCTGGAGGTTGGAGGTTTTCTTTGTTTTTTGATTTTCTTTTTTCTTCTTCTTTCTTTATTTTTTTTTCCCCCTGCTATTGTATAACTCCACCAAATGAGTCAAGTTCATTTCTCTCCAAGGCCTACACTGGAAGAATTTTCATCCAAACAAGCTCTTTTACTCTGTTTCACACACTGAGGTCACTGAGCCATAGAGAGATGTAGAAAATCCAAGCCTATGTCCTGCTACCCACCCCAAGGATGCAACTTGTGATTAGTTACAGTGGCTGCTGTCTCCAAGCATCCTGAGTCAGGCCACCATGCAGACTGTCAATTACACATTTTTCTACACTTCACTGGAAGATAAATTGAACATTTATCAATTCTACAAGGATTCCAGGGTGCGAGTTTTCCTGGAGGTCATCTCATGTGCCTATTTTTTTCAGTTATGGCCTTATGTTATTCAGGGATAATTTTCCATTCCCTGTTGCTTACTTTTGTACTTGCAAAGACCTTTTGGTCCACCCAGTTCTCTAGCTTTGCTCCTCTCTGTATATATCCTTGCATATTTGCATGTGTACAGAGAGAGATATAGACATAAAGTACATACAAAAATATATACAAACAGCAGCAGGCAACAAGTATTGTTTTAACATCAGAGTTTAATCCATTAGCAGGTTGACCCAAACAGTGTAAAGTAGGCAGAGGTGGTTTTCTTTGTATATTTCACTTTCTTTCTTCTTGTTATATCAGGGAATCTTTTTTAGAATTTAGAGCCATTGCATCCTCTAGGACTCACAAAGAGGCATCTCATGTGGACCTGTTTTTTAATAGCATCTCATGCCCACCCCCAACCCTTCACCTTCATGTAACTGAGCAACCATCTACAGAGATTTCATTTTGAAAAGAATGTGTGTGGGTTTCTAAAAGGAGAATAATAAGCACAACAGTTTTATGAGAATGATCTTTCTCCCATTCAAGTACTAACCAGGCCTGACCCTGCTTAGCTTCTGAGATCAGACAAGATCGGGCACGTTCAGGGTGGTATGGCCATAGATGAGAATGATCTTTCTTATAGAAGGGAATTTTAAGTTGTGCCATGTCTGACAAAAATTTTATTAGTAAACACTCAACACAACTTCATGTCAATGCAACAAGTATAGGCTGGGCAGAGAATATACAAATAATCAGAGAACAAACAAAACAATCTCCTCTTTCATATATATATATACACACACACACACACATATATATATATATATATATGATGATTGATTTAGCTCCATATATATATGAGGGGCTAAATCAATCATTTTGTGACTGTTCAGAGTACTCAAATAATAGCTTAAATAAATACAACTCAAACAGTTGCCTGAAGTAAATGCTGCTGCAAAGGTTTGATGTCATAGATTTGAATTTAAGTCCCAACTTTATTATTCTTAGGCTACATGATTTTCAGCAAATTGCTTAACTCACTGAGATTAAATTTCCTCTTATATAATGCAAGTACACCTCATTTGCAAAATTTAACTCACTAAAATTTAATTCCCTCTTTTATAAAACAAGTACATCTCTGTATTAAAGAAAGTGTTTATGACTCTGGTTTTTAAGCCAGATTTTGTTGAATGTTTGGGTCTAACATGGCTACTTTGGGGATTCTACAAACGTGAGGCACACATTTTGTTTTATAATATATTTCAAACTATAATAATAATGGTAATGGCAATTATAAACCACATATATATAAAATGCTGACATGGAGCCATATGAAAAATGAGAACGTGCTTTCTCAACTAATACAACAAACAACTACATAAGTTGAGCAGAAATGCATTACAGAGATGGTGTCAAAGTAACATGATTTCTTTCACTGTCCTCATAAAACAAGATTAGAGCTTGGTTAGGGAGAGGACAAAACAAAGTCTTTAGGAATCCTCCTTTTTTTCTCTTCTACCTTGGCTCAATGGATCAACCACAATTTATGAACAATCTGTTACATATATCCAAGAGCTCTTCCTTCCATTTACTCTGAGATTGTACGTTTCGGTAACTGGTCACAGTCACATGCCTTCATCAATAAATTTTCTAACACTAGAGTCTTGCAGCTCCTTCATGTTCTCAACTCTTTATTCCTTTCTTTTTTCAAGTCAGTTGCCATAATCTTGGTTTTATGCCTTGAATCTTGCTACCTCTTAGAAATGATCCATTGCCAAAATCTTCAATTTTGAAATGATAATCTTTGACCACAACTTCTATTATTTATACTAAACTATCTCTAGGCCAGGTGTGGTGGCTCACGCCTGTAATCCTAGCACTCTGGGAGGCCGA